>CM037864.1:20098336-20623336 GCA_021292105.1 Anadara kagoshimensis
TTATCAGCCGATAACAACAATAGAAAGTAGTTCCAGCATTGTTGACAATCTGTGTGTCAACGGGTTTCTAGATCCCCATTTTGACGTTGCGCGCAACGTTGAAAACGTGAAAACCAAAAAAAATTCACACTACGCCAAATAACTTTCAGTCAGGTATACTCACAAATTTTACGTTTTCAAATTGCACGTTCACTTTTAACACGAGAATGTAAACCGATTTGTAATTATTCAATAAAAATCATAAAGAAGGAAAAGTCTGGACTATTTTTTAACGTTGACAGTTTCATCGGCATTTCCCTCCGCCATTAACACGGCGGAGTACCATCGAAATATACATTGTATATGTTTGTTAAATATTGAAAATATAAGAAATAAAAACAGCTGTATTGTAAGTTGTCGTGGTATAACTAAGAAAGGCCTTTCGCAAATTTATCATGAAATGCGAAACAATTGTCTTTATTTCTTAATTAAAAGTTGGTAACCGCAAAACCGCCTCTGTTCATTTGAACTTTTCGTGTTTCCATTGGAGAAATATTCAATAACTTTGCTACGTGACTGTTCTCACTTTCATCGGAATCATAATTATACGTTTATCCTGTAAAGTTTCATTAAAGCCCTCTGTCCGGTAATTATATTGTCAGTGACATTATATTATTATTACGGTATAATTACATAATCATGCATAATACTTCAAACAAACTCGACTATGAAAATCTAGCACTATCCTTTAATAAAATTCTGGAAAATAAGAACAGAAGGTTTAGCAGGAAATTCCCACTCTTTCCAGATACAGTACAGATCTGATCAAAGTTTAACACTAAGCTAACGAATTAGTGCCGAATCGGCTTCTCATCTCGACCTCCCATTATCTTTATCCCTGCAGCTGTTTTCTATATTTCGTCAGCGTTTCGGCCACAAACTATTCTGCCCATCTTGTCCCTCTTAAGCCGAGATTTGACTCATTCACAAGAGCTTATTATTAAACGTTGGTAAGGTCTGTACTGTCAATAACGCTTGGTTTACGAGTAGCATAAAGACGAGATTTATTTAATGGAAACCTAGATATCAGACACGTTGTTATATAACAGGATTTCAAAAGAAAACTAGGAAGTTTATTTCAATATGTTTGTACTTTAACATTGTAAACATTTCAAGGATCTTGTTTGCATAACACAAATGTGTCAATAAAAATGTACTTAAATTGTTTTATGGAACCGTGAAAAACACTTATCTTGTGATTATTTAAAAGGGTTTTCACAATTGGCACACGAACAGAAGCGACGAAATATTCGTTTGACCGACAAATTTTGATTTGCAACGTAAACTGTTGCCGAAATAATAGTATATGAAAAGGTATTTGTAAGAAATTCCCACGATCTAAAGCTACCGTTCGTAATATTGTTTGTGCGTTGCATTGCGATAATTTGGATCGCATTCTGTCCCGTCTGAATAGTGTGCGTGTCCACTATTTTGAGTAGTCTTGATGCGATCGACCACGCATGCAACGAATGTGAGACACCGTGCAACGTATGCGAGAATCCGGGCGAAGCTTAAACATTCCGATCGCAGTGTTGTAAAGTGCTCGTACGCCAATTGTGAAAGGGGATTTAATCGTCAAATACGTCAAACGTTTTTACCTTGCTTTAGGGTTGTCATTTGGACATGAATAATTATGTTTGTTATTTTTTCAATATAAAAGTTTTGTTCCATAAGAGAAGGTGAAAATGTTTGATGGATCAGATCCATAATTAACCATTTTCACCACATAACTTTTCATCACCGACTTGATTAGAAATACTCATCTAGTCAGTCGTTATGCAATTTTCAATACATACTAGTGCATTCCGGATGCTTTGGGTCAAAGCAAGCGACTTATATAATAATACACGAGTGCTGTTGTAAGAGAAAAACAACATATAATTGCCTGAACATCTCCATATAATAAAACTGAAAACAACTAAAAAAGATTCAAGAATGCATTTCATAGAAAAAGTTAAAACTGTAGTGTTGAATAAGTAACATTCTTCAATTCTAAAATATCCTAAACTAACTAGAATGAATACAACGAGACTAAGTATTAAATGTCATGAAATTTAAATTCTGAATTCCCTCCTCGGGACTATGTAGAAAACGGCCTGTGGGACCCCTATATGTAGTAACTACCACAAATGTAGTAACGGTCACAAATGTAATAAAATTGTGTCACATATGTAGTAACGAACCACAAATGTAGGAACGACCGTTACCACAAATGTAGTAACAATTTTTGTTACCACAAATGTAGTAAATGAAAACCGCTATATGTAGTAAAGATAATTTCGAAATCTGAACGTTTGAAACCAACATTTAAGGTGCGTTCTAACCCGATAGAAGCGACTGTTGTTCCGATAGAAGTGACTTTTAACGCGTTAAAGTGACTTTTAACCCGATAGAAGGGAATTCTATCCCGATAGAAGTGGCTCCGATTCCGATATAAGTGACTTTATTAAATACCAAAGAAAAATATATGTATAAATTGTTAATTTTGCTGGTTTTTTTTTTCCTATTTACTTGAAAACAATTAGTGTCACATAAATCGGCAAATTACAAAATGATTAGCATAACATGCAATAGTAATTCAGATATAAATGTAATAAATAACTACTAGTTTCTGATAATCCTTGAAAGGGTGTTACCCCTGTACCTATGTTACGTATTATGCGATGAGCGATAATGCCAATTGGCCTCTTATTTTCATTATACTTCGGTTTGTAAAGTACATGTAAAATTCAGTTTTTAAATTTAAGTTTCTGGGATTTCTGTATTTTGGCAGATTTTAGTAGGGTACATGTATTTATTATTATACTCCACGGCACTTAAGATGTAGGAAGTATAATGCTGTTGGTCGGTCCCTCCGTCCGTCCATCAGTCAATTATAAGTTTTCCGCATTGTTTCCTAAACACTTTCAGATACTAGAGTTTTTGAATGGGAGTCAACCACAATGAGTTGCAGATCAAGTTAACGTTTTGTTTTACTACGAATCTGATCCTTTGCAATTGTCTTTGATAATTTGATTGAAATACTAGTAACAGTTTTCTGCAGTTTTTTTGTAATAGCTTGCACATATTGAACTGATTTGGCATGTAGGTCTACCATAATGTTCACGTTTCATTTTGCTAAAATTTATGTTTTTACGATGACTACACTTGATTTGGTCCGATATGTGGGAGCAACCTCACAAAGGTTTTTGTAATATTTGCTGATTTTTATGATCTCTCTCTCTCTCTCTCTCTCTCTCTCTCTCTCTCTCTCTCTCTCTCTGTTGCATTTACAATACTTCGTAAATATCGTTATTGAAGTATATGAACTGCATTTTATAAGATGTGTTAGTCTGTAAAATAGAACGTCTGTAATCCTATATGGTGTATCTTGTTCTTTCGCCAAGCACTCGGCATTACGAATGAAAGTCACGGTTCTTTCGGATGGGAACTTAAAAAAACGAGGTCCCGTGTCACGGTGGGCTTGGCACGCTAAAGAACCCTGCTGTATAATGCCATCAGCGCAACGCACATGCAAAATTTCTGCACCTTCGCCTATAGCTGGCGACGTCTCGATATAAGTGAAATATTTTTGACTGGGACGTTAAACACCATTACTCAACTCTCAACTCTTGTATCCTGCTTAGTGTTTAAGTGCACTTCTCACAGGCTAGTTGCGTACGCAATCAGCTAGAAACAGATAATAGTGTGGTACTTCTTTAAGGTTTTCTCTTTTGTCTGCTGTTTAAATTAAACGGAAGTGTTAAAAAAAATCAGATTGTTTTATTTTGTTACTAAATTCTAAGCTTATTATTTTTAATTTGCATTGCTATGGGTGGGTGTCCAGTTGCCTGTTGAATATTGCAATTTGACCAACTAGATGAACAATGCACCCCCCCCCCCCCAAAAAAAAAAAAAAAAAAACCTGACATAATAAGTAATTTGGCGTTTTCTAAGTTTTAAGTGATGGTTCTCATACTTTAGCCATTATCAGGATTTTTTATTTTGTATTTTGTTATTGTCTAGTTATGTACGCATCTACCCCCCCCCCCCCACTTCACCCACCCCACCATCACACGCACACGAAGTCATCTGATTACTCTGTATTATTTGAAGCACTACAAACTGTCCATTTTGATTTGTACAAAGGTTACACGTTTTTACGACTTTTGATAAATATACAAATCTCAATGTAGATCCGACGTCATGCAATTTGCAGGAGTATCGATCCGTTAATTGAATGAATGTTCCACTTATATCAAGGCTTCACCAGCTATATGCAAAGTGGCAGAAAGTTTTACCCATGGAGTGCAATGGAATGCGCTAGGGTTCTTTAACGCGTCACACCTGGTTTTAGGGTCTTTTCCAAATTACCCTAATGGCTTTCATTTTAAAATACCATTTTTAAGTCTTGGTCAGACCCTGTCCGGGTTGCAAACCCACGAACCTTCCTGGAAGTGGAATAATAAACAAACCATTACAAATAAATAGAACTCAACCCGTCAAAGATGGGGGTGTGACAAAAAAAATATCTTCGAAGCGGCGACTAATAAATGTACTGGGAACGTGAAATTCATCTCGGGACTTCCTTGTAGTTGCCTTGTCAGAGCTGAAAATGACTGTTAACATGAACATGAACCGTGACAAACCACATCGTTATGAGTAGTTTAGAACTGAAAAATCGACTTGCATTTGACTCTGGCTAAACATGGTTGAAACCGAGGCATAATATGGGTTTGGGGTATCATTCCTTAAATTACCCGACAGATATACCTTAAGTTACCTGGCAGAGAAACCACAGTGCTTGTCATTAACACTAGCCTAGATATTACCCATTTTGAAAAAAATATATTTTATCATTTTTTTTTAAATTTTACTACATTTGTGGTAAAATTAATTTGTTACATTTGTGGTAAAATTTTGTTGCTACATTTGTGACCAACATTTACTACATATGTGACAAACCTTACTACATTTGTGGTTCGTTACTACATATGTGACACAATTTTATTACATTTGTGACCGTTACTACATGTGTGGTAGTTACTACATATAGGGGTCCCACACGGCCCACTAAAACGAACCGAACCGATGGCTGACAGAAAATGTGTTTGCGCTCTGGTAAAAATTATAGGTGTACTTCGGAAGCTTGAAACGTTTTATTTGGACATTTATGACATAATAGATTGCCCTCAAAAGACAAAAATGATTTTTTGTAATTTTTGTAATTAACATAACAAGTACTTGAGGGGGTGTGATTTTTAAATGTTGTATGTCAATTATGCATTGAAATGAAAACACAAAATAAGCGAAAACGCTTATGGTATATGTACCATTTTTTAATGTATTTTATGATTAAATTTAAAAAAAAATGGTTTGCCGCATGTCTTATAGTTAAGCTGTAACAAATAGAGCACGGACATCATTTTTACTAGTGATGCATTGCTTTGATGAATATAGTTCACTATCAGAAATACTCAAGTCTTATCATTGGATGGCAACCTTTTATTCAAGACGTTATATATACTAAATTCAACATCTATATTCAAAGTTTTTGATCATCAGACAAAAATAATGACGTCGTCATCTTGATACATACCCCGATCACCGTCATTATCATCATCAGCGTCATAAATAATAACAGTAGTAGCAACAACAACAACATCGGTAGTATTAGTAGTAGAAGTAAAAACTTAATCGGTTATATGGATCAAAAGACATCTGGACATATAGAGGTTCTGTCATTAACGAATACAGCTGCCTGGAGAGCGCAATGCTAACAGATTCATAATGTTCTATACTTTAAAATCTTGGCAAAAGGTACTGAAATGATTGGAGAAAACGGATCCACCACCCCTAGCCAAGTCAGCTGAAAACAGTTTTAATTTCTAGCACTAGAATCTGTCTTGAATTTTCGAATATAGACGTCAAAACTCATTCGGCAACCGATAATGTTAAGAGCGTTTACATACTAAGATATTGATTAAATAGTATACATGTATGACTTATGGAAATAGAACATAAAAAATATGGATTATAGCATGTTAAAGTTTCCATGGTGTTAAATAAAGACAACGATTATTGTTTTAATAACATCCCCTACTCCAACAGAATATATTATCACCATAAATATATATCAAAAGCCATTTAACAGCAATTGTGTTAGCGATATTACTAGTATGTATTTTATGAATTGACATGATAATTGTTGTTTTATCTACCCATTGAGGTTTCAAAACAACATAATAAAACATCATGTCGGAACAACAAGTTAATTAGCATTTACTTTCACCAAAGCTACATGACAGACCCATCGAAAATTAACATTAAGTTAAAGAATTGGTTCTTTTCTTGCTGCCTTCTTAGCTATAGCTCCACACCTTTTTATCAGCTGCTATCTATCTCTCGGAAACGTTTTGGCTACTGGCTATCCATAGCTTGCCCGCTTATATAGACTAGGAACAAATTCAGAAAATGTGACTTGAAGCGGCATTTTTTAGTAAAAGTTGGTAACATGCTTTTCTAACATAATTCGAGGATGCTGAATTCAAAAATGGCGGATACCAAGCTCAATTTTGAGTTTTTAAACCCATAATTCCAAAAACAAAATGGCGACTAGAATTAATGATGTACCAATGCAAAAAATGTTACTTGGGTTTACAAATTTTAGTAAAAGTTGGTAACATGATTTATTTAACATAATTCGAGGATGCTGAATTCAAAAATGGCGGATACCAAGCTCAATTTTGAGTTTTTGAACCCATAATTCCAAAAACAAAATGGCGGCTAAAATGAATGGTGTACCAATGCAAAATTGTTACTTGGGTTGACAAATTTTGGTAAAAGTTAGTAACATGATTTATTTAACATTATTAGAGGACGGTAAATAAAAAAAATGCAGATACCAAGCTTAATATTGAGTTTTTGAACCCATAATTCTAAAAACAAAATAGCGGCTAAAATTAATGTTGTACCAATGCAAAAATGTTAGTTGGGGTTTCAAATTTTAGTAAAAGCTGGTAACATGATTTATTTAACATAATTTAAGGATCCCGAATTCACATATGGCGGATACCAAGCTCAATATTGAGTTTTTGAACCTATAATTACAAAAAACAAAATGGCGACTTATAGTGTACTAATGCAAAAATGTTACTTGGGGTTTCAAATTTTAGTAAAAGTTTGCTTATTTGGCATAATTCGAGTTTGCTGTATTTCAAAAATGACTGATACCAAGTAAAATTTTGAGCTTTTGAACACATAATTCCGAAAACAAAATGACGACTGTTTAAATTTATTGGCATATAATTTCTCAGTGTTATTTAAGTTCCATGTGTTAGCAAAAGATGGTACTTTGTGACATTTCAGCATGACTTGCAGTCTTGGGGTTGTTACATTAAAATGAAAAAGGCTAATAAACTGAAGTATAAATGTTTAAACCAAATTTAAAACAATTTCTAAAAATAAAGTGGTGGCTATACATTATGTGTGCCTTTTGCAATGTACACTTATAAATCTGCATGACTAATAAATTGAGTTCATAACCAAAACCATACTGAAATACTGCTCATGGTGTGGAATTACCAGTCAAAATCGAAACTTGTGTTTGAAATGCAAAAGAGCATATTCCAGAACACTTTTTTATACAGAGTTTGCCACATGTTCTTGCAAAATAGTATGTAGAACCCGTGGTTGTCAATGTCAAAATACCAAATTACTATGCGTGTCGCCGTGCGTTAAACTTTTAAGAATGATATTGCTTTAATAGGTAAAAAAACATAATAGATTGATACCTTGTGAACCTCATAATATGTAGTGGTTTGAATTTTGACGGTAATATTGCATTATTTTACAACTTCTATACAGTTTTGCCAGCGATGTTTAAGGAGCTCAATGCAACTTTTAAATAATTCATTTTCTTGAAAATTCAGAAAGTTCTCCAATGAATATATAACATCATCATATCACTATAAAACTGGGTAATGTAAACAGCAAGACCGGTGTGCAAGCTTAAGCAAAAAGCTGGCCACTCAATTTAAAAGCCACAATCATTAATTGCAGTCAAGGCAATGGTAGAATTGTGTCAGTGAAGTAAGACACCTTTACTGAGCTTTCCACAACACTTGAGTTGGATATTTTTCCGTTACAGCCTGAAAAGTAATACAAATCATGTGCCATTTATTTTTTGTCCCTTTTGGAAATATCTACATGTACCATCAGTATCTAAGTTAATTCTGCCTTCTTTGGCGGAGATGAACTAGGTGATTCCATTGTTTAGACTTTTATTTGGGCTCAAGGATGTAATATGTACCATAGAAACTACTCTTACGGGAGCTAGCAGGATACCACTAAAATGTTTAGATTAACACGCGACAAAGTGCATCTTGTGTGCTTCTGATTAATTGTCAGAAGCGCAACAGACTCAAAGCTTTTTTATTGCAAGATGTCAGAATAGAAAGTACTTTTCTCTGTGAAATGTCAACTCACTGCCCTTATATTTTCTGTAACTCAACTGTCAGTTATAACAATACCATGGTTTTTATCTACGTTTCCACAATTTTAAAATTATTAGTGGCCAAACTTTCATAATTTGTGGATATTTTTAGAGTATTTTTGTTTTTACAGATTTGCAAAAACAATTTTTTTTGTATTTTGAAAGAAAATGGTTTCTCAAAAATGAGCAACCAATGGTGATTTCGGCTACCATGAATGGAATGAAAACAAAGTTCTATTGACCATTTCTGGGGTTGCAGCTGTGGCATACCTTCTATGACTGGGGTCATCATTAATGTTCTGCTTGTCCTGTTCATAATCCGCCACCCACCTTTTTACTCTTGCCTATGTAGGAACATGTTGATATCATATCAGTATGGATAGCCTTAGGTGCCTAACCGTTTTTGTGCAAATATTGGATCCTGCTCTTTCACCATTTTTTACATTTGCCAAGTCACTAGTCCTATTTATTTTAGAGTAATACTTTGTTGAATTACACTGGTCTTCGGATACACGGATTTAAATAGTTAGGGGATAGAAGGGTTGAAAAGGGACATCGACGCCAATCTCCTTAAACAGAAGGCTCACGGTATATCATTCAGCCCTCTTACTTCTTACCAGTTTTAATAAAATAAAATGTAGTATTACTTTTGCTATAGTTGAAAATCAAACTTTACATCAATATTTTGTAGTGCAAGTTCACCTTTTAGCAAATAGTCAGCTTAGAGCTGCTCGTTGATGACTTAGCACCCCTAAATAGGTTTGGAAGGCTAGTGTAGTTACATTAACTTTGCTCTACCAATGCAAAAAAGAAAAATTCTTAAGCATTTGGTGCAAACACAGGCTTCAATTTTGTAAACCATTATATTCACACTCTAGAATACATATATCAGTGTTTCAGCATGTTATGTGTCATACTTAATTCATTGAATTAAACAGAAACATACAGTCCTATGTTTAAATTACAATCCAAAACCAAAAGCGAAAACCTTTAAAACTGGCTTAAATTAAACATTCGAACTTCGTTCATGAGTCAAATATATACATTTTTTCATAATGACCTTTGTCGCCAGGCCACCTGAGTTGAATGCTGACCGGCATGCCAGATCGTTTGATTTCATAAATATCAAACCCCTTTTTACAGAGTTATTGCCCCTGAAAAATACTTATTTTTTCAAATTGTGCTGGTTTTGTGGCTATTTACTAGAAAACTATTAGTGTTATATAAAAAGGACATTAAAAAATAATGAACATGACAAACTAAGTAGCAATGTTTGTAAGAATACGATGATCCATAGAGGAGTTGTTACCCCTGGAGTATAATTTTTTGCAAATTTGTGTTTTTGGCCATATTTTTTAAAGAGTATTATAAATAGATAACAACACCAAGTTGCAAAAATAATCAACATGCCAATATCTAACTTCGTAGCAAATTTTGTGTGTGATAATCAACGAAGGTGTTGTTGCCCTTAAAATTTCAGTATCTTTTAAATGTTTTCAGTGAGCAATAAGGCCCATAGGTATTTTGTTTAAATGTTCTGTTCATTAACACCCAAGTAAGCCTTGAATTATTACAATCTTTGATTAATAGCTATTTGTTGCTACCAAATCAACTTTTATATCAACTTTCATGCAAAAATGCATTTTGATTTTGGCGGCCATTTTGTATTTAAATTTTGACCTACTTAGAGCAATTTTTCAGCTTGGTATCCGCCATTTTCGGACTCAGCACACCCAAATTAGGTAAGAATGATATATGGTTTGCTTTTACTAAAACATGCCTCTTCCTCTTTAAAACGACGTCTTTTCTGAAAATGTGCCTAGTCTAATAGCATCTGAGCTTCGATTCCGTTAACTCAGCGTTAAACTTTCGACAGGCATTTACTGTGGTTTGGTCATTAAAGTGATCGAGTAAACTAAACAATGATGCAGTATGCAAAACAGTTGTAATAGCGACATTTAGATTGTACATACATGTAAAATAAGGTAATTATGCTATTTTTACTATTGTTAAGAAAATGTTCAATAATTTCATTGTCGTTGATCTTCCTCGATTAAGAAATTACATTCTGTTCATGGTATTTCAAGGGTTAATACCAAAATAGCATGCTAAATTCAATGAAAAGCAAAGTAAACAATAAATATATATATTTCCATATTAAAATAAAACAACAGTTATTTAAATAAGTTGTATTAGAGTTGTGTATATGTAAATAATTGAATACTAGTAAATTGGTCTAACGGTGGCCAGTTCCTTATGCATTAGTAAATGTCATAACCGCAATTGTATTTCAACGGGAATGTTTCATGGAAGGGTTGAGTTGAGTAATGGTGTTTAACGTTCCAGTCACAGCGCCACATGAACACGTTAAGCATGAAATTCTGAAAATATGTGTATTTTATAAATGAAGAAATCGGTCAATATTGACAAGTGCTATTTTTGAATTACACAATGTATGTCTATTTAAAAAAAATCGCCAAATGTAGCATAATTATTATAATATTACGAAAAATTAGTCCCAATATGCGTCATTCATGCCTCTCTCTTTGTAATGTAAAGATAAGAATATCGTTATATTTCGTGCGTTTTTACTTTAAATTTTAAATTTTGCAGTTTTAACATTTTCTGATAACGCCAAACTAGATTGTGAGATCCAATCATAACGTTGTAATGCTTTATTCCTTTTTGTCATGAATTGACAGTACTGACCTGTCAAAAGTTTAATACTGAGCTTACGTAAATGACTCAAAGCTCGGCAGCCGAGTTGCCGAGATGTGGGTAATTAGTGACTGGAAAACTGCGAAGAAATACAAATGAACTTGCGAAACTGTCGGTATATAGCTACAGTAACTAGAGGCTAATACCCCGGTATGAGCTGTAGATTTAACAATACTGTTTAACTTTTCAGTGGCCTGTCGGACGTTTAACACTGACTTAGCGAAAAAGAATTAAAAGAGTGGTCAAAATATGGATAACTAGTGCCGAGATATATAGAAACTGGCTAAAAGCTGCCACAATATAGCTAACGAGCGGCCGAGATGAGCTACAGATTCAACAATAATATGTTAGTTTAATGTTTAACGTTAGAGAGGCTGTTCTGTAAATTAAAATAGGTTATCAGTTGTTTATAAAAACATCTGTCCGTTTATTTTATTAGTGCAATAGTACTCAGTAAGACTTGGTTGTAATTCTGTTACGCAATAAAGTGTTTTGTAGGTCTTTGCATCTTTAGATTCAAGATCGCAAGGTCAAATCTTAGAATTATTAACTCGGTTATAACATGATTTATATACATGTAGAACAAATCGGTTAATATTGGTATGTGCTTTTTTGTCTTTATTTGAAAATTTTAAAAAATAGCACAAGCCCATTATCACGATATCTAAATCAACGTTTTGCATGTATATTCCTTTCATAAATACAGTACAGGCCTTTCGCAAGAACGAAAAGGTATAAAAGCTCACTTGCTGAGTGGCTGAGATATAAATAGCTAGTGTTTTAAAAGCTATCGAGAGATAGATTAATAGAATCTATCACAACTTGTGGTGCCAGATAGGGAAATCGCAACCCGAGTTCTAATATATATGGACCAAATATATTCGAACTCGGGTTGCGATTTCCCTATCTGGCACTACAAGTAGTGATTGATTCTATTTCTTGCATCAAAAAGTACAATTTTTCAATTTAAAATCAATTTTAACCTTTGATACACCTCTGATTTTGTTGATAAAATTTTGCGGGAAAAACGGCATGTAGGCTATCTTGCATAAGGGGGGGGGGGGTACAAGATGGAGATATCTTGCACCTTCTTTTTTATGGATTTTTCTATCTGGGGTGCAAGAAAGCATCCTCCGAAAAGCCGTCGAAGTAAAGCTAACGAGGTAATAGAGCTGTTGCTTCGATACTTAATTGTTGCATGTAGCTGATTGTTAAACTTTCGACAGGTTTGTACTGCATTACTTAAAAGACTATTTTGTTTTTACATGCTGACATCTTTCATTGCGTTTTTATAAACCTGAGATTTTGCAGCCTCCGCATTTTCAGAGTATGACACGGTATCACGAAATCCTATCAGGTATTTTTTCTTTAGATTCAAGATCATAAGGTCAAATCTTAGAAATAATAAAATAATTCTTTGGCAATGTTGGGAGACAGGGCATTTTGTCGCTTAAGAAACTAATATTGTTAATGTAATCGGTATCTGGTCCTTATATATGATATGAGGCATTTTTATGCATATGTCATATACCATTTTTTGAATTTAATCATAAAATACATTCAAAAAATGGTATATGACAATATATTGTCATATACTATTTTTTGAATGTATTTTATGATTAAATTCAAAAAATGGTATTTGACACATATAATTATACAGATGATATTTAAAAGAAAATTGCGTCGTGTTTTATATAATTTGACAGAATACACGATTGGCTTTGCTGATATAATCCGTGTATCATCACTGTGATTTACGGATAAAGTAACTGTGTGCTTTCAACATTTTATCTATTTGTAAATGATAAAGGCAATATGTCATGTACTAAAATACAACACAGACCTGTCAAAAAATTTAGCACTGACGTAAAGAAAGGAGTTGAGTTGAGTAATGGTGTTTAACGTTCCAGTCAAGAATATTTTTCACTTATATCGAGACGTCGCTAGCTATATGCGAAAGTGCAGAAATTTTGCCTGTGCATTGCGTTGATGGCATTATACAGCAGGGTTCTTTAGCGTGCCAAGCCCACCGTGACACGGGACCTTGTTTATTTTAAGTTCCCATCTGAAAGAACCGTGACCTTCGTAATGTCGAGTGCTTGGCGAAAGAACAGTCACGACCCACTTTCAAATCTTGGGGACCTTGTTTATTTTAAGTTCCCATCCGAAAGAACCGTGACTTTTATTTCGTAATGTCGAGTGTTTGGCGAAAGAACAGTTCACTACACACTTTCAAGTCTTGTGTCAGACCCGGCCAGGGTTCGAACCCACAACCTCACACTTTCGGAGCCATAAAGAAAGGAATCGACACTTGGCCCACGAGTAACCTATATGGTAAGCTAGTTTCTGAAAACTGGCGAGATACAGGTAACAAGGAACCGACAGCTCTGAAAACTGTCAAGATACATGTAACAAGGAACTGACAGCTCTGAAAACTGTCAAGATACAGGTAACAAGGAACCGACAGCTCTGAAAACTGTCAAGATACAGGTAACAAGGAACCGACAGCTCTGAAAACTGTCAAGATACATGTAACAAGGAACTGACAGCTGCCTGAAAACTGTCAAGATACAGGTAACAAGGAACCGACAGCTCTGAAAACTGTCAAGATACAGGTAACAAGGAACTGACAGCTGCCTGAAAACTGTCAAGATACAGGTAACAAGGAACTGACAGCTCTCTGAAAACTGTCAAGATACAGGTAACAAGGAACTGACAGCTGCCTGAAAACTGTCAAGATACATGTAACAAGGAACTGACAGCTGCCTGAAAAATGTCAAGATACATGTAACAAGGAACCGACAGCTGCCTGAAAAATGTCAAGATACATGTAACAAGGAACTGACAGCTGCCTGAAAAATGTCAAGATACATGTAACAAGGAACCGACAGCTGCCTGAAAAATGTCAAGATACATGTAACAAGGAACTGACAGCTGCCTGAAAAATGTCAAGATACATGTAACAAGGAACCGAGATTATAGCTGCCAATTTGGCACCAATATATATTAATTTCGCGTCTTCGTGTTAGAACATACAAAATTAGTAAGCATATATTTTATTCCATCACTGGGTCGAATAAAAAGTATTTGATAGCTTACAGATCAGTACTTATCTGATAATAAATGAATAGAATCATAAATAACTGCTGGTTTAGATATACGTATGTCATGTGCTGATTTTGAATTTCTATTAAAATAATGCATTTAAAATCAGAACTTGTCAGATACATGTATATATCATACTAGATTATTACACAAATTCTTCTTGAACCCTTTTCTTTTTCTTACCAACATCAATCTAAAAACGTAAAAATATGACCAAAATTTATACAAATGTTATAATTTAATAAGGACACTGTAAAAATATAGCCCGAAAATTACCAAATATAATGTCACAGCATCAAAATGTCGAACTGAAGGACGTTAAATATTTCCCAGATAATTTTGGATACAGACATCGTAATCCGATGCTTTTTTCATAGTACTACAATAAGTATATACATGTAGTCTTGCATATGCATTTCATAAAAAGCATCATACACTATAAACGCTTTTTAGATATAATTTGATGACTCGAAGAGATTTTACGGTGTCAACAAACTCGATATCAGATACATTTACATACGTCTCTGATATCAATAAACCATTTACAGTCCAACCTGCCTTAAAGGCCGCCTCTATATAAGGGCCACCTGCTTATAAAGGCCAGTATAATTGTTTCCCAATTGTTCTTTATTCATATTATGTGAACCTGTATATAAAGGCCACCTGCCCATAAAGGTCACTTTTACTGGTTCCCTTGAGTGGCCTTTATAGACAGGTTTGGCTGTATTCCTAATTGATCTTGTGATATTTCTGTTTTGAACAAACCACGATACGATATTACAGTTTCTTGCATGTCAATGTGTCAAGTTTTGAAATGTGATATATCAGTTTCTAATTTATAACTTACCATTAGCGACTTGAAGTCTGATAAGATATTTCAACTTCTTTCAAGTCAAAATATGTATACCAAAACAAACATACTAATTACAATCCAGGAATACTTTGGAACTAACAATTGGGTAAGACACGTGAACTTCCACCATGGAAGTGAGGTCGGGTGCTCCGGAAGGGTAAGCACCTCCTATTTAGCTAGCTACCACGTCATGTGTGTAATCAAAATTGTATGAAATGAACATGGAACTATGGGACGTCAAATATATCCAGGACAATCCTGGATACAGAGACATCAAACTTATTAACAATACTATGATGTCGGCCATAAACCTTTTTGAGGGCATTGATATTTAATATTTTGGGGTTTAATGTATTTCAGTTTGCTATTTCAGTTTTCAAAGTTCATGATGCAACAACGTGGGCGTGCGTAAAATCACTTAATCATTATCCTTTTAATTACACTTGTCCGTTTATATCTTTGGACGTGTCGTAAAAATCAAATCCAAAGTCCAATTGTCGTTAGTTTGGCATGGAAACTGTTATTTTACAACACATTGAGGAAGTAAATTATCATAAATAACAGCCACTACTGAACACTTGAAATAACAAGAGCTACAGTACAGAACTGTCGAAAGTTTAACACCAAGATACGAATTAGTGCCGAATCTGCAGTTCATGTCTGCCCCTCGTTAGCATTATGTCGACAGGCAGCTGCAATCTATCACTCGGCAGCTTTTTGGTCACTAGCTATCCATATTTTTTAGCTACCCTGTAGCTGAGGTTAAACTCATTTTCGTAAGCTCGGTGTTAAACTTTTGACGGATCTGTACTGTACTGAACACACTTGAAATAACAAGAGCTATCTTAATCGAGAAAAAAGGCAATTTGGTTCTATATTGATAAAGAAATGTAAATTTGTTTATTTTTGTTTCTTAATCAATAAAGCTGATACAATTTTAAGACGCTTCAACTATTATCTAAAACAACAATCAAACCTGTTTATAAGGGCCATCCAAGGGAACAAGTTAAAGTGGCCTTTGTGTATAAAGGTTTAATTTGGGATTAAATTTAAGTGAAACCGCTCGACGAAATCAAACCAAATTTGGCATGGAAGGTTCCTATGTAGAGAAGACTAAAGTTCACGACAGGCCCTAAATGTAGTTTAATTTTGAAAAAATTACACAAAAAATTCAGCCTCTTTTCTTCATGAAATAAAACTCAAATGTTGCATTACTCCTTCAAAAATTAAGAACATTTGCCATTACTTATTGCGAATTTCTATCATGATGGCCAAAACGATTAACTTTGTTTGCTACATACTCCATTATAGGCCCCAAATGTAGTTTTATTTTGAGGAATTTACACTAAAATATCCAGTACCTTTTTACGAAATAATATTCAAATGTTTATTACTTTCTTTCATATTTCACAATATTTGTACTTACTAATTTGGAATTGTTATCAAAATGTCCGATATCGGTAATCTAAGACATAGTACACACAATATGTACAGTATCTTTCATCCAAGATATAAAATTGAATGTTTAATTACTTTCTTTGAATTTTTCAGAAACATTGCCATTACTAATTTCGAACTTTTATCACGATGGCCAAGATGATAAATCTAAGATCTAGCACACGCTATATGTAGTTTCTTTTACCCAAGAAATAATATTCAAATGTTTATTATTTCAGAAAATCTGCCATTACTTGTTGCGAATTTTTATCATGATGGTCAATATCATGAATCTAAGACCTAGTGCACGCCATATGTAGTGTCCTTTACCCAAGAAATAATATTCAAATGCTGAATATTTCAGAAAATTTGCTATTACTAATTTGAACTTTTATCAAGAAAGCCGATATCGTGAATCTAAGACCTAGTACACGCCATACAGTACGTTTTCCCAAAGAAATAAATACAAATGTTTAATATTACTTTCTTTGAATATTTCAGAAAATGTGCCATTACTAATTGCAATTTTTTTTACCACGTTGACCAAATCGTTAATCTAAGACCTAACACTATTCTACATACATTACATTTCTCCCATGAAATGAAATTCAAATGTTTGCCATTAATAGTTACGAACTTTTTCACGATTGTCGGTAATCTAAGACCTAGTACACGTCATATATGTTCCCCCATGAAATGAAATTAAAATGTTTTATTACCTTTCTTTGATATTTCAGAAAATTTGCCATTTCTTATTGCGATTTTTTATCAGGACGGAAAAATATCGCAAATGAATTACCTAGCTAGTACACGCCAAATGTAGTTTCTTTTACCTAAGAAATAATATTAAAATGTTTAATATTACTTTCTTGAATATTTCAGAAAATCTGTCATTACTAATTGCGAATTTCTATCAAGATGGCCAATATCGTTCATCTAAGACCTAGCACTATACTACATGTATTACATTTCCGGCATGAAATGGAATTAAAATGTTTTATTATCTTTCTTTGATATTTCAGAAAATTTGCCATTAATAATTACGAACTTTTATCAAGATTGCCGGTAATCTTAGACCTAGTACACGTCATATATGTTCAATATTTTTACGCAAACAACAAAATTTAAATTTTCATTTACCTTTCTTTGATATTTCAGAAAATTTGCCATTACTAATTGCAAATTTTTATCAAGATGGCCATATCGATATCTGTAGAGACCTAGTACACACAATATGTTCAGTATCTTTTACCAAAGATCTAATATTCAAATGTTTAATTACTTTCTTTGAATATTTCCAAAAAAGTGTTCTTACTATTTGCGAATTTTTATCACAATGGCCAATATCGTTAATCTTGGACCTAGCCATATGTTCAGTATATTTTGCCCAAGAAATCATATTCAAATATGTAATTACCCCCTTTTGAATATTTCAGAAAGCGTATCATTACTAATTGCGAATTTTTATCAAAATGGCCAAATCGTTAATCTAAGGCTTAGCACTATACTACGAGTACATACGCTACATTTCCTCCATGAACTGAAATTCAAATGTTAATTACTTTCTTTGAATATTTCAGAAAATTTATCATAACTAATGGCAACCTTTTATCAAGATGGGCAAGATCATTAATCTATGATATAGTACACGCCAAATTTATAGTTTCTTTTACCCAAGAAATTATATTGAAATGGTTAAATTACATTTCTTGAATATTTCAGAAAATTTATCATTACTAATGGCAAACTTTTATCAAGATGGGCAAGATCATTAATCTATGATATAGTACACGCCAAATTTGTAGTTTCTTTTACCCAAGAAATCATATTCAAATGGTTAATTTACTTTTTTGAATATTTCAGAAATTACATAATAATTGCAAACTTTTATCAAGATTCCCGATATCATTAATCTTGCACATAGTAGACGCTATAGAGTACATTTTCCCCAAGAAAAGAAAATACAAATGTGTAGTATTACTTTCTTGAATATTTCAGATAATTTATCATTACTAGTGGCAAACTGTTATCAAGATGGGCAAGATCATTAATCTATGATATAGTACACGCCAAATTTATAGTTTCTTTTACCAAAGAAATTATATTCAAATGGTTAAATTACTTTTTTGAATATTTCAGAAATTACATACTAATTGCGAACTTTTATCAAGATGGCCAATATCGTTAATCTTGCACCTAGTACATGCCATATGTTCAGTATATTTTTCCCAAGAAATCATATTCAAATATGTAATTACCCCCTTTTGAATATTTCAGAAAGTGTATCATTACTAATTGCGAACGTTTATTAAGATGGCCAAATCGTTTATCTAAGGCTTAGCACTACACTACATACATTACATTTCCCCCATGAAATGAAATTCAAATGTTAATTACTTTCTTTGAATATTTCAGAAAATTTATTATTACTAATGGCAACCTTTTATCAAGATGGTCAATATCATAAATCTATGATATAGTACACGCCAAATTTATAGTTTATTGGGAATTTTTTATCAAGATGGCTTATACCAATAATGTAAGACCTAGTACACGCCATACAGTACATTTTTCTAAACAACAAAATTCAAATGTTTAATTACTTTCTTTGAATATTTCAGAAAATTTGCAATAACTAATTGTGGATTTTTATCAAGATGGCCAATATCGGTAATCTAAGACCTTGTACACGTCATATGTAGTTTCTTTTTCCCATACAACAAAATTCAGATGTTTAATTACTTTCTTTAAATGCCATTACTAATTGCGAACTTCTATCAAGATGTCTGATATCGTGAATCTAGGATCAAGTACACACAATATGTACAGTTTCTTTTAGCCAAGCAACAAAATTCAAATGTCTAATTACTCCTTCAAAACTTCAGAAAATTGCTACTACTAATTGCGAGCTTTTATCAAGATGGCCAAATTTGTTTATCTTTGGCCTAGCACTATACTACATGTATTACATTTCCCCCATGAAATAAGATTCAAATGTTTAATTAACTTTTTTTTGATAATTAAGAAAATTTGCTATTACTAATTGCGAGCTTTTATCAAGATGGCCAATATCGTTAATATTGGACCTAGTATATACTCCAAACTTGGTTCTAGATCTAGAGTTAATTAAGCTGTTATCTAGATCACAAGCCAGTTGAATATTTATAAGTTTTTAAGATTTGATTTTGCTATCGATTATGTCCAGATATTATCACACGTTCAGAATGACAAATAGTCGCCTGTCTCTGATGAAGGAAGAAACTGACTTGATAAACGCCTGGTATTCGCTTTGATAAATGGTAAAATGGATCCAATCCATTTTGTCCTACTTTAATGTAGGAGTGCAAATATTGATCAGCTGAATAATGTTAAGGTTGAAGAATTTAAGAATTGCGTTTCAATATTTTTTGGGTATTCAACATGTTCAAGTAGTATTATTTTAATAAATACAAAATTTGATTCATTTCAAAAATATATCTGGATATATATTTGACGTTCCATAGTTCCAGGCTCTTTTCATGCTCAAATTTGATTCCACGCGTGGTATACGTAGGTGGTGTTAGCTAGACAGTGTTGTTTATCCTTCCGGAGCACCCGCCCTCACTTCCCTGGTGGATGTTTACGTGTTTAATAAATCAAATTCGCAACCAAGTCTTCAAAATGTTTGCTTTTGTTTTGTAAGTTCAACCAAGTCTTCAAAATGTTTTCTTTGCTTTTGGTATGCTTTTGTTTAATGCACTATGGCCGTTTTTATGTACGTCAGTTGAATTTTGTTATGCTTCAAGACATTTAAAAATTGACTTAAAGTCAGGAAGCAATTCATATGGGATTTGAGAGCTTTCTGAAATAGAGTGTCAGCATCATGGCAGCGTATATTGTGTAGTGCATAACAAAAGTTGAAATTGAGATTCAGTATACTGTAGACTTTTAGTGCAATCTGATAATAATCGTGTCAATACATTTATGATATTACGACGTCAGTCGTATGCGGGCTCTTTTCCCGCCACAATCAAGGTCGTTTCACTTATATTGAGTTCAGGGATTAGAAATGAATCTGAAGTGTCCGGATTTTGACGAGTGAACTGACTAACCTTCTCACACTGCACCGATTTAAGCAAAAATCCACGCTTTGATCCGATTGGCCACCAATGCCTCCAATGGTATACAAGAATTCGTTTTAAAATTTCTTGATTCAAAAATAAACACTGGCCAGATGTCGATATCGATGAAACGTTTACATTAAAACGTTATTGATTTCCAGTCAATCCGAGATTCAAACGCACCTTTGCAAGACTACAAAAAGAATAACTTTTTAAAAATCGTATTCGTGATTATGTAATGTGGCCAGAAATATATTTCCTGTAGATATAGCAATATGTACTGTACTGACTGATACTACATGTATATTGGGGGATATAGATCAATGACAATTTACTCAAAACTAAACTGGTCCAAGTTTCAAAATCATTCCTTAGCTAGGATTTTCCCTAGCTTAAATTTTCAGCAAATTTTTGTAATCTATTTTTGGAACTACTGATGAATATTTATGTCAAAACTAAATGCAAACGTTTTAGTCTTGAAGTAATCTTAAAAATGACACCTTAAATTCCTCATTATCTTGAAAATTAACAAAATGAAAAAGATTTGAAATTTTGCAAGATTTAAGTTTAGGAAAATCTTAGCTAAGGAATGATTGTAAAACCGGGGCCAGGCCTGGTAATATCCCCTCGGTTTTGTATTTGACCCAACGGTAGAACATTCGCCTCGAGAGCAGGAGCCGGGCCAGGTCATATTAGATATGCTTCATGTCCAGGCGCTCGGTATTAAGAGGACAGCGTATCAACTGTTTCACCCGGTGTTAGTATAATGTGACTAAAGGAAAACTGACTCTGAGCTAGCACCTTAAAGTCGCTCTTGTTGCGCACTTGTACAAGGCAGAGCATATCCCACGCATACACTAACCTGTTTTTTATAAATAAAAAATTAAAATAATGGATATGTTGACTCTAAATATCCTTGGTTTACAGTTATAGATTTTAATTACGTTTTAAGTAGTGTCACGTGTCCCCGATTCTTTTTGAAATTTTTGGAAACGGAAACATCCAAAAATAAATGTAGCCCACTTGAATGCATTATTTTAAAAAAATCATTAGTGGAATTAGTCGATTACAATACCATCCTAGGTTTTCATATCACACTTGTTGATTTCAAATCACAAAATGATACTCATGTTTTATATAATGATGCCGGAGTATTTAAACCATTTGTATGATAAGTTTTTACTATAATAGGTTAACTGACGTCATTTCTCGGAAACTACTGCTATTAAAACATCTATTTTATTTTATTGATTCATGGTATCTTGGCCACACACCTTAGTTTTCTTTAAAATTGGCGGACATAAAAATGTGTGTTCGTGTGGGGGTTGTCTTCCTACTTAGCCAACATTTGAAAATCTCGGCCAACATGGTTAAATAAACATTTAGGATTTCACCTGGATTTTTTGTAGTCTTTTTCAGGAAATTTGATTCGTGGTGTAGGATTATATTTAATGTATGATTTAATTTATGGACATATATGGTATTAAGAAATTTAATTTTTTTAAATCAAAATTCCAAAATTGGGAGGTTTAAAATCAGTGTCCTTTAGCAGTACGAGAACTGCAATTTTTAAAAAGAGGTCTTTTACATTTGCCTTAATGTGATCTATTTTGTCTGGTGTTCTTGGTAAATTTTGCTTCCCTTCCAGCACACCCGGTCTCATTTTCCTGGTGGAAACTCACGATATGTTGGACTTAATTTGTCAGTTTTCAAAATGTTGACTTTTCTTTTGGGATTGTGTATCACGACGCATAGAGTGCAACATAAGTAAAGAGTGAGTGAGTAATGGTGTTTAATGCCCAAGTCAAGATTATTTCACTTACATCGAAACGTCGCCAGCCATAAGCGAAGGTGCAAACATTTTGCCTGTGCGTTGCGCTGATGGCATTATACATCAGGTTTCTTTATCTTGCCAAGCCTATCGTGAAACGAGACCTCGTTTATTTTAAGTTCCCATCCGAAAGAACCGTGATTTTCATTTCGTAATGCCGAGTGCTTGACGAAAGAACAGACACTACTCACTTTCAAGTCTTGGGTCAGACACGGTCGGGGTTCGAACCCACGACCTCCCACTTACGGAGCGAGCACTCTACTAACTGAGCGACCGCAGTGTTACTTTAGCAAGGCATAGATGCAATCATTATTACTAGTCTAGAATTCATCTAACACAGACAATTAGTGTCAACTTATTTTTTCGTTGCAATGCTATAAATATCCACATTCCCATGCTGTGGCTCAGTGGTCCAAACTGCACACATAGATCACAGTGCCACTCACTGCCTCGCCTCACCTATCCTCTTCATCCCTAGTGAGACATAAGGCCATAACTAGTTCCCTCCACTTTCCTCTGTCCTGTGCTATATGCTGAGCTTCTCCTATAGTCGAGTAGGCATTTTACGAACCTAGAAATGTTCATTCCTATGAAGTTTTTTTGCTGTTTTGTTTTCATTACGGGTCCTTGAACAAAACTAACTTAGTTGCCCTTTGGGCAAATTTGGGCAACTTGCACAATATACATAAATCCAAAATGGCCGCCAAACGTCAAATTGAAATACATACTGCGATATAAAATATCTTCCAATAGGTTGTAATATATCCTTTTAGATGTTTTCAGGCATGAGGAACCCATTTCTGGTGTTAATTTTTACATTCGGAACACTTAACTCGCACAATAAGCTATAAACTCAAGATGACCGACGGACGCCATCTTGAATTATTGATTTTGTACAAAAACAAATTTATAATAGATTGTCATATATCTGTGCAGGGATATTTAGGCAGGGGCAACTCAATTCTGGCATTAGTTTTACATTAAATACCATCATGTCTATAATGACCGACCATATGTGTCAAATAACTATTCACCCTTGTGTAAAAATTTAAACACTCCCTTTCTCCAGAACAGTTACAAAATTATGTACAGGATTATTTTTAGGCAAGCATGTCCTTGTGTGTTGCACTTATGATTTTGTGCATTACATTGACATAACATGACAAAGAAGTTCTTGGGGCACCGGGTGTCCTTTCGCTATAACATGTAATGATCTTTGATCTTTGAATTTCTCTCCGTTATCATCTCATACTGCTCAGGAGGATCTTGACTGTGGGTATCCTTTCACAACATAAACTAAAGGTGAGACAACAGAAAACGGTGTTTGATACAAAGTTAAAACTATAAGGCTTTGGTGTTCTTCATGAAGAGCCTGAGGAAACGGCAGTTTTCCCTGCTGGCTGGCAATACATAATAACAAAGAATGGTTCAGATCCCATAAAGTTATTTGTGATCATTGTTAACCAAGAACATCAACTAAATGAGGAGAATAAGAGTTTTTCATTATGATGCTGTATCACAACCACTAAAAACATGCATACAATCTCGAACGAAGATCATGTCCCTAAGAGCATGCATGCCTGGCAGTTCAAGACATCTCGATCCAAGACCATGACACTGAGAGCATGCATGCCTGGCAGTTCGAGACATCTCAACCCAAGACCATGACAATGATAGAATGCATGCCTGGCAGTTCAAGACATCTCGAACCAAGACCATGACACTTACAGTGTGCATGCCTGGCAGTTCAAGGCATCTCGAACCAAGACCATGACACTTACAGTGTGCATGCCTGGCAGTTCAAGACATCTCGAACCCAAGACCATGACACTTACAGTGTGCATGCCTGGCAGTTGAAGACATCTCGAACCAAGACCATGACACTTACAGTGTGCATGCCTGGCAGTTCAAGACATCTCGAACCCAAGACCATGACACTTACAGTGTGCATGCTTGGCAGTTCAAGACATCTCGAACAAAGACCATGACACTTACAGTGTGCATGTCTGACAGTTCAAGACATCTCGAACCAAGACCATGACACTTACAGTGTGCATGCCTGGCAGTTCAAGATATCTCGAACCAAGACCATGACTCTTAGAGTATGCATGCCTGGTAGTTCAAGACATCTCAAACCAAGACCGTGGCACTTTTAGCATGCATGCCTGGCAGTTCAAGACATCTCAAACCAAGACCGTGGCACTTTCAACATGCATGCCTGCCAGTTCAAGATATCTCGAACCAAGACCATGACACTGAGAGCATGCATGCCTGGTAGTTCAAGACATCTCAAACCAAGACCGTGGCACTTTCAGCATACAGGCCTGGCGGTTCAAGATATCTCGAACCAAGACCATGACACTGAGAGCATGCATGCCTGGTAGTTCAAGACATCTCAGACCAAGACCGTGGCACTTACAGCAAGCATGCATGGCAGTTAAAGACATCTCGAATCAAGACCATAGTTAGTTTCATTGATGTTCAAAACTTCTATCCTATTACTCCATCTGTACATCACATTGTTCTCATGCTTCTACACCCAATACACTAGGAAAACAAAAATATCTATGTCGTCAATCAGCACACAAATGATATCATGACCTGTTTGTGCAGTCTGGAGAACATACGATACAATAGTTATGCCGGATTCTAAGAATATATGAGATGGCATTTGTCGAAAAACAAAATTTTCTTTGAAGTGTCTGGGTACCAATATGACCTTTTGTGGATTGATGCAATGAAATCTGATGGGTTATTGCCATGTGATCAAGAGATGTGGTAGAAAAACTGTGAATCGTTGTGATTGTGAGCTTTGTATGAACTAACTCCACAAAGCGATTTTACTAGAGCTGACTTCATGCCTGTTTCAATGAAAACTATTTTCAACCAAAGTCAAAAAGGAACAGAACCGATTTCAAATGGAGGCAGAAGCTATGATCAAACTGCCCTTGCTGTCCAAACAACGATAACCAAAGAAACATGTTTCCAAGATCAATAACTGGCTTTGTTTTTGCATCTCGACAGCGTCGCTTTGAAACGAATCATCTTTATAGAGCTAATGATGGCATTATAAAACTCATCAGGTAGACTGGATTGTACTCTTATTCCATCTTCACATCCATTGCAACTGGATCCACCACATTGACACATTTGAAGCAATTTTGCGAGTAATTGCTTTATGACCTGTTTTTACTTAGAGGGAGTTTGAATAAGCAATACATTTTAGTCATATATATATATATATATATATATATCCAATAAACATCGATGATTGAACTCTTTGAGTTATGGTCCGTATCACACTCAGAATATATTCATTCCAATTGACCAGAGAAGCAACAATCTACCCACTAAAAGGATCAGACTAGAGAGTCATGCCTTTAAAGGCTCATTTTTCTCCAAAATGGTTAACCAAGACAGCATCCTAATAATCACTATGGTGCCGACATGCAAGATCCTCGACAGGACACGCATGTGTTTATAGCAGACACTGAGAAAGTTTACCAGCATATTGTATATGCCCAACATCCAATAAAATTATTTGTTGGGTTTGTTAATCAGGATAAAAATAATTTTGATGGTAGACAGTGCAGATGTATTATTTTCTGCAGTCCAGTATAATTTATATGTGAAACAGGTCTAGATGTCGAGATGTTGCTTAATGGTAACTTAAGTAAGTTGAGACACCAGAAGTAAGCCAAATCTTCACTGTTCACTACCTTTTCACTTATACAACATGGATGAACATGGAGGTCTGAATTCATAACGTGTGTCTCATAGCAGCCATTTGGAGTGGAAATAGTTAATCAAAATATCAAAACTATCTTAAAAAAATGAGTTCCACTGTTTCAACTTCAACTAAACAATTTAAGGAAGGTTGTGCATTATCAGGGACAGATTTTGCTGCAGATTCCCGAAACCATAATACTTTATTACATGACGTAATGTATCAATGTTTATGTAAAAATCGAATCAATTCATTGCTGCCAAAGATTACGTTTTTAATTTCTTATTAACAGGAATTGCTTGATCGAGCCTCATTCATGACCTTTTAATCAAAAGTATCAAGATGCATGGTTAAGTTACACAGCATTGAATGTGATATGCTGAGTTACATCTAATAATAAAAAACCCTTGTCTGGTCAAAATTGTAAAATATACTTTCAAAATGTCCCAAATGTTAAAAACAACAACGGAAGTGAGTTCCTCATCCCTAAAAACATATAAAACGGTATATTGCAAGCTATTGTAGAACAATTCTTACAAAAGATAGATTTTCAATATGGCGTCTGGCAGCCATCTTGGATATATGCAAATTATTCAATTTGCCCAATGTTGGCTCCAGGGCAACTAACCTAATTTAACTCTAGGGACCCTATAGAATATAAAACAGCAAAAAAACTTCATAGGAAAAAACATTTCTAGGTTCAAGTATTGAGTATATGGGAGTGTCAACTCGACTACTAGGCTGTATCTCTGTTCTTGCAGTTCAGATAGGATGGTTCTCCTCCAGGTGGTCCGAGGTCTGCCAGGTTTTCCTCTTTCCAGGTGGTGTTTAACGTAGTGCTAATTTAGGAATGGATTCTTGTGGCATCCTCAGTACATGTCCTAGCTATCTGAATCGTCTTCTTTTCAATTCCATTGCAATGGACTGGCATTTGCAGTTCATTTCTTCAACAGATCTCACTCACCACCTAGTAGATTTAAATCCCACTTGGTACAGATTCTAGCATGAAAAAGTTTGTCAGATTGTTTGAAGATTTTCTCTTGACACTCTAGTTTTCTCACCATCCATGCACACACTGCCTTAATATTAATATAAGTGAAAGAATTTTGACTGCTTCATAAAACCCCACTCATATGATGTTGAGGCTCTGTGGTTAAGTTTATTCAGGTCAATTATGAGGTACCAGAAAATTAACACAGCTTTCGTGAACATCTACATGGCCTTGGTGAACAAAAACAAAAACATCCCGGTTTCAAAATCATTTTTTAACTAAGATTTTGCGTAACTTAAATGTAGCAAATTTAAAACTTTTATAATTTTGTTAATTGTTTAGATATTGGGGATTTTAATGTGTCGTTTTAAAGATTCCATCAAGCTTATGACATTTGCATATAGGTTTGACAAAAATATTCATTGGTAGTTCCAAAAAAGATTGTCAAAATTTGCCACATTTAAGTTAAGGAAAATCTTTGTTAAGGAATGACTGTGAAACCGTAACCTGATGATCTAATGAATTTATGAGCTGCCCAAGTTGTACTGTCACTGGTTTTCAAAGCCAAGGGTTGTGTGTTCAAACCTCACTCAGTAAATTTTCTGCGACGATTTTCATCTGCTACACATACATACTAGAGGTGTAAAATGCTTGTTTCTCGGTAGACTGTCGGGTAAGACTCAAAACCGAAGTCCCATGTCTCAGTGCATGCTGAAGACACCTCTGTAGAGTTAGAAAAAAGAAAAGGCCACCTGTGGCCGCTACAGAGGGCAATTAGAAGAGTTGGAAGGGATTGAGACAGGCTTAGCAACATAAACAACATAAGCTGTTTTATAATGTGTGAAGGCAAGCTAAAAACAAACAAACAACACAGGATTTAAAGATGTTTTATTAATAAATATTAGTACATCTACTAACATACATACATCATTTAACATCTAGATACACTTATTAAATTTTATAACCATCATGTTCAACTGGTTCAACATACAGAATACAAAATGTTTTTGTTAACTATTTACAGTTCAAATAACCTTTTCAAAAAGAAACATTGTCCTAGTTTATCTTTGTTGAATGTAGATACACACATGTACTTCCATAAATTTTTGTTGGTATGAAATAATTCACCATTTTATATAATCAATTCATCAATAATCAGTAATCAATAACTTCTGGTTAACTAATAATTTTTTTGCAAAAAATTGTGTTTTTATAAGCTAAAACAATAGTTAATATATTACCTAAGTCAAACTTTTATAACTCATATTGAGGTGGTCAGTTGGAACCCAAGTACAAAAAAAAAGAACAATAATATTTGACAATTGATCTGACAGAATTTTTTACACACATACCATGTAATGATTCAACTAACAGGCACTCAGGACACCATGGGAAACTGCAATAATTTGTATGTACTATGGAAATGTTTTGAACTACACCTTGGCCGGTAATTGTTACTCTGGCCGCCATGGGAAACTGCAACAATTTTTATGTACTATGGTAATGTTTTGAACTATACCTTGACTTGTCATTGTTACTCTTGACACTGTGAAAAACTGCAATAATTTGTATGCATCATGGAAATGTTTTGAACTATACATTGACTTGTAATTGTTACTCTGGACACCATGGGTAACTGCAATAATTTGTATGTACTATGAAAATGTTTTGAACTATACCTTGGCTAGTAATAGTCATTTACTTCTATATTCAATTTTACATCGATTTACACACAATTATGTCATATGACAAACACAATTATTCTACACCATAGTATTGTTTTTCGATTTTAAAAATAGCAAATTACAGTGATCTTGTCATCCATAGACAAATGCACACACTCTCTTCAAGACACACACATACTCTCTCTCTCTCTCTCTCTCTCAATAATCAATCTCTCTCTTTCTCTCAGACAGTCTCTCTCTCTCTCATATTGAATGGAATATCTCCAAATTTGTGTATGAAATGTTTACAGGATAAGTTAACAAAATAATATATAATCTAAAACAGATTTACTGTTTACACACCAATTTAGATTTACAAAACTACACCGAATTACATGTAACACATGTTCATATACATTTTTTTTTGAGATTGAAAATAAACAATTTTCATTAAAAGATCCAAATACAGGGACACTTCACTGAATAACCAGACATGCTAGCTGGTACTTAGATTATAAGTTACTTTTAATTTATCAAAATGTTTATCAGTGTTGAAAAGAAGCTGAAATATCCAACCAGTCGATGTCCAATGATTTAATTTTTTTTTCTATTGTGGTAAATTAGAAACAATTGAAAAGTTAAATTTACCAGTCTTGGACTTTGAGACTGGCTACCAGTATTTTTTTCTAACACTGCCTTTATGCTGGGGTGAATTAAATATGGGTGTAAATTCATCCTGATCAATTCATCATTTTTGAAAATATGAAAAATCAAATTGGTTAAACGACTGCAGATCATCTGTCTGGAATGGAGTATGGGGTAGTTACAGATGTTCATCTAAGATGGGGGGATGGGTTATCTTCCTCCGCCTCCTTGAGCATTGGGATCTGCACTTGATGCCAGCATCATGATGAGTACAAATGGAACGATGTACATCCACTGAAAGTAAAATGGAGTATAAATTATTTTCAGAATATTTACAATATATTTACATATGTGATGTTTTAATTTATTAAACCTTGTTTAAGACCAGATGGCAGTTATAGGAGTATGAATGCCATTGCTAATGTGATGTCTCTCATCCTTGCGACTATATGCATGACGTCATTGATTGGCTGTTCCAAAGATTAGAAATACATGTCGTACACGACAGTGCTTTAAAGTTTTTTAGGATTAAAATACCAAAATAAGATTTTGAAAAAAATGGGAAATGTAAATATTAGCATTGAACTGTCTAGAAATAGCATTATTATTCAGTTTGCTTTGCACGGCAATGGCAGTTATAGCACTATAAATGCCATTTCTAGACAGTCCATGGTTAACTAAACACATGTATCATTCTTTATATGAACCTCTTTTCTCTGCCTGACATTATTTTTCAATGAACTGTTAAAGTGTTAATGGTTCCATAAAGGCATCATGGGAATATGAAAGGCTATAATGCACAAACTCTACAAATACCAAATTGATGTCTTCTGTTTAATATAATATTCCTTAAAATCCATCATTCACAAGTAGAAACCTTACATGATTATAAATATATAGATTGATTGTCAATACATGTATAAGGATTGGTGTTCAAATAAATGATTAAAAAACAAACATCAATTAATCCTTAAATAATGTAAAGGTAAACAACACTGACCAGTCCATTTGACCTTTCATTTCAGGAATAATCATATAGGTGGGTCCACCCAATAAATGGGCAATGTTAAGAAGATTCAAGTTAATACATACACAGTGCACAGGTTTACTCTCATGATGTATACAAAATGAACACAATTGTGTTCCCTATACATAGATGAACTTGGTCTGTGATAAATATTTAAATGAAAGGTCAAGTGGACAAGTCAAAGTCGGTTGCCAATATGATTAAATGTTCAAGATAAAAGAAAAAGTTTGGTACAATTCTTAATATACCAAATACTAATGAAGCAAGCATACTCATGTGCTAAATTTGGGGCTTGGTGGCCTAAGCACACTTGGGGATTGCCCCGCCTTTTAAAGCCTAGCGAGTTATAACATTGCTCAGGACAGATCCTAGTGTAAAAAAGTTGGTCAGTTTGGTAACTGAAGGTCAGTTATTTTCTCTGCCAGGTCTCTTGCTCCTGTTTCCTCCACCATTTCTGAACTGACAATCTGGATTTAAGTGAAAGAAAACCTTGGCTAGGAGGTAAAACTTCATTGTTCTACTCCCATGCAAAATAGCATAAAAAGCACAAAGACGTCCCTCTGACTGAATCCATGGATACAAATACTTTAGTAAACCCTATTTTCTAAATGAAAATGAAAATGAAAACATCAACTCTAATTACTTAAGCTATTTGCCTTATACTTGAATTCTAGATTTCTAAATATGACTAATTGAAAATTCAATCATTATCTAATCACTACAATAGTCCAAATGTATGGTATTTCATAGAAATCCCGGCACTGACAGCATATTTTTGAAAACATTAGGACTACCATTACTTAAATCTATTTGCCAAATACTTAATGGGTAATCTTAAAATTGAATTTTTTATAAATAGAAATGTTTTGTAATTACTTGATTAATAGAAATTAATGACAAAATAAATATTCTCTTCTATTTCTTATTCAAATGTTTTGAACAAGTGAAACCAAGATGGAATTACATTGGATTTAAAAATGTGTATAATTGAAAATCCAATCAGTATCAAATTATTTAATGATATTGCTTACAAAACAAAGGAGATTATTGCTTAAAATATTAAGGCAATAATAAATTAATTCCTACATTTTTATCCTCAACACAAATCTTTTCTTAATCTGCTTCCGACTTGTGTATTTTTATTTTTTGTATTAAGTATATATTAGGTTTAATTTAATCAAGCATGTGTGTATTTCACTATAAACTTAGTGCTGCAAGAAATAATAATTGCATATTTCACTTATATCAAGACATTACCAGCTATAAGTGAAATTTTCACCTTTGCATTGCTTGCTATAACACTGGGTATAATTTCTGAGGACTCTTCTGAAGGACCCAGTGACTTTCATTTCAAGGACTCTTCTGAAGGACCCAGTGCCTTTCATTTCTAAATGCTGAGTGCAGTTACCTTCTTGGTCTGACCCAGCCAAGGTTCAAAGCATGATTTCAACATACAACATGAGCACTTTTATTTCTAAATGCTGAGTACAGTTGCATTCTGGGTCTGACCCAGCCAAGGTTCAAAGCATGATTTCAACATACAACATGAGCACTTTCATTTCTAAATGCTGAGTGCAGTTACCTTCTTGGTCTGACCCAGCCAAGGTTCAAAGCATGATTTCAACATACAACATGAGCACTTTTATTTCTAAATGCTGAGTACAGTTGCATTCTGGGTCTGACCCAGCCAAGGTTCAAAGCATGATTTCAACATACAACATGAGCACTTTCATTTCTAAATGCTGAGTGCAGTTACCTTCTTGGTCTGACCCAGCCAAGGTTCAAAGCATGATTTCAACATACAAAGTGAGTACTCTACCAACTGAGCTACCTTAGTTGTAATATTTGGATGAAAATCTAGGAATTGGTTATAATTGCCAATTAACACATGATTTACATTTTAGTTCATTAACTGACAGCATGTAAATATCTACCTAACTAATTTAAACATCAATATGTCAATGTACTAGCTGGTATAAATCCTATAGAAAATTATATTTGTACTAAATTTGATTCAAATTAAACCATGAAACAGTCTCAGATTACAACATATGAGTATCAGTTGTCAAAACAGATGTCTCAGAAAATCAACATGATCAAGCCATAAATAAAATTAAGTAAGTTGTTCCAGTGCCTTGTGGAAAAACTCTTTACTCAAAAGCTTTACAATTTTCAGACACAATTTTGCCTAACAATACAAGATTGTTTCAAGCCTCTCTAGATACAGAATGCTAAGCTGGGTCAGTGAAAAATCCATTAGCCCTGAATTTTCATTATTGTAAAGATGCTTTATATATAAGATGGTGCTAACACACTTTCTTTATAGGCACAATTAATTAAATAGATTAGAATATCTGCTTGGGGAAAAATGATGACCTAATTCTATTTAAACATATTTTTTATAAAAATCAGTCTAATCTATTCAAGTAAACTACCCAACACATATACAATTTTGGAATTATACGGTTTTGCTGCATCGGTTTTCACAACATATAATGAATCTACCGTTCTGACAGATTGAGAGATTTTTTTTTCATTTCTTTATAAACATCTTTTTTGCTGCATCAGTTTTTAATCCCCTGTACCTACCAATATATTCTGAGAGATCTCAGATTATTTTATTCATTTCTTTATGAACCTGATTATGATAGTTATTCCAGTCTGTTTATAATCATTATCCAAGTGTACTGTAAAGTGACTTTGGTTCAACTCTTTTTAATGACGGATAACTGTATGAATTTTAGGTGTGTATAATTCATGAACTTGATTAAGGTCAGTCATTACACTTACAACTTTCTTAACTTCTATTACAGAAGAGTTTCACAGCCTTTATTTATCAACCACTTATAAGCTAATATATGTATTTTACAATTACTAATACGCTATGCTAGAGTTTGTTCCCACTTTGGAAACTTAGTTCCATAATTCCATGTTCATTTCACTCAATTATGATTATATATGTGTCTGGTGTAGTTAGCTAAACAGGGAGTGCTTACTCCTGAGCACCAGTGGCCTCTGGTGGAAGTTCATGTGTCTAACCTGACTTGTCGGTTCCAAAGCTTTTACTTTGCTTCTGGATTGTGATTCGGACACAGATTAGTATGTTTGTTTTTCATTTAATACTCATCAGATTTTACCCAAATTAATGAATTATTAAAATCTGTATAACTAAATAAATATATCTTTTTTATAAATGGAAAAGGTCAACTATACTGAGTGATCTTAAAACTTTAAAATTTTATTCAAAGTATCTACATGATTTGGGAGCTTTTCTGAAATTGAGAAATTGTTTGTCTTGTGGTGGAACCTGGTAGTTTCGATTCAAAAGCAGTTGAATCAAACTTCAGCAAGGGAGGATTGTCATGAACTAGATTATTAATTTCCATGAATTTGATATAAAAAAACAATTTCGAGAAAAAACAGTATCTTTTTAATCCTAGATTTGAACACATGTCTATTATCGGTTCCTTTACTCAGAATGAGAGAGGGGTCCAAACTGAGGAATGGTTCATAATCTATGGTACAAGTATCAAACTAACTTGTATTTGATTGTCATATGTCTTGTATTGTTGTGATTCTTCTATGTAATCATTTGATTGTCATATGTCTTGTATTGTTATGAGTGTTCTCTGTAATCAGCTTGACCTTGTTTTTCTTTTTTTTGTTTGGTGTAAATGCTGGATAAATAAAATAAATAAATAAATTAATAACTATAGGTGAGCAGGCTGCTCAGTTAGTAGAACATCGCACTAGCATTGTATAGATCCCATGTTCAGAGTCCCTATATGTGGTCTGGTAGCTAAGTAAGTAAGAGATCCTTTAAGCATTTGGATGGTCCCAGTGTCAGTTTCATGCTACAATTTGTTTCTCTTTCATCTTACAATTGAGGATTTATCAAAAGTTAGGAAATGGCAAAAATAATGGTTGCTTCAAGGGTGGAACCTGGTGGTTTCAGTTTAAAGCAAGTTGAATTGAAAAAAGAGAAGGGAGGAATGTGGCTCACCAAACGCAATAGTTATAGGTCATCAGGGTCCAATGTGGCCAGTAAAACCTTCTTGGTAGTTTTGGGGAGGTCATGAGTTCAAGTACCTCAACAGTTTCTAGGTGATCAGGGTCCAATGTGGCCAGTAGAATCTCCTGCTAGTTTTGAGGAGGTCATGGGTTCAAGTACCTCAACAGTTTCTAGGTGATCAGGGTCCAATGTGGCCAGTAGAACCTCCTGCTAGTTTTGGGGAGGTCATGGGTTCAAATACCTCAATAGTCTGCCCACTGCATTTTTTTCCTTCCATCCCTATAACATTTTTCATTATATCTATAATATGATGTTGTTGAAGCTTGTTTACTAAATATTGTTTTTGTTTACATAAACTAAACAATAATAATATTACTGGTACCCTATCATATAACATGCAGAACGGAAATAAGTATTTATCAAACAAAACCTAAATCAATCAAGAATATGTGATATTATCTTGATGAAAGGAAGCTAATAAAATAACTTGTTGGTATATCTTTACAATAAACATGTTTCCTCTGTTTAATGTATATACACAACAATAAATTTCTATTATAGTCAAACAACATTGACCTGTCAGCTTGACCTTAAATTTTAATATTTATCATTGACCAGTACATTGATTTAGAGGGAACACAGACGAATATTTTGTCTACATCAGGGGAAACAGTATACACAGTCATAATGTATCTATTAACAACAAACCAAGTATTGGGTGAATTCTTCTTCATGAATATTCCCAATGAAAGGTCAAACAGACAGGTCAATGTTGTTTGCCTATATCATCATTATAATCTAAATTATCCTCATCTTGCATGTATAAAGTATATATTCAAGCACCTGTTCTGAGGATAAACATTGTTTGTTTATCAAATGTGATTTTGATGAAATATATTAACTAGTATATTATATGTTCTCTCAATCAAACATTGTTTGTTTATCATGTTTATTATAAGTGATTTTGATGAAATATTACCCAGTACAATGATATTATATTTTCTCTCAATCAAACATTGTTTGTTTATCATGTGCGACTTTTGATGAAATTAATTACCTAGTACATGTATATTATATTTTCTCTCAATCAACTCCAGAAAGATACAGAAAGAATAAATGTATATCTATTTGTCCATAATTCAGAACATCTTTAAACAAGCCATTAAGAAACAAAAGATTTATAAGTTATAGATATAATGGTTTTTATAAATATTTGTATCAATATTATTATAAATATATTATATAGTATATTAAAGGGATGAAGATACTACCTCAGTCTTTTTAAGCCTAGACAGGGGTCTCAAAGGTGGTCTAGAGTATCTGTCAATGTCCAGGCTTCAATCCAACTTGGGTCTCAAAGGTGGTCTAGAATATCTGTCAATTTCCAGGCTTCAATACAACTTGGGTCTCAAAGGTGGTCTAGAGGAGCTGTCAATGTCCAGGCTTCAATACAATTTGGGTCTCAAAGTTGGTCTAGAGGAGCTGTCAATGTCCAGGCTTCAATACAATTTGGGTCTCAAAGGTGGTCTAGAGTATCTGTCAATGTCCAGGCTTCAATACAACGTGGGTCTCAAAGGCGGTCTAGAGCAGCTGTCAATGTCCAGGCTTCAATACAATTTGGGTCTCAAAGGTGGTCTAGAGGAGCTGTCAATGTCCAGGCTTCAATACAATTTGGGTCTCAAAGTTGGTCTAGAGGAGCTGTCAATGTCCAGGCTTCAATACAATTTGGGTCTCAAAGTTGGTCTAGAGGAACTGCCAATGCCCAGGCTTCAATACAACTTGGGTCTCAAAGGTGGTCTAGAGTATCTGTCAATGTCCAGGCTTCAATACAATTTGGGTCTCAAAGTTGGTCTAGAGGAACTGCCAATGTCCAGGCTTCAATACAACGTGGGTCTCAAAGTTGGTCTAGAGGAACTGCCAATGCCCAGGCTTCAATACAACTTGGGTCTCAAAGGTGAGCTAGAGGAGCAGTCAATTTCCAGGCTTCAATCCAACTCTGGTCTCAAAGGTGGTCTAGAGTATCTGTCACTGTCCAGGCTTCAATACAACTAGGGTCTCAAAGGTGGTCTAGAGTATCTGTCAATGTCCAGGCTTCAATACAACGTGGGTCTCAAAGGCGGTCTAGAGCAGCTGTCAATGTCCAGGCTTCAATACAACTTGGGTCTCAAAGGTGGTCTAGAGGAGCTGTCAATTTCCAGGCTTCAATCCAACTTGGGTCTCAAAGGTGGTCTAGAGGAGCTGTCAATGCCAAGGCTTCAATACAACTTGGGTCTCAAAGGTGGTCTAGAGTATCTGTCAATGTCCAGGCTTCAATACAACTTGGGCAGATCAGGGATTAAGATAAGCAGGGTCCCAATAGCTCCTAAAACATCACTATGGGTTCCTTAATATTACACATTTTCACTATTCACTACAAGTAACTTTTACTCTGAAGTGAGCCCTCAACTCAAAATAGTTATGCTTCATCCTTGTAAATCCTAGTGAGTTTGATTTATTGTCAAAGGTTGCACAGAATTTTCACAGAAATTCAACCTGGCCTGTTCTCAAAAACCAATATTTAACTATTTCATACCTTTTATATCAAAATATGTACAGAACAGACTGAAAAGGTCAAGCCTAGAACTTTGGGACTATAGCTGGTACTAAGTTTAATGTACAGGTAATTATTTGCATAGGAGAGGCAACGTGGCATCACCAGTAAAACTTCAAATATTTTTTTATTAATTTTTTTTTTTTAATTTTATTTTTTTTTTTTTTTTAAAATCATTAGAAAGGTTTTCACATTAGACAGGCAAGTAAATTACAAGTAAATCCAATAATTATAACGTATAGTACAGACCTGTTGAGCTAACACTGAGCTTACGAAAACAGGTAAAAGCTCAGCTTCCGAGTGACCGAATAATAAATAGCTAGTACTGAACAAAAACTTGCTGAGAGACAGATATTAGCTTCCTAACAGTTGTTGAGATATAGCTATCGAGGGGCCATGCATTAACACTTTTTTGCTGTTTGCTTAGTGTTAAATTTTAGACAGGTCTGTACCACATACAGAGGCCTGCAGACAGATGATGATGACTGTTATCATCTTCCTCGTAATATGTAATAAATACCAAATATAGGAATATTGATGAAGTACTAGTAATCTCAAGACAAAACAAAGTAATTATCTCCCAATATATCAGCTGTTGTATAAAATCAGTTATAAGTTCATAATTACAGTGATAGAGATGGATGATACACAAGTCGTAAATTAACGATTTGCATCTTAAACAAGTAATTAGCGTTTCTAAATCTGTTTCTTATTAATGACGATGTCACTGCTTGTCTCCGTTGTTCTTACGTAACAGCTTTGGAACTAACTGTTAATCAATAAATAAATTAATAAAGGTTAACTGAGTTAAGTAATGGCATTTTTGTCCAAATTAAGAATTTTTCACTTATATCCAGACAGTCAGTTCAAGAATGGTAGAGGAAATCGGAGTGTTTGAAGAAAAACCTAGACCTTAAGTAAGCTGTCTGACAAACTTTCTCACACCTAGATGGTGAGTGATGCTGTGAAACGTAATGTGGCACTTTAGAGCAAGCTAGGTCACCATGTAAGGCCACTTGTAAATTAATTATGGGTGACATGCAGATCTGACAAACTTTCTCACACCTAGATGGTGAGTGATGCTGTGAAACGTAATGTGGCACTGTAGAGCAAGCTAGCTCACCATGTAAGGCCACTTGTAAATTAATTATGGGTGACATGAAGATCTGACTAACTTTCTCACACCTAGATGGTGAGTGATGATGTGATTTGTAATGTGGCACTGTAGAGCAAGCTAAGTCACCATGTAAGGCCACTTGTAAATTAATTATGGGTGACATGAAGATCTGACAAACTTTCTCACACCTAGATGGTGAGTGATGCTGTGAAACGTAAGGTGGCACTTTAGAGCAAGCTAGGTCATCATGCAAGGCCACTTGTAAATTATTGACAGGTGACATGCAGATCTGACAAAATCTACCCATCATAATTAGTAACAGCTTTGAAACTAGCTGTAAATCAATCATAAAGGTTAACTGAATTGAGTAATGGTGTTTTCGTCTAAATCAAGAATCTTTCACTTATATACAGACAGTCAGTTTGGGTATGGCAGAGGAAACTGGAGTATCCAGAGAAAATGGACAGACCTAACAGTTGAGCTTCATCATAAAATTTCTGTTATTACTAAAAGCAAATTGACAAACTGTAATTCTCACACTACTAGAATTTATCCTAAATGGAATTGGCACCTATAGCAGCAAGAGGCACTGTGATCCGTTAGTACATGCTTTAGACCACTGGGCCAGAGACCCCAAACTATGGAAAGGAGTACCTGCTTTGCTAATATACTATGGAGGCCACTCTATGATTAAATATAAACTAGAACAGTCTCTTGAGAGCCAAATACCCCCGGTCCCCAACATTTAATGTTTTTCTGTGACCTTGACCTTTCTGATATGACCTTGGATAAAGGTCATGACACACTTTTGAACCATGAAGATTATTCATGTAAAATTTTATGACAGTTGTCTAAAGCAATTATGGGATATGGCTAGGACACAAATTTACATGGACATATACACCCTCAAACTAGTTTGCAGGGGGGGGGGGGGATAAATACAACATCAGAGGGGCTGTCACAAATTGGAGGTACAATAAAAGACAATTAACGCCATTGACAATAACCAACAAAGCTGATTTAGTGACTGCGTAAAATACTCTGAGAACAACTATTGATAAATACTAAATATAATTTGACAATTATAAAACATCATCAGGGGACCTGAAGAAGAGAGTACATGCCAAATTGCAAGTTCCATCTTCCATCTTTAAAGACAATCAATTAATGCTAATTACAGTACCCTGTTAAGCTTTAGCTGATGTACTGCAAGGACAACTGATTATTAAACAAAAAATGACAATTATGAAACAACATCACTGGAGCTGTCACAAACTAAGGAAGGGATTACATGCTGAATTACAGGTTTCATCTTAAAAGACAATTAATGCCATTGAAAATAACCAAGAGTAGATTTAGTGACTGTGTGAAATACAGTGAGAGCAACTGTGATAAATGCTAAACAAAATTTGACAACATAAAACAAATTCATTTGACATTGTGTCATATTACGATTTCCGTCTTAAAGACAATTAATGCCATTGAGTACTCACAAAGTTTGCTGATTACTGTGAGTGCAACTGTGATGTTATTGAGCAAAATTATTATTGACAATATAAAACAAATTCAGGGAACCTGTCACGAACAATAACGAAATCAAAATAAAACCAACACACTAGCCTAATATAAGTGACAAAAAAATCTTTGTGCAGCGACCGAAAATGATGACAAAGTGCCCATGGAGATGAACTTTCCCTGATACTGTGTTAGGGAATAATTATCCCAAGATTGGTATCGGACAAGTGGAAAACAAAAGAAATCTGATTTAATTAATCATGGAGATTCATATCAGCCATTATCAATATAATTATAATTATAAAACCAGAATTATGCTAAAATCAGCAAATAGAAATTTCATCAACCGTTATCAATATATTGATAATTATAAACCAAAATTATGCTGAAATCAGCAAACGGAAAAATTATCAATGGACCATATTTTTCCAATAACTAAGTACCTGAGTACTTGTATTAAAATTTGTGAAAATAAAATGGCCAATTTTTCCAATAACTGTGTTCAAAAAAAGATTTTGCAATAATGACCGTTATCGTTAAAGGACAATATATAAGTGTTGAAGTATTAGTCCTAACTTCCCGTTGACAAACAACTTGACAAGCTCAATATCTCTGAATATCTGAATCAGATTGTTTCATACATGACTTGCTGATTCCGAGAAATAATTGCTGAATGGTAGAACATTTTATGACGCCGTCTTATCTCACCTGATATGAAATCTTGATTGATATAAACTCTTACTGGAGGCTTCTGAAAGTCACGTAGTCATCCGAGTTACGGCGATCTAATTATTGATGGAATATCTACTGGATTTTATTTAACATAATATTCATCTGCAGGAGCAATTATATAAATCATTACTTACGGCTTATATATATATAAATGAATTAGAAGTTTTAATCTATAGGTAAATGCATATACATGTATATGTTTGAAGTTTGAATCTGACCCAGAAGTAAAAATATTTAAAAAGTAAGTACAAAAACATTTTATTTATTTATTTTTTCATTTTAGATTTATTTATATACCGGGTATTAAAGATTCATTTATTTATTTATTTTATTTATCTATTTATTTAAACATTATTTATTTATTTATTTATTTATTTATTTTATTTATCTATTTATTTAAAAATTTTTATTGATTTATTTTTTTATCTTTTATTTTAACATTTATTTATTTATTCATTAGATATTTATTTATTAATTTATTTATTTATTTATTTACTGATTGATTTATGCATTTATTTTTTTTAACCTGCTTAACCTTTTTACCTGATTGGCTGGTGGACTAACTGTTTGATTGATTTTATAATTTTGAAGAAATAATTTTATTTTTCTATGCTAATGTAATAATATGCTTTATTGATTTGATGTTTTAACAGGATTGAAATTTAACAAAAAAAAAAAAAAAAACAAAAACAAAAACAAAAACAAAAAAAATCAACCTGAATACTACAGCTTTAACATAATTTTAATTAATAGATTCAAAATGTACAGTACGGATATACTTTAGTGTTTCACTGACAAATATATTAGTTTAAACAGTATTTATTTGATAAATTAAATATAATACATATAACATTATAAATAATTAATTAATAGATTAAAATATTATCCTTCTGCCTTTACCTTGTTTACAGTCAGACACATGTTTAGAGAAAATACAAATTTAAAACTCTCTAAGAATGACAAAAATGCCAAATATTAAATTGAACTTATAAACATTTAATACGAGAGAATTCACAAATAAACATTTGGGACTATTTTTAGGTAATACTATTTAACATTTCTTATTTAAACTTATTTGTGAGTTATTTGATTAACAAGTTATAAATATGTAGATTACACAATTTGTTACGAAGCATGTGATTTACGAAAGATACGTCAATTACAGCTGATTTTTACTGAATTCATGAACTATTTTATTTAACTACAGGATTTGTCACTTAATTATTAAGTGTGAATATAAAAGCAATGCAAAGGTACCAATAAAGGGTACAAATGCAGATAACATTGACGGTGATTTGTTTTTGACCAAAAAATGAAGAGCAAATTTTTTTAACATACAAAGTACATGAGATCTTTGAGTTATCAGTTTGTTAACAATGGCAGGATCTATAGATTGATGGAATTGGGCTTTATGTCCCAGTGAAGAATTTTTCACTTATATCAAGACATCAATGACTTTAGATGAACTGACAGAAATTTCTACCTTTCCAAATTGCACTAAAGGAAATTTGCGGGATGTTTTCTTTACTATGCCATGCAAACCGTAACATTTTCAGGTCTCTTCCCAAGGGCACCATGACTTTCATTTTTTAATGCCCAAATAATGTTTAAGAAAGACCAGTCACTACCAACTTACAAGTTTTGGTCAGACCCGGTCAGGATTCAAACCCCTGCCTCCCAAATATGGAACAAATTTAGAATGGACTGATAACATTGGAAAATCAGTGTAAGTGTTATTCATACACAGTAAATCTATTACGATGACATACGGAACCAAAGAGATATACACTTTAAAGACAATTAGGTTTTTCAAAAGGCAGATTTTGGGACTTCCATATAAAGTGGCCATAAGCCAGGTAGCAAAGTTGTCAAAGGGGCTTTATAAAGAGGTTTAACTGTACAGTCATTTTGTTTACATTCTGATACTTGCAATACTAATTTATAATATCAAGGAATTTTTTTTAATATCAAAATATATGGCATCCTGACATTATGTTGCAGAACTTCATGTAAATCAATAGCCTACAGTAATAATAACGAATATTGAAGTTTAATGCAATTTAAAATCAATGCAAAAGATTAATATGCCGTTAAAAATATTTGCATATAAGGTGACTTAATTATTTCCTTGTTTGTTATTTCCTATTGGTTGGCTGTAATGTTGTTTATATAAAAACAATTTTGCAGCTATTTACAGAGAGAGAGAGCAATTTTATTATTCTCTAAGAATTAATCTAAGAACAAGTTCATGTATGTGTGAGATGTGTGAGTGTGTTTTATGGTCTGCCTTGTACTAGCACCCACTCAGGGGAGAACAAGTTCATGTATGTGTGAGATGTGCGAGTGTGTTTTATGGTCTGCTATGTACCAGCACACACTTAGGGAGACCAAGTTCATGTATGTGTGAGATGTGTGAGTGTGTTTTATGGTCTACAAGCACACACTCAGGGGAGACTTTAAGCTCAGAGTCAGTATGCTACAGAGAAGTATGCCACACCCCAGTAACATTATATTGACACCTGGTGAACCAGTTGAACCTCTGTCCTCTTCATACTGAGCCCAGTCAAAGAAGTTTAGCATCCCAAATTTTAAAGTCTTATGTAAAACCTGACTGGGGGTCAAACCCATAATCTTCTGCTCTTGAGGTGTATGCCCTACCACTGAGCCGCCAAAGGTTTTTTATTTGTATTATATTTCAAAGCATCATGATAATACTTATTTTCAAAGGAACACAATCCTTAATGTTTTTTTTATCTCTGTTTCAAAGTGTTGAAATAGAAATGTTTATCAAGAAGAAATTAAAAAAAATATCTAGGATATACTGCAGGGATTGAGATTAACAGGGGCCCAGTATCCAATGGCCCCCAGAAATGTTGTCTGGGCCCCAAAAGTTTTTATGATTTTTGCTATGTATTTTTTTTGCAACTTATCTTCAAAAGTGAGCTGGTCCCCCAACTCAAAATAGTTAAGCTTTCATCCATGTATAGAAATCTTATAAAGTATAACTTATGTTCACAAGGGAACTAGACTGATTTTATCCACAATTTGGCTTCTGTCAAGGAAAAAATCAGTTTCTTAACATAAATTGTTGAAAGAAAAGTCAAAATAAAAAACACTAGCTATCCATATTGGCCATCCAGCAGCCAAGCTTCAACTTCTTCTTCTTAACTCTTAGTTAAAACTTTTGACAGTTCTGTACAATACAAATTTTTTTGCTCCACAGAAAAGGTTGATTTTTATACACGTCTATTTTCTACTTAATAATAATAAATATAGCTAAAGTGTTACATATGTAATCAAGATAAAGTAACAACAATCTGTGAGGGATACAGATACCATGCCACAAACACATATAAATATATTTACTTTTTATCTCAAAAATTGCATTTGATATGCTATAATGGAAAACCAGGACTGGACTTCTAATCAAGTGTTGATATGAAGTCATCAATTGACAAAGTTATAAAAAGTTTAATATAGTATAGTAAGTCCAAGTCAATTCTTGAGGGTCTTAGTCCTAATATCCAAGCCAAAGCCCAAGTCTAATTGCAAGTCCAAGTCCCGAGTCCAAAGTCCAGGTTCAAGTCAATTCCAGAATCAAAGTCCTAGTTTAAGTCAATTTTAAAGTCTAGATTTCAAGTCCAGGTTTTCCATTATACCATATGAGGCAACCTTGTCTAAAATATCAAAAGCTTATGTTGAAAATCCAAGTTAATGTCAAGAGTTCAAAGTCTAAAATCCAAGTTCAAGTCAATTCCAGAGTCCAAAGTCCATTTGCAAAGTCCAGTCCAAGTTTTCCATTACCAGAATACCATTTGATACAGTCCTATCTCAAATATCAAAAGTGTATGTTGAAAAACTGTCTTGAAGTTCTTTTTTGCCTTACAAGAAAAATGGTAAATCAAAGCACTGAAGGTATCTTTCATCACCAATAATCTCAAAAGAAGTAACATAAACAATCAAATACATCGGTTTGTTTTATTTTTATAAAGGGAATCTTCTAACATGTTTAAACTAAAAGTTAATGAATAGTTTTAACTTTGATTTAAAATAGAAACCTAAAGCATAGATCAAGTGAAGATAGCCTGTTTATTTTAAAACAAATAAATATATCACTGAAAGACAAAATAAAGAACATTTCACTGCATGGTGTTCTGAGGTGCCTACGTGTATGTTTTTGTGTAGATGACAGACGCATTGAAGAAAGTTCATGATTTAGTACCAAGAAAGTTGAAAACAAAATTCCAAAATTGGCAACTAATTTAAGGTTTAAATTAGCAACACTTTAATGACCAAGGCAGTAAGTGCATTCCAAATCGGGATAATTGCATAGAAGAGCTAGCCTATCACTGCTGCTAAAAACAACAGTTACTGTAGATAACTGCAGATACCATCACCCAAAGAAGGAATTCCTCATTAGTTTTTTTGCAACAAAATTACATCTTATAATTTAATTCTTTAGCTGTGTGATCTTTTTCACACGTTTAGCACATCTTAGACCTATAAACAAGGTTCATGCTAATTAAAGACTGAATAAATCCTAAATCTAGGTAGATGGTATGTTCTGAATATGGTAATACCCAAAAGTGGACAGCTAGCTAGCATCAACCTAGGTATGGGGTTCCACTTTCATGGAAAGTTTAATTTTCTGATTTTAATGTTCAACACTTTCTTTTTTTTTTGTTTTGTTTCTTGTTCCTTTTGTCACTAAACCTAACAAGGCAAAGCCCCTCTCACTGTCTTAGGTTCAAATCTTACTTGAAACAGATCCTTAGTGTAAGAAAGTTTGTCAGTTGATGGTTACCAAAGGTCATGGTTTTTTTTTAGGAATCTGGTTTCCTCTGCAATTTTTGAATGACCTCCTTGATGTAATAATCTTGATGGAGAATCAATTACTCCACTCAACTCTTGGTACCTTCATAAAATCATTATAATTTCTCTTAATAAAATGTTAATAGCCCATGAGTCTACATGGCCCATATATTAAAAAAAGTATTGGCAACAAAAAAATAAAATACTTTGTGCCATAACTATCAGGCAACAAAAAAATAAAATACTTTGTGCCATAACTATCAGATAAGCCATCCATTTTGATTTGTCCTTGGACCAGATATAATTACTGAACCCGGCTCTGAAGAGAAAGCTCCTTTATTCCAATTAGTCCTGGACTGTCATGTAAATACTTACATTATAATGCACTTCTTAATGAATATCAATGGTCCCTTATTATGTGACAGTTCTATCATTGTAGATTTATCAAATCTTAGCCAGACAGAATTAAAATCTATTTATACCAGAGAGCTGTATTAAGGGCTAATTCTTCTGTCATTAGATGTCTGATGGTCAGTCTAATATCTGAGCTGGAGAAAACCTTTTCATAACCATCCATTTTGGTCACTGTGTAACAGTGAATTACTTTTTCATAGAAAATCATCAGGCACTTAAATAATATTTGACACTGCTTACTTAGTTGAGCCTAGTTGTAATGTAAAATCATGAAGCAATTTTTCATCTTTTAATAAAGCCTTTTTCCAAGTCACTGAGTTTATGACAGTAAAGTATGCAGATTTTTCATAGAAAATCTTTTAAGCTAATGTCTGAATGGAGTGAAGTACCGGTATCTTACAACTCAGTCAAGTATGTTTACTTATGAATTAATCAAAAACAAACATACTAATTCATGTCTGAATCCCAAATAAAAACTTTGGAACTGACAAGTTAGGTTAGACATGTGAACTTCCACCAGGGAAGTGAGGCCGGGTGGTTTGGAAGGGTAAGCACCTCCTGTTTAGCTGGCTACACCCACATGTTAATTCATTTTATGATTTAGTTCTCATTGGTGCCTAATCTTTAAAAATGTTCAGTACTTTCATTTTTGTTTTATTTTTTGTCCATTTAGGGTTCTTACAAGGCAAAGCAACTCTCAATGTCTAAAGTTCAAAACAAACCCCAATATGAGAAAGATGACACTTGCCAAAGGTCAGTGGTTTTCCCAAACAACTCTTAAGTTATCTCTGCCATATTTGACTAGGGTCCCTTGATGTAAAGTGGACAGTTCAGAGGTGGTGGAGGAACCAGAGTGCCCAGAGAAAACCACAACCTTTAGCAAGCAAACTGGCAAACTTGTTCATGCTAAGGATCTGCCTGAGTGGAATTCAAACCCTTATTAGTGAGAAGTAATTTGATCTGCATGTAAGTGTGCACATTTAGACCACTCTGTCACAGACATGACCGAAGCCTCGAACATGTCAAATGTTTGACACTTTTTATCAGTTTAGTAAAAAAAAATAGCCTTAATGATCTCCCCTGCATGACTTTGAACATAAGTTTGTGTTGAATCAAGATAATTCAGTCTTAAATGATTCTCCCGCATGTCTTTGTATAATGTTTGAATTTAGATCATTTTGAACCAATTTAAAGTGATTGATTAATTTGAATCAAAGTGTAAACAGTGCATTTCTATAAATCATTTATTATTAATCAGTAACGACATATAAACATTTACAAAGTAATTTGATTAAATTGGGTGAATTGGTATTCAGGAAAGGTTTATCACACAGTGACCAGAGATTAAGAACATGCTTTTTATTGTCTTTGAATAAATGTCTATGTGTATTATAGAAACCAATCACCATATGAATCCTTATAACATTTCAGACTTAATTAACATTGACGTATGGGGCCTTGTAATCAAATTACAGCCATGCTATTTGCATAATGGTGGAAAGTCGATCATCATGTTTTCATATTTGATAAACTTTGGTTATCATCAGTCAGAAGCTGCCATTACCGGCATACTAAAACCATGAAAATAGAAAGCAAATCTTAGCGGTTAACATGTACTTTCTAGGTTTCCAGAAATTTAAAATAATTGGTAGCCAAATTTCCAAAATTTGTGAAAATATAGTCCTTTTTAAAGTATTTTTCTACAAATTTGCTAAAATAGGTTACTTTTTGAAAGAATTCCTCAGAAGTTAGAAGCCAATGGCGATTTTGGCTACCAGGAATGGAAACATAGACTTTAATGACAATAGTCATCATAAAAATCATGAAACAATAAGTGAGCAAATAGGCAAAGACAAGACAAACACATATTGGAACCAGAGATTATAAAACTAGTGACCTTGATTAAACAGGTAATGAATTTAATGATTAGATTGAGTGCAGTGGCATTTTTATTAAAAAAAAAAAATAATTTAGATATATTTGATAATTACATATTATACCAGTTTTAATTTTACAGCACTAGACGGCCGTCTACAATTCCTCATCAGTAGGGCTTGGACCAAAATTATGAAACCAAAATTATTTTGCTACCCAAAGGACCAAAATATATTTTACCAAATTACCGTTAAGCTAAGAAAATACTTTACATGAGGGAGTATACCTTAGTTTTTGAGAAATTTCAAATTAGTTATCATAAGCCATTACCTGCCCATTAACATAGAAAATGATTCATAGCCGTTAATATGTACTTTAATGGCAATACTCCAATAGCCAATAAGTATATTTAAGAACATTTCATTTTTTAAAATGCATATACCATACTTCATATGCAAGGCTAAGGACATTAAAATGTTTAATTAATATGAAATAAACTTGTTCGAATACAAACAAAAGACATATTTAGTAACAGTGCCTATAATCAAACCATAAATATTTCATGTGCACATGGTGCATATATCATGATCCATAAGGGAACTAGAAAAAAATCACAAAAAATACCCCCCCGCTCCCAAAAATCCATCGGATAAAATTTTTAAATAGGAGGTGCGCATCTACATTATATCACAAAGATTGTGTGAAAGTTTCATGAAAATCCATTGAAGGGTTTAGGAGGAGTTGCAGATAAGAGATAGGTACCCTAAGGTGTAACAGAAGGACAGACACACGGACGGACACCCCTATCACAATATACCCCCCACTTTTTAAGGGGGGGGGGGGGGGTATAAAAAAAGAAATAAAACACCAAGCCCTCTTTTAATCATGTAGAAGAAAATCAGAAAATATTTAGAATATAGAGCTACTTGAGTAAGGAATATAAATGTGGAAATGAAAACGTGGAAAATTATTATACAGGAGAGGCCATCATAGTATTAGAACATACAGTAAAACCTCGTTATAATGCCCCTTGATAACTTCGCCACCTCGCTTAATGCCACACTATTTTGAAGTCCCAAAATCCATTTTGTTTTCTGCCTCCCCCGATTTATCGCCAAACCCCTTTATAACGCCAAAATTTGCCTGAACAAATGGTGGCGATGAATCAAGGTTTTACTGTATTATGTTAAAATTTATCACAGCTTATAAGATTCAAGGAACCATTGAGTCAAATTAGGTTTATTTACAGAAATCAGTACTTAACCACTTATGACTTGGACCTACTAGTATTCACCCAAGCAGCAGGAGGATTTCAAACATCTTTCATTTTGATGTAGATAGATTATGACTGCCATGTGCGCAAATAAACATGAAAGCTAATTTTTATGCTTTATTAAATAAATATTATTCTTTCTGGTAGAAATAAAAAACTTTTCTTTTACATAAACAATTTTTATACATTATTAGTCGAGTCAATCTCTCTGAAATGACCTGGTCAGCTGAAAGGGCTATGAAAAGACTACTTTGCTTTTTTATAATGTTAATTACAATACATTCCATAAATCCTTCTGAAAATAAAAGCAGGAATTTAGATTAAGTAGGGGCAAACTGACTGCAACCCAGGGTTCTAAAAATAAGTTTCAGGCAGGGGCCCTTATATCATAAATTTTAGATATTCATTACACAGTATAATAACTTCCACACGTCTATGCCTGGTAACCAAAATAACCAATGGCTACTAATTTCAGAGAAATTCTTTCAAAAAGAAACAAATTTTAGCAAATTTGTGAAAAAGATATTTTAAAAAGCTCTAATTATTTGCATAAGTTTTGGAAATTTGACTTCTAGTAATTTCAAATTTTTGAAATTAACCTTAAGCACCCTTTTTCCTAAAATGATCTGGGTCTCCAACTCAAAATACTATAATACAGCGATTTATTTTGGTGGTGTTAAATTTTGGCATTTTTCAGAAATTTTAAAATACTCATTTTGATAAAACTTGAAATAAAAAGTCAATTCACATTGCAGTCAGTATTATAAATGGCCGCGTTAGTACATACAACTATGGTGCACAATTACTGCCATTAGTTTCAGCTGACGTAAATTTTAACAGCCATAAATTTTCACAATTTATATTTTGGCGATTTCAATGTCACCGCCAAAATACGCCAAAATTTGCACCCCACCAAAATAACCCGCTTAAGGTAGTTTAAATAGCTTTAAATTCTTGTATAAGAGCTGGAAATCGAGTCCATTTGTACTCAGGTATATGTCCATGGAAATGTCAAGAAGTAGAACATACTATAATCGTTAAATAATCACAACTGAGGAAATTATCAGCCATTAAGAACTGATAGGTACCTTTAATTATAGCGTAAGTCAACAATACACAATCAGTTTTTATGCTTATTAATTGATAAATGTGTTCTTTAGCTAAAAATAATGGTCTTAAAATCAATATCCAACTTCTTATTATAATAAACCATTTATTTTAGCACTTTCTTCTACAACGACAAGATAAATTAACTCACTGTGTGGAACAACGATTGCCCCTGGGGAGAGAACTACCATTTGTCTGAATTCCAGCAGGCTATGTGATAAAGAGATCATAGCATCTAAATTATGTTATGCTGGTCTATGCATTATTTTTTACTCATTCAGCAAAAAAGGAACATGTTTGTCAAATACTAGTATGAACAAATTTCTAAATATTTTTTGAGTTTTGTTTTACAAATTGTCAGAGCATCTTAAGTTATGCTGGTCTATGCATTGTTTTTTTTCACTGAGCAAAATTTTTAGAAGGACAAATACAAAAATTTTCTAACAATCTTATTGAAAAAATATATGTAATGAGTTTTGTTTTACAAAAGGTGGGGTCAAATGTCAAGGCCAGGTTGAGGTGAAATGTTGCTACTGCACTTTAGTTTTACAAAAGGTGAGATCAAATGTCAATGCCAGTTTCAGGCAAAAATGTTGCCATTGGGTGTGGATGAAAATGCATTCTTAGAGAATTTCTTCCTGTGAAATTGGATAACCTGTGTTTCAAATGGTTTTATAGAAAATATTGAAATTATTAATTCAAAAGTTCACATTGTGAAAGTTCAAGGTCACATGGTGCAAATCTTTGTATTGCAACAGTTGACATAAAATAGCAAAAGCCACCAGTGACAACAAAAAGAAATTGGTTCAGACCCCTTTCAGATACCTCAAATATTTTTTTTACTTAAGTTCGCCCACTATTTTTCCAAACTGTATTTATTCTTACTAATTCCAGTTAAAACTCAGATTTTATTATCAACAATATCTTTATTATTAAATTTAGGCACAGAGAAAATTAAACTTTTTTTCTGCTCGAATTATTAAGCCTTTTCTAAATACATTAGATATCATAGCTATAACTGGATTATATTTTCAATCATTTGAATAATAATTAAATTTTCATCATTTAAGAACACATAATGTCTTCCCTAATCAAAGAAAACAGAATTATTTTAAGTTTCCATGGTTACCATCAAGGCCATTCTAATTTGGAAAAATTTCAACATCATATTAGCAGATATTGTTTCCAAAAAACCACTTGTTTTTAAAAAGTGGCTACTGATTTTGTTTTTGATAGAATACAACTTGATATTTAATAAGTCGCAGATGGAATCAAAAACAATAATACCAATCAATGTCTAAATCACAATCCCAAACCAAAGCAAAAACTAAAACTGGCAAATAAGGTAAACTCCCACCAGAAAAGTAAGGTTGGCTCCACCTGTTTAGCTAGCTACATTGCAATTGAGAATGAAAAGAACAATAGGACTACCGTAACCATATTTATTTTTGCGGGGTACTACTTTCTGCGTATTCCATGGCCATTTGCTTTGCGCGAAAATTAATACCAAGCGAAAATTATGTTATATTGCATACATTAAAACCGTGAAAATTTAACTACATGGATATGTCTGAATTTTCTATACCGTGAAAATAAATACACATGAAAATAAATATGTTTACAGTATTAGGTGATGTATATCTAGGGTAATTTTGGAAACAGAGACAATTCATACACAACATGTACTTATCAACAATATTGTGATGACAACTATGTGTTTTTGAGGGTCTTGATACACTGATACATATAAGCCTGGATTTGCAATATCCCTGGATCAACAAGTAAGTAAGCTCCGTTGAATAAAGTTCCCGTAGAGGGAAACATACTCTCATGCTCTACCATAAAGTATATATTAATTGTAAAACAGATACATCATAAGCAGGTGCAATGCTGCAGAGACAAGGAAATTTGAGGATTTCTATAACAGATTATACTTGCCAAAAGTATGCATACAATGTTACCCATGTCACAAAGGAAATCACCTTTCGCATATAAGCATCAACATTTGGATCAAAATTCTCAAAGCTTACAACTTATTTTTCATGGTACAAAAATAACATTTTGAAGTACAAAATTTCTCAGTGATTCTCAGTTATGACTATAATAAGACACAAGTAATTAATCAGCGAACAGTATCAAATATTATTTTTTTATTCAGGATTTTGGAATTTTTGTCAGACAGGGCCTCAGGGTTCAAATAGTGATCCAAAGCGTTTGCTAACAGGTCAAGTTTGCCTCTCACTGCCTAGGTTCGAATCCCACTCTGGAGAGATCCTTAATGTGAAAAAAAAACTGTCAGTTTGATTGCCAGAGATTGTTAGTTTCCCCTGGGAACTTTGGTTTTCTCCACTATTTAGGAACTGACTGCCTCAACATAAGTGAAAAAATGTTGACTGGAAATAAAACTCAAAGCTGTCAACTGACCCACAACCCACTGGTCAGACCCTCATTTGGAAATGAATTCCCGCTGATCCGCCAAGAAGGGGACTGACCCACAAACGACCATAGAGTTTTGGGAATTTCGAATGTTCATTCATCGTTCACTCATTTCCACTTAAATACATCTGTAATCACAGCGAATTAAGAGTGATTAACATGGTTAGACTATAGGTGTAGTGGATTAATTCTGTGCCTCAGAGCAGGTGAAAAATCACTACATGCATTATACTATATCCATTTCTCTAAAACATATTTTTTGATCAACTTTCAATTCTTTCGGTAGGGATGAACCCAGACATGGTCGGATTTCGGTTGGACCCGCAATTACACAAAATAGGGTTGGTAGCTCTGAAAACTTCATTACTCAACTCTACTCTACTCCGACAAAAGTACAACTTTTTTTTATTAATTTCTGTATACATTCCAATGAAATCAACTGATAAACAATTCCAGAAATTTCCGTTTTCCTTACGGTCAGATATACATATTTGGATTTCTCAAACAAGTGTTATGTTTGTAATCACAATGAATACCATTCCCAATTATTTACTGTGAGGTCAAATTTCTTACAGAAAAAAAAACAACCAACCCTTTTCTGTCATTATCGATAAGGTGTGTAACCTTTGCCAATAATTTCTTTATATAACATAATGTCATATAGATGAAAAACTCTGATAATTTGCTATTTCTGACATCAAAGAGATTTAATTGTCATAGTTGCTTATTTCCACCTCGCTAGACAGAACAAAAAGAAAATTAACTTTTTTTATATATAAGAAATGTGCTCAATGGTTCTGCCATTTTATTAGGGAAATATAAATCGTTTTACTTCTCTTTGAGATGTCTGGGGTCATAAACAATATTTCAATTTTCGTACTTCCTATCAACAGTGATCCGCCATCATATATGTAAACGTCATGTAACATAATGAATAAATATCCTCTTGGTTAATTGGTATTTATGAGTAATAAATTGCGTATTTTCATGATTTTGGGGATAAAAAACAAACAAAAACAAATGACCATATTTGGGGTTAACGGTGATAACATGTGTGACATCCGTCATCGTATATGTAAACGTCACGTAACTTAATGAATAAATATCCTCTGGTTGGTATAAATTGGTATTTATGAGTAATTAATTGCGTATTTTCATGATTTTTGGGAAGAAAAAAACAAACAAAAACAAATGACCATATATGGGGTTATTTACAAATTTACAAACATAAAACCTGATTTTTATACTATTTTCGATTAAGGTGTTTGTTTATTTCTGCATCAAAAAACAAAAACAAATTTCCATAAATACGACAAAAAGGTTTATTTACAAGAAATAAATTAACCTAAAAAATTTATCAAGATACAATTATGGTATTAAACCAGTTCTGGCTTTTGAAGATTGTAAGTTTGAACCTCACTGACATGACTTGGAAATGGACAATTTTGTTACTGTACTGTTAATGGCTTTGAAGGTTGTGGGTTTGAACCTCATTGACATAACTTGGAAATCATAGAAATGGACAATTTAATGTTACTGTACTGTCAATGACTTTTGAAGGCTTTGGTTCAAACCTCACGCTGGACTTGGAAATGGACAATTCCTCATTGTATTGTCACTGGTTTTTTAATATTGTGGGTTCAAACCTAACTCAGGACTTGGAAATGTACAAATTTGGTACTAGTACGTACTGCCAATGATTTTTTAAGGTTGTGGGTTTGAACCTCACTCAAGACTTTGAAACAGACAAATATGGTACTGTACTGTCACTAGCTTTTGAAGGGTGTGTTGGTCTGAACCTCACTTGGGACTTTAAAATGGACAAATATGGTACTGTACTGTCACTAGCTTTTGAAGGTTGTGGGTTTGAACCTCAGTCAGGACTTTGAAATGGCCAAATTTGGTACTGTACTGTCACTGGCTATTTAAGGTTGTGGGTTTGAACCTCACTTTGGACTTGGAAATGACCAATTTTGTTACTGTACTGTCACTGGCTTTTTAAGGTTGTGGCTTTGAACCTCACTTTGGACTTGGAAATAACCAATTTTGTTACTGTACTGTGAATGGCTTTTGAAGGTTGTGGGTTTGAACCTCACTTTGGTCTTGGAAATGACCAATTGTGTTACTGTACTGTCAATGGCTTTTGAAGGTTGTGGGTTTGAACCTCACTCGGGACTTGGAAATTGACAAATTTGGTACTGTACTGTCACAAGCTTTTAAAAGTTGTGGGTTTGAACCTCACTTTGGACTTGGAAATGACCAATTTTGTTACTGTCCTGTCACTAGCTTTTGAAGGTTGTGGGTTTGAACCTCACTCAAGACTTTGAAACAGACAAATATGGTATTGTGGGTTTGAACCTCACTTGGGACTTGCAAATTTTTGAGATTATTTTCATTTCCTGCCCATAGTCAATTATTATGGAACTGTAGAATGCCTGTTATCACAGTAATAAGAATTTGATTAAGACTCAAAACCGAGATCCCATATGAGTACATGCTTAAAAGACACATCTGCGGTGTTTGCAACAAATAAGCCACTTGTGTCCACTTAAAAATAGGCTTACAACTAGAAGCGATTGGAACAGACTGTTTGGAACAAGATACAACTTTCCACAAAAAAGGTTTAGAATACAGGAAACAAATTAAACTAATTTTTAAAACTTATTTAAAAAAACCCACCTGAATGTAAAAAAAAAGTAGTTGTAATTCAATTTAAGGTCAACCGATACCCAAATGACTTGTCTAAATATACAGCATCTATTTTTGGTATGTAGTAATGTTGGTAAAATTTAATTTATAAAGCAAAACATCAAGACCTATTTTAATTTTTTTTCTTTAAACATCAAGAAGTATAGATCCTTCAGTTATAATGTCTGATGGCTATATTTACAGCAAGTTTAATTTAATATTAGGGTGAATGAAACAAATAAAACATCATGGTTGATTAGTTGAATATTGCTTTATGTCGCACCAGCAATTTTTCAGCTTTTCGCGACGAGAATTATTAATCTTTATGGATTAATCTATGAACAATTTTCTGTATGCATGTGAAGTGCGAGTGTGTTGTATGGTCTGCTTGTACCAGCGTGCACTCAGGGCAACTTTAAGGTGCTAGCTCACCGAGTTTGTATGCCAAAGACAAGAGTACCACTCCCCCAGTCCATTATACTGATACCAGGTGAACCAGCAAATGCCAATGGCAAGGAAAATTCACTTTCCCACATGTTGTCTGAGCGGGACTCAAACTCACAGCGGTGAGAGACCCTGGATTTGTAAACTGATGTCTTATTCATTAGTCCACCGCGGCCTCAGAAAAAACATGAGAAGGTGTGAATTAATACATGTAAATGTTACATGATGTTATTACCAGTACGTGTTAATGTAATTTGGACTTGCTTATGTTTATAAACACTCTGCCAATAGATCATGAACAATTTATACCAGTACATCTGATCCATGAAGCAGCACAAAGGTAATGTATTGTTTCATTTCATCATTCAAAGATTCATTATAGATGGCAATAGAGTAATGCCACTTAAATTTCTATCCAAGACTTGACCACCGCGGTAGCTCAGTTGGTAGAGTGCTTGCTCCATAAGTGGGAGGTTGTGGGTTTGATGCCTGGCCTGGTCTGACCCAAGACTTGAAAGTGGGTAATGACTGTTCTTTCGCCAAGCACTCTGCATTATGAAATGAAAATCACTGTTCTTTCCGATGGGAACTTAAAATAAAAGAGGTCCCGTGTCACATTGGGCTTGACACGCTAAAGAACCCTGCTGTATATTTAAGTGAAATATTCTTGACTTAGATGTTAAAATGTTTGACACCAAATGAAGTTACAGGACTATAATCACTCATCTCTTGCTTATGCCTACAGCCGTGACATCATTGATTGGCTGTTCCAGCAATTGGAATTGCATGTCGTCCACAACAGTGTTTTAAATTAACTTCAGACAGGATTAAAAAAACAAAAACAAGATTTTCAAAAATTGTGAAATGTAAATATAACCATTCAACAGTCTAGAAATGATGTTTATAGTACTATAGCTTCCACTGCTGTGCAAAGCAAACTAATCATAACACTGTAGCGCACATTATTCAGTTTGCTTTGCACGACTATGGAAGCTATAGCACTATAAACACCATTTCCAGAAATTTCCATGGTTAAGTACATAAATCCAGACGTAATGCTGAAACCATATATTGACTGTGTGGTTTATTTTGGTATACACAGTATGTAAATGGATATTTTAAACTGATAAGTTATCTAGCTTGTATGGATTCATATGTCACTGTGTCATTAAGTATTATGAATTACAGTTAAACCTTGTATTAATTGCTATCATTTGTTCAGTCAGATTTTGGCATTATAATGGCAGCCGGTTTGGCAACAAACCAAGGCAAGCTTATAAAGACATAAAGGAGGAAATTTATATGTATATTCATTGTATAATGTGAGTGAGTGAGTGAGTGAGTGAGTGAGTGAGTGAGTGAGTGAGTGGGTGGGTGGGTGGAAGGGTGGGTGAGTGAGTGAGAGTGAGTGAGCCTGTGAATGAGTGGGTGAGTGAGTAAGTAAGGGAGGGAAAAAGGAAAGGAGATTATTATACTTCATACATAGCAAAACACATTTTATTCAAATCACATAACATTTAAAAAGATATTTCCTCAAAAATTACTGTCAGCTTGTGACATCCTCTCCCATTCTGTCACAACCATGGGATAATACTATTGTCACCCTGTGACAACACAGTACAAGGGAGATAACTTGCACAGTGCCAGTGCTCTCTTAGTGGTGCCAACCTTTCTGAAGGGTGAAAATTCTTGATACTTAGAGAGCAATTATTTCATATAATAATGAAGTTTTACTGTATATATTTGTAATAGATCATGCCACAACAAATACAATGAATTCATACATCAATTTTTAGATAAATGCATCTCTGTCAAATTATAAGTTATATAACTTGAACTCGAGATAGATTGGTGTCAGATTATGTTTATATAACTGAAGATAATTACGTTGAACTCCAGATAGATTGGTATCAGATTATGTTTATATAACTCAAGATAATTATGTTATATAACTCTATCTCGAGATAATTGGGAAATTGTGACACAATAATTATGATGTAACTCCTAATATCTTTTTAATCAATAGCAATCACTTCTTGAAAATGAAACCAAAATACATGCCAATTCATCCCAAGATCTTTGATAACTTTTAATAACAGGTAACGTTCTCATTTACTAAAGGAGTGGAATGGAGTAATGAATTTATACACTCCAGTCAAGAATCTTTAACTTATATTGAGGCAGTCAGTTTGGGGATGTCAAAAGTTGGAGGTCATGGGTTTGATCCCAGGCTGGATCTGACCCAAGACTTGAAAGTGGGTAGTGACTTTTCTTTCACCAAGCGCTCTGCATTACGAAATGAAAGTCTCGGTTCTTTCTGATGGGAACTTAAAATAAACAAGGTCCCGTGTCATGGTGGGCTTTGCATGCTAAAGAACCCTGCTGTATAATGCCATCAGTGCAACACACAGGCAAAATTTCTGCACAATTGCCTATAGCTGGCAATGTCTCAATATGAGTGAAATATTCTTGACTGGGATGCTAAACACCATCACTCAACTCAGCTCAGTTTGGGGATGTTGGAGAAAACAGGAGTGCCCAGAGAAAACCATCAAACTTCAGCATGTGAACTTAAACCCTTCTCACACAAGGATTCTAGCCAAAGTACAGTTTGAACCTAGGTGGTAAGAGGCTCTGTGACTTGCAATGACACCAAAAGCAACTTGGTGGTCAAAATCCCACACTTATGCATCACAGTTTATGAGTCAGTAGTATACACGCTCATCATGAAATCAGTGAAGTTGAATCTAAAATCAAAATGTAATTCTCCAAACAGATACAAATGGACAGACAATCATACAGTTTTACACAAATCAAGATTTATTTACTTCATTATCAAACTCTGTTTAGTCACTGAACTAATGTATGGTACATGTGTGTGTGTGTGTGTGTGTGTGTGAGAGAAAGAGAGAGAGAGAGGGAGGGAGTTTGAGTTTAGGTGCAAATAGAGCATCTCACAATGTTTAAAGAGTATATGTTATTGACAAAAATATAGTAGCAATTAATTAATAATGACATTTTTTATCTGAAAATGTATCTTTCAAAAGAATCTTCATTCATCAAACCAAGATTAAGTTTATATAAACATACACTCAAATACATTTCTTTATCCAACATATTTATTTAATTTGGTGAACTGACTACAGATGTAAGGTCTCAGAAAGTCTTCAGAACTTCACATATAAATTAAAATTTCTGGAGTCTTCAGAACTTCACATATAAATTAAAATTTTTGGAGTCTTCAGAACTTTACATATAAATCAAAATTTCTGGAGTCTTTAGAACTTCACATCTAAATGAAAATTTTTGGAGTCTTCAGAACTTCACATATAAATTAAAATTTCTGGAGTCTTCAGAACTTCACATATAAATGAACATTTTTGGAGTTTTCAGAACTTCAAATATAAATTAAAATTTCTGGAGTCTTCAGAACTTCACATATAAATTAAAATTTCTGGAGTCTTCAGAACTTCACACATAAATTAAAATTTTTGGAGTCTTCAGAACTTCACATCTAAATTAAAATTTCTGGTAGGACTTCTGTTCGTACCCTCTTACAACTGAACTCTATGCAAAAAATGTTCAAAATTGTAGCCTTCTCATAACTGATACATGTATTTAAAAAAATATGATGTGTCTGTATCAGAAAACTACCCTGGATATATATGACATCCCATAGTTCCTTGTTTCTTTTCTTTTTCACTTTGATTTTTCAATCAATGGATGTAGCCTATAACCTAGACAGGAGGTGCTTATCCATCCAGAACAACTGGTCTCACTTGATGAAATTTGAGTGTCTAACATAACTTGGCAGTTTTCATAGTTTCTACTTTGCTTTTGGGATTGTGATTTGTGATTTGTGATTTCAACATGGACCGTTATGTTAGATTTTGATTCTGTCATTTTTAGGCTTTTTAAGTCAATAATCACAATTTTAGTAGAGAATTCTTCTATTAATTCTTTTAAACTTGGCCATTTCGTACTGACACACTTATAGTCTGACATTACCAATAAATACTGCTGATAAAATATCCATGTCACATCATCAGCTTCTTAATGAAGTTCTGAAGTTAATTTGTTTTCTTCGTCTGATTTTGACACATCTCCATAAGTTCAAGATTACTCCATTGTAGTCGTAAATGCCAGAACTTAGATACAGCTTATAGTAGTACAAAAAGGCCAAGTTTTTTTAAGTTCCCATCAGTCACTTTATATACCCACTTTCAAGTCTTATTGTCATATTTCATCAATTGGTGGGAGTGGAACAGAGTGGAGTAATGGAGTTTTAAGTCCTTGTCAAGATTCTTCACTTAATCATGTCAAGACAGCCAGTTAAAAGATGGTGGAGGAAACCAGATTGCATGGAGAAAACCACCAAAGTCCAACAAGTGAACAGACAATTTTTTACGATTTGTACCGATTGGGATTCAAACCCAGGTGGCAAAAGGCAATGTGATATGTCTGATATGTATAAGCACATGATTTAGCCCACTTGGCTACCCAGGCCTGAGCAGAGAATTAACAGGTGCTTTAGACCACTTGTGGCCAGGCCTGGGCAGAGTTTTAACAGGTGCTTTAGCCCACTTGCCCACCAAGACCTGGGCAGAGAATTAAAAGGTGTTGTAGCCTACTTGTCCACCCAGGCCTGGGCAGAGAATTAACAGGTGCTTTAGAACCACTTGCCCACTGAGCCCTGACAGAGAATTAACAACTATCCATAACAAGGTCTTACTGACCTAATAAAAGACTTTCCTTGTAGATTAATAATAGATTAATAATAAATCCAAATATAATCTATCAAATTAATATTGGAAAAAATGCTAAAATTAATCCCTACAAAAAGAGTTTGAAAATTTAATCAAAATCTGAAAACAGAGTACTTCTTTTTTTTTTGAAAAAGGTACGTTAACTCAATTATATATTTTAAAAAAGAAATAATTAATATCTTGTAAATTCTATATCATTTGATAAACACATGATAAATGTGTGTCATTACCAGGGAGCAAAATATTTCATTTCCTCCATTGTGGAAAATTTAATCAAAGTCCGACCAAAGTCCGAAAAGAGTTGACATATTAACAAAGTAATAATTAGTTGGTCCAGTATTACCACAGTGTCATATAGAATTGAGTTAATAAAGACGCTTGTTTGAGGCATTCCCTGTAACATATCTATAATTAATGTCTAGCGGTATTTTACAAGGAAACTATTCCTTCTTTTTCAGTCTAAGAAGGAGAAAAAAATCAATCAATATAAGATGAAAAAAATATATATGTCTCAAGAAGATTACTTTCTTCAAAAAAAAAAAAAAAATCACATTCTTTTCAATAAAGTAGACAATTGGTTATTGACTGCATCAAAAAATTACTATTTCAAAAAAGATATTAAAAAAATATAAAAAAATGTATTGTTGTGGATCAATGCATCAAAAAGACTACTTATTTATCAAAAATATAAATAGATCTGTCTTATTAAGGAAAAGAGTAAAAGTGACCTTTATGAACAGGTGACCCTTATATATAGGCTAAAATTACATGAATATACAGCATTCGAGATTACAATTTTCTGACCTTTTAAAGCAAGTGGCCCTTATATATACTAGGTGGACCTTAGGAAAGGGTTGACTGTAAATATAATTTAATATAAAAATCAAAAAGTTATATTCTTTTCAATAGAGACAAATAATGCATAATTCAATAGTTAAATTAATGTTCATTGTTTTCATATGGTGATCATGGTGATCGACTGCATCAAAAAGACTAATATTCAATTTTTTTAATAATACATAGAAAAATGTTAAATTCTTTTTAATAAAGTAGAGAGACAATAAAGACTGCATGATTCCATAGTTAAATTAACGTTAGTGTATTCGTATAGTGATCGACTGCATCTTAATTTGTTTATTGATTATATTTTGCAGATAAACAACGTCTTAATAGCGACATATTGACTCGTACCATCTTCAATGAAGGATTGTAATCCGTAACCCTAAGATGACGATTGTACATTGTGATCACTTCAGCTAAACTTTAATTTGTCTAGATGACAGTAACAGATAATTATGTAAATCGAAAGATTCTACATCAACCAATATTTGTTGTCGCTATATCTATACCGCTGGTCTGGGATAATGGACATATTTGATTGATCAGTTGGTTAAAAAAAGACGTGCACATACAATATTTAGGAGAAAAAGTCAATTACAAGAAGTTTTTCTGCGAAATTTTGACAAAAGGAGAAAAATCTATTTTTTAAGGTTATTGTGACTTTAGTAAAAGGAGGAAAAAAATTCATTTTTAGAAGTGATTGTGAGTTTTATGACATCAGAGGAAAAACAATTTTCAAGAAGTGAAAAATTCAATTTTAGAAGTTATTGTAGATTTTTTAACAAAAGAGAGAAAAATTCAATTTTATAAGTTATTGTGAATTTTTAACAATGGAGGAAAAACTCAAATAATAGAAGTTAAAGATTTTTCTTTTTCATTTAAGGAAAAATTCTATAAGGATGTTTATGTGAAATTTTTTGACAGCGATTTAAAATCAGAAATCCTATACACTTTGGATAATACAGCATAGGATTAACGGTAATTCTTATTTAATTTTCTGATTTACTCTGTGTAAATTTGTTATAGCTAATTTTGTTCTATGGATTACACTTAACTCCATTTAGTGATAAATTATGTGGCATCATAATGTTCATGGTTGAATACTATATCTTCAATATGGATTTAGATTAAGATTTGATTTCATCTCTACAGCGGAATTTTAATTTTATTTTTTCTAGAACATTATAGCTAAATATTAAAAAAGTGATAGTAAGTGTTCAACAGTGTATGCGCAATGTTCAAAATGTGATCAGAAGTGTTAAACAGATCTTAAATAGTGCATGCAATGTTCAAAATGTGAGTAACATAATGATTTCATTTGTATATAAAATAAATTCAATACAGCGATGGATTATGTGATCCGTCCGTCTTACGAGGATTTTTTACCATATCCAGAAAAAAATATGTACAATATAAGTATGGGTAACAACACAAATTACCATAACGTTACCATGAGGAATTTATACATCTCCGAGGACACACTTTTAAATATCAAATTTGTAATTGGAATGGTATTTATACCCGTTTTTTCACTATTTGGATCAATTGGAAATATATTCAGTCTTATCGTCATATTTCATCAAACTTATGTACAACGACTGCGGAATTCGACCAATATTTGCCTGGCGGCACTTGCAGTCTCGGATCTTTTATTTCTGATTCACTGTTTATTGTTCGCCGGGATCAACGTCCACATTTATCTGGATCCATTTGAAGGTAAAAATGTGCGAGCAATGATGTTTCCGATTTTTGGCGCTTATGGCAGTCTGGTAACAGCTAGAATTACTACCTTAATGACCCTCTTACTTAGCGTAGAACGCTTTATAGCTGTGTATTTTCCAATGAAAGCTAAAGTAATTTGTAATCACACTGTGACGGTTATAGCCGTATGTATAATTTATATCCTAACATCATTACTGTTTCTGCCTTACGTCTTTAAATACAAAGTGCATTACTTTCTTACAAGAACTAATCAAACACGAGCCGTTGTGGTGCCTCAGAAGGATAACTTTTATCAGATTTACGGAATCACAATGAATGTTTTATTCCGTTTTTTCCCAATTCTGCTTTTAATCATAATGAACATCTTAATTCTTCTCGTTATACGTAAAACCTGGAGGCAGCGGAAAGCAATCAGTAATGTCCAGTCAAGTGTGTCCGGAGTGAGTGAACAGCATCACATTACTATCATGCTGTTGACCGTGTCATTCATATTTCTGGTCTGTATTTTACCTGGAGCAGTCAGTAGTATTTTTACTCATATATATCCAGAGTACAACCGCGGCCGGTTAAAACGGGATATATATGAATTTGTGAATTATATAACATATCTTTTAGAGACGATCAATTCTTCCATTAATTTCATCATTTATATGGCTCTTAGTAAACGCTTCTGCAAGACTTATAAAAGGATTTTCTGTTGCCAGAAGAGGTATAGTTTTTCAAGTCTTGGAAGTAACAGGTCTAAATTTAGTTTTAGTCATGACAGAAATGCCAGTTATAACCGAGAACACGATCAGCTCATCATGCAAAAAAATGGCGGATCAATCATCAGTCTTGAAACCAGATATACCGCTGATTACAATGATCGCAGAAACAGTCACGAAAACATGTCCCGCCATCCAAGAATGCTGCGAAAGAAATCTAGCAAATCAGATGCATTTAGAAAAAGCCATTCTCAAAACAGCATAGAGAGGCGAGTCTCGTCTTCAAGGGCATCTCCTTCTCCAAAGGAGCATGTGAAGTCATGTTGTGAAATCAACGTGAACAGTATTCACCCAAAATCGTTAAAAGTATCGCCGACTGGTTCTAAACACAGCCAATTATCAACAGGCAGCAATAGCAGGTGTGCCAGCTGTGAATATCAAATGTGGCTATCAATGAACGGTCACAATGGGACCAATCATCAGGAATTATCACATAAACTACTACAAAATGGACACGCTAATGGACATATTAAAAATTACAAAAAAGGTGATAAGGTATACAATGATGACTTTGTATGATTTTGTCATTAAACTTAACATGTTATAATGTCAATTTAATCATGCTAATCCCTCCATTGTTAAACTATAAATGAATCATAATTAAAAGCAAGCATTAGCCATGTTAGCTATGGTGAATTATTATATATGTCCAATATTGTTGACTGTAATGTAGTATCTGGCAGTACACTAAAAACAGCCTAAGCCAAGGTCATCTTTTGGACTTATGATTTGTAATCAAATTTGATAGTACTCATTCACCAAACACCAAACAATATCTGTGATAACTGTACAGTTCGATCTTGTTATCATTACCCCTTGAAAACTTAACCACTTCACTTAATAGCATAGGCTGTATTTAAAAAGAAACAACTGTAATTAAAGATACTAGTATTGTGTTTAGACATTTGTTATAAAAACAGACTTCTGATAATTGGACATCTGTTGTTTTCTCTAATTTTAACCTTGACAACTTAAAGTAATGCCACAGGGATTTATCAAGGGCCTATTTAGGGCCGGAATTTGGCCCCATTCCCAATGGAAAAAAAACAGTGATTTTTCCCCAAAATGGGCTGAGAAAATTCCCAATTAAAAAATCGTACCAGGTACATAGCTGAAGTCTGGCCATAAATGTGGCTGTTTTTCTCAATCTTCAATCAACTCAATACACTAAAAGCATTAGATTTAATCATTAATGGCATCAAAATTGATGTCAAAATTTTCCCAAAATGAGCAAAAAGTTGATAGTTTTTCCCAATTTTATAGTTTAGGGCCTTTTCCCAAAAGACCCTGATAAATCCCTGAATGCAGTGTTCATTCTAGAACTAAGGTTAGCAAGGTTATTGGGGCCCGATTTATCTGAGCTTTGATAGCATTGCCAGCATTCTTATGAAAAGTCTTTGAAAATGTAAAAGCTGATTCTCCTATATTTATCATTTTAAAATTAATAATTTTTAATAAAACTGGAAATTTTTCTCATGACATCAATTGTTGATACACACTATTTTGTTTATCATGGATCAAACTTCCGGTTCATTCACTTCCGAGAAAAATGTAAAAAATAATGGTCAATCGGGAGAGGGAAAAGACCATTTTAGTTGTGATATAGTGACTGCTGGCCAGGCTAGAGGAGAGGCCTTCCAAAAGGGGTAAATTTGTTCACAAACAAGTTAATGCCAGAGGAATGTGGTCAGGACAAAGGGATGGTCGTTCAAATAAGGGGTTGCCCAAGACGGGGACTACTGTACATGCATAGTTTCAGAACTCTGTCATTGATCAATCAACTATTAAGACAGAAAGCGGGAATAGAACATTTTTGACACTTCATTGATATTGAAAAGAATGCCCACTGAGAGTATTTTTGAGGGCCTTAACTTTCATTTTGGAGGCAATGGCACAAAGACCCCTTTAGATTTTAACATCGTAAATGACAAAGTTGCTGTTTCAAATCATTAATTACTGTGGATATATATTATTCATATATACTGTTTGATTTATTCTTAAATCTACCTCAAATGATGGAACATTGAATGACATTTTGTAATGTGTGAAGTCAAAACCATACTTATATTTTTTATATATTCTGGGATGGTAGAGAGTGCCAACAGAAAGCCACCTATCTTGGCAAACAAACTGACAAACTTTCTCACACTAAGATATGCTCAAGCAGGATTCTAAACTAGGTGGTGAGAACTTTCAGCTGCTGAGACCAATGCCAAACCAAAGAGATCCAGCAGTCAAATCTGCAGGTCCAGACTATACCTTATTGAACACATTGAACAGACTGTGCTTTTAAACACATAATGGATTTCACAGCATTCAACTAGCTCTCTTTGTATGGAATCAGGTAGTTGGCACTTCTAATGGCCAGATATTTGTAATAATACACCAATAACGGATCAATAAATACATGTATCAAATAAACACAAAACAAACCCTGGCCCCGGTTTCACAATCATTCCTTAGCTAAGATTTTCCTTATCTTAAATCTTGCAAAAAATGAAATCTTAATAATTTTGTTCATTTTCAAGATATTTAAGGATTTAAGGTGTCGTTTTTAAGATTACTTCTAGATTAAAACATTTGCATTTAGTTTTGACAAAAATATTCATCAGTAGTTGCAATAAGAGATTACCAAAATTTTCTAAATCTAAGTTAAAGAAAATCTTAGCTACGGAATAATTGTGAAACCAGCCAGGTATGATAAAACTGGTTTCATAGACATAAGTCGCTAAGACCGATGATTAAGTATGATTTGATTTTGAATTTTTAACATCACTTGTCTTGTGCAGTTCCTGTCATGACAAATCATTAATCATCATTGTTTTCTCGTATTGTTACTAAAAAGGTATAAGAGTATAAGATGTTTTTTTTTTGTTTTTTGCTTAATGCATCATTATAAATGGAAAGATTTATTCACACTGTAAAATTGTGTTGATTCAACACAAAATGTATAAGAGTAATGTTCGCTGAATAAGTGAAATTGATCAGTCAAAATTTTTAACCTTATTAAAGATGTTGCCAGTCATAGAAAATTAATAATACCATTATAGGGTTCATAATTCTTAATTGTTTGAATTGGGTTTTTTTTTAACTAAATAACTATGAAACTGTTTCACACATATAGACACAGTGCAGAACATTAAATGTGTTCCAATGGGGTTCGCCGCTGTACCACGTGATACCCTCTAACATTTGTGCGGAACCCTTATTTCCAATGGAAATTTAATAACATGAGACGACGTTTTCCTGTGAAAACGACGTCATTCCGGGAATTTGTGACGTTGACGTTTTCCAAAACGTTCTGCACAAACGTTAAGAGGTATTGATCATGTGGTACAGAGGCGAGCCCCATTCTCCATTTGACATAATTTCTAAAATTCTAAAATAATTGTGCCCTGAAATCACAAACTTACAATGATTAAGTAATGCTTGCCTACCCTTTTTGGGACTAGGAGTAAGTTTGGGTAAATTTTGATTGTAAGATTTACAAAAACAATTGTCAGGATTTATTCCCATATTTAACTTGACAAAACATGGATATGCTGTAGAATAATCGGTTTGGAATTTTTAATCCCATTGTATGTTTTGTCCTCGTTTTTCTAGGCGGCTGAAGATTCTAATCTAATTGACCAGTTGAGAAGCCATTTTTAATTAAATGTATAACAATGGATCCCTGTCTTGCACTCTTAAGACACTATATACTCATTGCCTTTTGCTCAAATTGAATTGAAGAAAGTTGTTACTTCACTAAATACATGAATTTGAAACCAGTTTCTACTCCAATTTCTGGAAATTACCGGATTTTCATTTTAGTTGTAGGTTTTAAATGGCAATGGTACGGTCATAATTTTAACTTCAAAAACCAACAACGTACACAAAAATCATAAGGGTTGGCAAGTATGCTAAGAAATAGGACACAAATAATTAATTTTTTAGACAGGCCCAATTTTAGTTGGACTAATAAGAGAATTTACAAAATGTTCTTCTTGAACACTGGACTACGTTTTTTAACCTTATCCATCAGCCTAGAGACCTTTTAGACAGACAATGGTGACAGAAATGCCTTAACTACAGTCTAACAATCAATGAACAAACACTTATAATGTTTACCATGCTTTGTTGTGAATCATACCAGAATTTTGTTCATATCAACTGAATGACACTAATAGACATAAGATACAGATGTTTTATGTTCCTCACTGTATATGTATCTTGTTACAAACCAACCATTAAATTTAATTGGAATATGTATATTAACATGTGTCATCAAACAACATTGACCTGTCAGCTTGACCTTTAATTTAAATTATGGTCCAACCTGCCTTAAAGGCCACCTCCATATAAGGGCCACCTGCTCATGAAGGCCTGTAGAATTTTATTCCAATTGTTCTTTATTAATTTTATTTGAACCTGTATATATGGGCCACCTGCCCATAAAGGTCACTTTTACTGGTTCCCTTGGGTGGCCTTTATAGACAGGTTTGACTGTATCCAATACTGATGAGTGCATTTACCTCTAGGGAATAAAAGTATTCATTTTAGTATATATACATAATGGGAAACACTATTTTGAGTAAATATGTGTATTAAATGTGAATCCTAACACTACCTATGTATTGGATAGATCCTCCTATATACCCGGTAGTTACTTCTTATGAAAGGTCAACTGAACAGGTTAATGTTGTTTGCCTGTGAATTTATATTGGTGATTATTTTTAGATCCCATTGTATTTATTATGATATTGTGATATTAAATAAAATTCAGTCTAATTCTTAACTTTTACTTATTTTTTATGAAATAAAAAAATTGCTAAAAATTGATCTCAAGAGGGGAGGCATAACAGAATTTATCATGAGTATCCATGTAGGATAGGAAAATCTCACCCGAGGGGTTGAATATTTCAGTCAGAGACGAGGCTTGTCGAGTCTCTGACAGAAATATTTAACCCTGAGGGTTAGATTTCCCTATCCTACATTGATACACTCATTGATTCTTTTTCTCCCATTTTGATGACAATTTTTGGCTTGAAGTATCAGTTACATTGACATCGATGCCATCTTTGTAAATCTAATTTTATTATTTAACTTTTTACATAAAAATAAATTTGACCATTGCACAGAATATACCAGATTTTGGTTTATACAAGATGTATAAACTCATGAAACTAGAAAACAAAGCTATTTATTCCAATCTCCAAAAAATAAACATTTGATCCGCAGTGGAAATTTTTAAATTTTGGAGACTTGGGGTGTCATTTTCTTGCAAGATGACATCATATCTCCACGATATGACGTCAATTGTTCTTTGATTTTGACGTCACTAAAAATCTGTAGGTGAAGATAAACGCACATGGAGGGGAAGATAGAAATTTCTACCATCGTTTATTCAAGCGGAAATCTCTATCTCAAACATAGGAAGATGGAAGAAAATAACATCCTTTTTATGGAAAGCATGTGATTCCACCATAACCAATAGAGATAATAGTTTGTAATAATTTCTAGCTAGTGTACAGCAGAGCTGAAATAAATGTTTTAAAATATATTTTAATTACAAATACATTCCTTTGCTTAATGTGATATTCATTTCACCTCTATCATACAGAAATGATTGAATGAATGGGGTTTTACTTCCCAGTCAAGAATTTTTATTAAGACATCACCAGCTATAGGTGACAGGGGCGGATCCAGGATCTTTTGAAAGGGGGGTTGAGAATTATCCAAGATTTTTTGAAAGGGGGGGTTGAAAATTATATCAATGCTAGGTGCGAACGCCGAAGGCGCGAGCTTCAAGAAACGAGGGGTCTAGGGCAGAGCCCCGATGGGGCCCAAGAAAATAATTTTTAATCAGTCAATAGCTCTCTCTCTCTCTCTCTCTCTTTCTCTCTCTCTCTTTTTTAATTTTTCAAAGGGGGGGTTGCAACCCCCGCAAACCCCCCCCTTAAATCCACCACTGGGTGAAGTATGAATAATATTGACCTTTACAGTACACTTAGGGCAATGTGCTGGGAGGGTTCTATAACATGTCACGTCTGCCATGACACACGGAAATCAGTTTTTGATTTTCCGAAAGACCCCTAAATACTGAGTGTTTAGCAAAAGAAAAGTCACTACCTACTGAAAAGTCTTCTTGGTCTAGCCAAGGTTCGAAAACATGATCATCCACGTATGAAGCGACCATTTCATACAGAAACAAGAAGTCAAAACTAATTGTTTATAAACAGTCACTGTTTTTACACAAAGTTGCATTTGTCTACCACTTTCATAGACTGAACTATTGTACACAAAATGAAGTACTGTATAATGCTTTATTTTCACAGTTTCAAATTTTCGCGGTTTGATGATGACTAGTGTATTCGCAGTGTCATATTTTCAAGGTCTTATCTTATTAATGGAAATCGACTCTAGCAAGTTTTACGGGCTGTTAATACCCATGTATTTTTGCAACAGTTTTATATTCGCAGGAATACACTGGACCGCAAATAAAGCGAAAATAAAACCACAAGGATGAAGATTAGCTGGGACCCAGTAGCCAATGGCTCCTAAAAATTAGTTTGGGCCCCTAAATGTTTCACCATTTTAGCTATTTATTACTATTAAAACTTTTATCTGAAGTGAGCTGGGCCCCTGCCTCAAAATAGTTTAGCTTCATCCCTGAACCACTGAGATATACATGTATAAGCATGATACAGGATATAAAATACAGGTACTTACATATTTCCCAAAGAATGACCTATTGTCTCCCTGTTGTCCTTTTGTTCTCTCTTGTTCTTCTCGCTTTAACTTTTCAATGTAACTCTGTGTATCTGGACTACAAATAGACATGAAAGTCATCAAATACATTAACACTTTTTCATAATGAACCCTGGGTAACTTTGCCACCTCACTTATCACCACAGTTCAACCTAAGATAATGCCACATAATATGATTGTAACTATGCCACCTCGCTTATTGCTTTAAAAAGTTTCTATCTTTGGGAAGTAGGACCGTATATTAAAACATAATTAACACCTTTAATGATGACAAACAAATTCAGTGAATAAGGATCCCATGCCAGCAGGTTCTTTTTTTTTGTGATTTGCACTTATGTTCAAAGGGCCATAACTCCAAGGAAAATTAGCAAACCAACTTGGGTTAACAATCTGTGGATCTCATATCTATGTTGATACTTTGCACCAAGTTTCGTGAAATAGTGCTTCATAGTTTTGTAGAGTTAGCGCAGGCAAGAATTTCCGATAGACTGAAGGACAGTTGGAAACTCAAATTTATTATCCCCTCCCTATGAAAGGCAGTGGATAAAAACAAAGCACACAGATTGTATGAATTGTGAAGTAAAGTTTGTTCTTGATTACACTGTACTTGTATATCATGTACATGCACAATGAAAAATTGTGTCAGATAAACACCATAATAATGATAATTAAAATGCCAAAAAATTATCTATATTACACAATATAATATTTGTATATCATTTAAAAATAGAAACTGCTGCAGACTACTGTTAATGTCTTAATTTTAGAAACCATTCAATTTTGGAGGGGTAAATATTATATACAGTCGAACCTGTTTATAAAGGCCACCCAAGGGAACCAGTAAAAGTGACCTTTATAGACAGGTGGCCTTTATATACAGGTTCAATATCATGAATAAAGAACAGTTGGAATACATATCTATTCTACATGCCTTTATATAAGCAGGTGGCCCTTATAAAAAGGTGGCTTTTAAGGTAGGTTGGACTGTACACACATTTGAGTAGGTAAAATGTACATGCACATGTACGTACAATGAGAAAAATAATTCAAAAATATAGATTCTGTTTTGTTATTATTATCTTTGTTTCTATGTCATGGAGTGGTGAGAAGTAATGGTATTTAACACTTTGGTCAAGATTCTTTCATTTATATAGATTCATAATCAAGGTGGTCAGTACTGGGATGGTGGAGGAATCCAAAAGCGACCAATCGTTGGCAAGTGAACTGACCAACTTTCACACTAGGAATTGCCAAATCAGGATTCATACCTAAGCAGTGATCACTATAATCCATATGCCTGCACTTTAGACCACTTGGCCACAGAAGCCTCTTGTTTTTTATGACACGCCAACATATTCTTGAGATTTTGGCGAGGAAACCACCTTTATTTGATTGAAATTTAGAATCTAAGACAAATTAGCAGTCACTGTCATAAATTTGTTCACACTTACGCTGGTCCTTGTGAAGTTGATGAAACATCAACTGTTGTATTCCATGTTGTGAGATCTGCATTATCAACCTGTATTCCCTCACACTGGGATGGATATGTTGCTATAGAAACGCCTAACACTTCACCAGATTGGTCGAACTGGATCCATAAATGATCAGAGAGACCAGATTCATAAACAGCACACTGTAATATAAAATCAAAATTAATTGTGAAAATTCAAATAAAGACAGTAAAATCAATACAGTGATTTTGTAAATTTTTAAAAAATACCTCCTGTCTTTTAAACTGGGAAAAACTGACGTTCTGAAATACATTATGACATGCTTGCAATAGATTAGGATCCTTGTTGCAAAGATGTTATATTGTAACAATATCTAACATTTTATGGATGAGGACAACTAGATTTAATTTGCTAGTAAAACACTGTTGTTGTTTGGGGATTTTAGTGATTAATTTGGGAAAATTTAGTCATATTTCTCTGGGGGAAACTACCTTTATTCGGTAGTAATTTTAGCCAAACAAAATTACTGTCAGTATATATGAAAACAACCTATGGTACCTAAGAACTAAGCTGTATAGATAGGTGGTTTTAATACAGAGATTCTTTTGACTGAAATGTCAAGCCAGGGAAATTTCAAACACGGATAGTTTTTATTATATGGCTGGGCGCTATGGCAGGATTTACCATATTTACAATAATAATTAGGTTAATGTTTTTGAAAGATCAAATCTTCATTTTGCTTTTACTACTTTGCAGTGAAGTTGAAAAATATTATTTATGAAAAGGAATTCTCACTACTTGTAATGTTGCAAAGAATTAAAATGTCACCCATCTATACCCCCTCTTATGCCTATCAATCTTCTACCAAATGAGTAACCCTGTTCTTGTTGAATGTTATATCGACTGCTATAGTTACAGCTTGTTTGAAGGGAGACAACTCTAATATATGTATGAACAGCATAGACAGTCATTCTACACATCTAGTCCATCCAACAACTTTATAGTGATAACTTAAACATCCATACCAAAGCTTGTCCTCAAACCAGAGAATATAAGTTCTTCTTCATTTTGTGTCGTCAAGATACAAATTCATATACATTATTAAAATATGACAAAATTGAGACAATTTAAAAACACCGTATCAAAAATCAGCAGATATCAGCTTAGGGATCATAGTAACTACTATCTTCTACCACCCATGTTCAAGTTCTTGACTGTCCATGGGGTGTAAAATTCCATTACTTTACTCCATTCCACTCAACCTTTGATTTTGAATTTTCAGAATGACACATGTTCTCTCTCGTTACCAATGGTATTCAAAAAAATAATAACAGACAGTTTAACCTTGATTCATCACCATTTTTTGTTTAGTCAAATTTTGCAATTAAAGGGGGTTAACATTTGATGATAAATCCAATGAATTTTGGGACCTCAAAATAGTGTGGCAATAAGCAAGTAAGTGGAGTGGAGCAATGGAGTGTTACACCTCAATCACAAACCTTTCACCTTTTTTGAGTCCGTCAGTTCAGGAATGGTGGAGGAAACAGGAGTGTCCATAGAAAATCATCCTCCTTTGATGAGTGAACTGACAAACTTTTTCAAACTAGGATCTGCGCTGAGCGAGGTTAAAACCTGATGGTGAGAAGCAATATGATCGGTAATTATACACTTAAAGTCACTCAGTTACAGGGGCAGCAGTTATCAAAGGGCATTACATAAATTTGACTGTACATTTGCACACTTTAGACCACCTGGTCACCGATGCAGTAGTTATCAAAGGGCATTACATAAATTTTACTGTACATTCGCACACTTTAGACCACTCTGTCACCGAGGCAGTAGTTATCAAAGGGCATTACAATGAAGTTTTACTGTGCATTATATATATAAACTTACTGCTAGTGTATACGTAGTGACATAGTCTTCATCTTCTCTACCGCCAGTTTTAACAGGTATCCTTACTCTATATATATCATTGGACTCCGCTAAATTCTACAAAGAAAATAAAAGCAATAATAATGTGTGCTAAGTAGAGTTTAACCATAACAAATGAAATGAGATACAGGTACCTCTAAACATTTGTACAAAACAATCAATCCCATCCATTTTTTAAAACTAAATATAGAAATGATAGTTTTTTATATCAACATCAGTGTACATAATTTAACCAAAGGGTGCATGGCAAATGCAACAGATAGCTTGCTTGTGTAACAGGAAAGGGAAGAAATGCAGTGGCCAATCTGGGACTTGAACCCCAGACCTTCCCAATACTAGATGGACAAACTACCAATTGAGCTAATCGGCCACCTGTTGAGTCCAGTCAGCCACACTTGTATAGATGTATAATTTTATTGTGGTTGTATGAAAAACAAAACACTGTACACCGGCAGTAATACAAATGCATTGGGTTAATAATGACATTATCTTTTTGCACATTATGCAGGTGAGCTAAAAAGTAAAAACCCTTAATAAAGAATACCAAGAAAGCATGGAAACCAACGATGCATTATAGATGTGGATAGAAAATAGGCAAATAAGCTACTTGTGCTGCAACTGCAAACAAGATGCATGACATAAAAAGGAATAATGGACCATGAACTGTTTTAGGCAACAATACCAGTATAAAATGTTAAAAACTCTCCTACATTTTACTAGTGACATCAAAAAATGAATTATTGATCAGATCATGCTTAAAATAATTAGAAGAACTGATTGCGTGGTCATGTGAGATATCAATTTTCCTTTCCACAATATTATGTCATTTCCCAAACAGGGGTTCATGTGGTCATGTGAGACATGCCGATCTCATATGGATGAAAACCCTATCTCACATGAGCAGGTATGGAAGAAATAGCGCAAAGGGTTGAAACAAATATGGGTACAAAATATTTATTAAAAGAAAGAATTGTAAATATAAATGACATTTCTGCTCATGGTATTTCAAGGGGTCCTGTTTCTAGGAATGTGCATATAAATATTATTGTCCAGAAAATGTTCGGCATAGAAAGTTTCACCTGGTTTGTACATCTGTACTTTGTACTGTAACAGTGTCGTCAATAAATAATCTTCGACAAATATAAATCTCTGTGAATCATTTATTTGATCATGTTGGTGGTACAATTAGTGGTACAATTACATCCCCAGGATATGGTCACAGGGACTCTAGAAAATATATTACTCATCTCATCTGTATAACAACCTTGTATTTGTAGAATTCATGTACTATCTGTATAACCTTTGAAACAACCTCTCTTAACAATTAAACCAACCACAAGTGAAGACCACACCTAAAACCCACCTGACCAGTATACAAATCAACCAATCACAAAACACTTATGACAAGGGCAGATAACTACACCAAGACAATAGACAAATTTACATAACACATTACATGACATATACAAGTAAACAATACAGCACCTGAAAACTAAAATAAAACATTACCGCAATCTGAAAACAAAACAAAAGATTTTAGGTATTATTAATATTTAGAAATGACAAAACAAACAATCAAAATTAATAATCTTTATTTTTAAAATAATATTTGTAAAAATAACACACTACCACAGTACTACAAACACCAAAAATTGTACCTATAATACATAATTCTAGCTATCATATTATACCTTAAGTGTTTCTCTTTCTTCGGCTGACAATGCTGCAGACTGGGAGAACTTTGCTTTGCTGTTTTTTATTGACTGCACAACAATGGTACCCCTTTTAGTGTAAACAGAATTTGTATCTGAAAATTAAAAATAAATATACAACCATGTGCACATTGAAAACATTTGAAATCTGTACTAATTTGGTATGGTAGTTCAGTTGTATAGCTGTTGTTCTAATAGTCATGGACAATGTTGGAATCTTGATTGGTGCAAACATAAAATTCACAAATTGGTGATTAATGTCTCCTTTCTGACGACTACCGTATCTGAGCTGGTAGAGTGCTCACTCCATAAGTGGGAGGTTGTGGTTTCAACTCCGGCCAGGTCTAACCCAAGACTTGAAAGTGGGTAGTGACTGTTCTTTTGCCAAGCACTCAGCATTACGAAATGAGTCATGGTTCTTTCAGATTGGAACTTAAAATAAATGAGGTCTCTTGTCATGGTAGGCATGGCATGATAAAGAACCCTGCTGTATAATGCCATCAGCGCAACACACAGGCAAAATTTCTGCACCATTGTATATAGCTGCCGACGTCTTGATATAAGTGAAATATTCTTGCCTGGGACATTAAACACCATTACTCATTAACTACTTAACTCCTTTCTAAGCACTCTTCATTTTAAAATGAAAACCAAATATATGTGAATAACAGAGTTTTGCAAACTTTGATTAATTTTGCTCTCAATAATGACAAGATATTTAAATCTGAATAAAAAAGTTTTGCCTTGTAAGGACAATAATCATAAATTTCCTTTATTTATGAATAACTACCTGATCCCAATGAATGTTCTACTGTTAAAGTTCTTAATCCTTCAAATTCATCATCGCACTGTAAGAAAAGAAAGAAATATACATGAATAAATATTGAGAGAATGATCATCCTGTACTGTGTAGCATTTATAACAATGAGAATTATGGACAAGAATGGAAGCCTATGTACAACACATATCATTATCAATGATTTCTAGTTGTCTATAGCAAGTCTTTTTTGTGGGATTCAGCAGATGACATACCCGGTATATGTATGACATCATACTACACTGACTACAACATGTTTCTCAACTTTTGAAATGCCATAGAGCATGGAGAATCAATACTCCCTGTTCAAACTTTGTCATGTAGGCAGTGCCAACAACCATATAAGTTATTTGTTTAAGAGTTCTTAAATCAAGTTCAAAACTATAATGAGGAGTATTTTACAGACAGTTCGTCAAAATAATTTTTTAATGTTTTTTGTAACGTTTGAAATGGACTGTATGACCATATATTACAGCTTTTAAAGTGATTTTATGGACACTTCTGGTTTTAAAACTTAATCCAAAAGGAGTTTAGTACGTGCAATACACTGTTATCCATCTATTGGCAGGTGTTTTATTTTCTTACTCACCAGGACAACGTGAAAGGCGATTAAAATACAATAAATCACTTGAAGCACCTGAGGTTTCATGGGCGCAGACATTTTCTTTTTTCCGGATTTGTTGAACCAATGAAAAGTCATGTTTCATATTGCTAATAAAAATTGACGAATCGTAACGATTGTTTTAAACTACTTTGGATGTCTATCAAAAAATGGCGGACCATTTCTAAATACATCTAAAGATGCTCCGCTGTGAAACATAAGACTGCTTAAGCTGTGATGCACGTTACATCAATATCTACTGCCATGAATTTCGAAGACGATTTCAACGAGATACCAGATGATGATGTTATATTCTATTCTGTGCTGTATTCCAGTGTCACTGTTGTTTTTGCGATGGCTGTGTTGTCAAAATTTCTTACAAATGAATTCAGATTTGGATTTCGCTCATTTCTGAGTTTGGTTGTTTTGTTTTTAGGGGAACCATTATGCCAGTTTTTGATCAAAGGACCTGGTGGCGTTTGTACATTTGCTGTGTGTTGTCTCCTTGTGTATTCTGTACTGCCAGCGAGTCATCTTCCAGTAGGAAATAAAGCTGTCCTAATAACAGGTATAATCAGATAGTTAACAACAGATACATAATTGTTGAATAATTTACTTGTGTAACAGAATGGAGGGAAAATCCCTTGTTTGACTAGGGATACAACCACAATATCTGCAATAACCATTTAATATACCATTTAAATACTACAACATACAGGAACAGAAATGGTAAATTATAATTTATACAGGCAAAAAATAATAAATCATTTTTATGTAATTTCACATTTTTTACACAACAACTTTGTTCTCTTTAGCATCACTGTAATTTACCCTTTAGATAGCCTCAGAATATAAGGGTTTAAGTAAACAGTGGGTGTGGTATAGGTGTGAAAAAGTAACTGAGACAGGTAAATAGATAGTAGGCAATTAACTTGTTTGCTCAGGCATGAATGAATCCACTTAATTTAGACCCATGATTACTGATTAGTATCAGTTATAATAATAATAATAATAATAATAATTTATTTTATTTTAGTGTCACATATAAAAATTCAATGTTCACATACACATAAAAACCTTTTAAAATTTTTATATCCGACCACATGTGGCCTACGAGACACTACACATTATATCTATAAATAAATACATGTAAAAATTACAACAAAAATTTTATCCATAAAAATTAAAACATTTGGTCATTTAAATTAAAACTATATATATACATCACAGGTGATTTAGCTCTTATAAACTGATTACTTGCAATTCTTATTTAGTTGTCCTAAAAACATTAAAATTTATAAAATTATTTAATTATAATTATAAAATTTACAGAGTGTAATTGGTTTATCTTTGTTAAAATTTATTTTCATATTCATTACATAATAAAATAAAGCATACACCTGACTGTTTTGAAATTGTGTTATTTATGCTGAAAAGTAATTAAATATTTATGCTGAAAAATAATTCAATATTTATGCTGAAAAATAACTCAATATTTATGCTGAAAAATAACTCAAAAGTTGAAAATTTTGCTAATTATGAGATAAAGCTAATTTCTGACAAATATTATAGACGGCTGGAAAATTACAAAAACAAAATTGATGACCAAAACTTTATTGAAAATTTAGGTATTCTTTTTACGTATAACATATTATTATATACAAGTGTGAATTTAAATAATTTTATGACAGATGGCCATTTTAAAATACAATTGTTCACCAGCAGTGCTTAGACCAAAATTGTGAAACCAAAAATTTTTTTCAAAATTAATAGACACATAAATTAGTGAGAGTTTTTTTTTTTTTTTTTTTTTTTTTTTTTTATACTGGTTTTATAATTGTAACGGTTGAAAAATGTGTAGTTGTTTTAGAAATCAAACCTGTGACTGTTGACACTATAAATGAGTGTTCTTATAACTGAGCTACCAAGACCACTACCTGATAACATCTGAAGGATTTCATGTCTATGAAGCACCCTTTACTATCAGTAAGAGACTTATGCCTTTCACATGTTTTTCAAAAAAATGAATATATGTTTTTCTTCTGTTTCAGGTTGTGATACAGGATTTGGACATGCACTTGTTACAAAATTAGATAGCATTGGAATGAGAGTTTTTGCAACTTGTCTATGTACAGATAGCCCAGGGCCTGTTGCACTGAGGAACAATTGTTCTGATAGGTATGAATACCATACACATGTACAATAAGATCTTGATTCATAATACCGTTTGTTCATTCTGATTTTGCTATGTGTTATAAAAGGGTTTAGTGATCGGTCAAAGAAACTGTTTTAAAATTTAAACCAAAATGCTCAAAACAATAAAATTTTGATTAATGACACCATTTGTTAGGAAGATTTTGATGTTATATATATATGTTTGTTCAAGAGAGTTACAGTTGTATAAAGTTTATACCAAAATGCTTTATTTTAATGAAATTCTTTGCAGTTGTGATCTTTTTAGTGGCATAATAAAAGTAACAGTTGCAGAAACAATTACCTTTGTTGATTAAACTGTACATATTAATCAAGCTCCTGATTGAATGCCCTTGAAACAGGTTATTACTGAGTGAGGTTGCCATTTCAAAAGTGTCCCCCAAACGAACCACAAATGGGAAAATCCATGTTTTCCCTATTATATGCAAGATTAATAGCCCATAGCACATCTATTCCACCCAAAGATTGTTTCTCTGAAGAGAAAAGTGGTGGCAGAAAAATCGAGTTAACACTATTTGTTCCCATCCCCTACCCAAATTTATTTGTGGAACAATGCAATAAATGTTGATTTTTAAAATCCTAAAAAATTTTAAGTTATACTCCCTCAAGCAAATTATTTCCTTAGCTAAATTTGGTTTAATATATTTTGGTCCTTTGGATATGTTTTAAACCGCTTGAAAACAATTTTGGTCCTAGCACTACTGATGGGGAACTGTGTTCCGAAACAGCTGTCTATAATTGATTAAATTTGCTGTTTTAATTACAGAGTTCACATATTACAGCTAGATGTAACTAATAAAAAGAACATAGAAGCAGCATTTGACTATGTGTCCAACCTTGTAGGAGAGGAAGGTAAATAGATATGTAACTATGGAAACTATTGTGTCAACCAGCTTTAGGTGAAGGCATTGTCTAATCTAGAAGAGGTGAAACCATTGTGTCAGTCAGCTATAGGTGAAGGTAGTGTTTAATCTAGAAAGGGCCATTGGTCCATTGATCTGAGATTTTGCCAAATGTCCCCTTTTTTAGGTATTATTGGGTCATCTTTGGCAAGTCACAAATGCAAAAATACTGATGTGTTATGTTGTTTTAGATAATTTGTTTTGAAAATAGTCTCTTCAAAAAAAAAAAAAAAAAAAAAAAAAAACCCAAAAAAAACAGGTTAAAAACTGTGAAGGAGTGGAGTGGAAAAATGATGTTTTATGCTCCAGTGGAAAAATACACTGGTGTGCCCAGAAAAAGACTACCTGGTACTGGTCTTTAGCAAGTGAATTGACAAAATTTCTCACATTGGAATCATCTTGAGTGGGATTCATTCTGAACTGGTGAGAGGCACTATGATGTAGAAGCCTAAATATTTTTAACCATGCCACCACTAAACCCTTGTAGTAAAAGGGGCAAAAATATCAACTTGAAGAGCTTCTTTATAGTGCATTGACTACCATGGTGCATACATATATATCAGTTTTTAATTCACCTTAACCGAAAACAAATTGCAAAAAGTATCATCAACATGATAAGATCTAACCATTACTATATGATCATCCATGTAGGAATTGTTGGCCCTGAATGTAAATTTCTTCTCACACTTGGACACATATTTGCAAGTGAGATTGAAATCCTGGTTTGGCCACCAAGTCCCCTTTCAAGATCATAATCTTATAGTCAAATTCAAATGTACAAAAATATAAAATAACATGTTGAAGAAGTTGAATTTTAATTTAAAGTTAGAATGCAGAAAATATGAAATCATAATTTAAAAAATATTGGTATTTCAATTCATCAATACATGTATTATCTTATTTTATGTGTATGTCATTTTTCAGGATTATGGGGACTGGTGAACAATGCTGGAGTTTGGTATTTTTCAGAGATTGAAATGACATCAGAACAAATATTTCATAAAGTTCTCGACATCAATCTATTTGGTGCTATAAGACTAACAAAGACATTTTTACCTTTAATAAGACAAGCAAAAGGAAGAGTCATCAATGTATCTAGTTTATTAGGTAATTATCAAAGTTATTTAACCCTCTATTTAAGAGTGAACTGGAGTGACGTATTGGTGTTTCATACCCAAGTTAAGATGCTTTCACTTACATCAAGGTGGTCTGTTCTGGGATGATGTAGATTGTCAGGTACCCATCAAAAACAACAATTTGCAACAAGCAGACTCGCAAACTTTCTCATACTAGGATCTGTTCAAATGAGATTCAAAATAATGCGATGAGAGTGATCAGACACTGTGGTGAATCTGAAAGCGTGTACTTTAGACAACTGGGTACTTGTCCAAATAGACATAAATCCCTTCCCCTACTACATTTATTTCAATGTCATGCTAAAAATTTCTTAACCTGAACCTTTATATCAAGTTAACTGCAGTTTTGCCTGACTGGAACCAATTTCTTTGTATATTCCTCGAGTTTTTCCCCTTTGTACACAAACTTTTTCTTTGTATATTCCTTGAGTTATTTCCCTTTGTACACAAACTTTTACACAATGCTGCCTGACTGAAACAGAAGTTCTTTTTATAAAGCTTGAGTTATTTCCCTTTGTACACATACTTTTACACAATGCTGCCTGACTGAAACAGATTTCTTTGTATATTCCTTGAGTTATTTCCCTTTGTACACAAACTTTTACACAATGCTGTCCTTAAATTCTTGCATATAGCAACACTATTTGTGATTGGTCAGCTACTGTCTATATTGTTGTTGTATTAGATTTTTATAATCTAATATAAGTTTGACTGGTATATTGTATACTGACACATATGGAAAGGTCAAGGTCGCAGGAAAATTTTAAATGTTTGGGCGGGGTAATTTGGCTCTCAAGAGACAGTTCAAGTTTGTATTGTATAGAAGACATCTTTATAGTGGAATAATGATACATGTCAGTGATTTTGTTTGCTTAAAATTACTACCGAAAATAAACATACTTTCTTCTAGGGATAAATGACAAAAAATTTTCAATTTGTCTACTAAAATTCCCCAAAATAACAGTCATGCACTGAAAAATTTAATTTAGTTGTCTTTATTCACAAAATTTCTGATAGAACCCAAGAAAGGACTTTTCAATGAAGATTCTAGCTATTGCCATCATTTCATGTTGTAGTTTGCACAATCTCAGAACTATGGATTTTCCAATTTTAAGGACAGAAGGTAGTTTTCAATGTAACAAAATCACTGTATGAATGTGCACCAGAAAATCTTTTAAAATTTAAAAGTAATGAGTTCTAAATGTTATTTACCTGTTGTAGGCCGGCTAACCATGGAAGGCAATGGTGCATACAGTGTATCAAAGCATGGTCTAGTAGCTTTTTCTGATACTTTGAGACAAGAAATGAAGAAGTGGGGAGTTAAAGTTGCCATAATAGAACCAACAGGATTTTATACTGGTATATTTTATGTGTATCACACTATACTTTTTTCATTATTGCCATCTTTCAATTAAGAAACGACATTCTGCTCATGGTATTTCAAGTAGTAATGCAAGATAGTGTGGCCTGTGCTAAATTCGATGAAGGGCAAAGCATTTATTTTGATTTTGGCATGTGCCACACTATCTTGCATTACTGCTTGAAATACCATGAGCAGAATGTCATTTCTTATATTTACAATTCTTTCCTTTAATAGATATTTTGATTTGTTTTAACCCTTGGTGATATTTTTTCCATACCTGCTCATGTGAGTAGGATTTTAAGCCATGCAAGATCAGCGTATCTCACATGACCACGTGACCCCCTATGTAGGACATGACGTAATATTGCAGAAAGATTGATACACATCAAGGGTCATGACCCCAATTGTCTTTCACGGGAATTGCGATACAACTGCTTCTGTGTGTTTGATCGAAGACAGGTACATTCATATTGTAAATAAAGAAAGATGGAACATTAAATTCTAACTTCTGCTTGTCCAAATACTTATTGTCCGGAGTAATTCTCCAAAACTATGAGCATTATTTTGACGAAACTTGGGGCAAAGCATCCACATTGATAGATGTGTTTATCATTAACCTGAGTTGGTTTGAGAGTTATTGCCTTTAGAATATAAGTGCAAATCACAAAAAAGTTCCTACTGGCTGGGGATTATTATTCACTGAATAAGTGAATTTGCTTGTTTGTGATTTGTTTCTTAATCCAGGAAGCACAGAAACAGAAAGGGCTCGTATGTTAAATTTTGGAAGAAGTGTTGTTAGTAGAGATGATATGTCATGAAGACCTCCTCTGGTACATACACTTTTATGTCTGCAGCACTTGGTTTATGCATGCATGCAGCACACAATTTTTTTCACCTACCAGAACTTTTTTCAGACTTTTTTTTTTGTATCTGCAGAAAATATGAAAGAACACAATATAAGCAGAAGAAAAGAAGAAGTTTGGCAAACAATGGACGAAAGTGCCAAAGAAGCTTATGGCCAGGAATATCTGGAAACTATTTATAAAAGTATTATTGAGGGGTCGGATAGGTATCCGGATGATCTTACCCTGTTATCCGTGCAATGAGGAGTGGACTTCTGTCGAAGCGACCTAGAGAGCGGTATCCATGCGGCACTGGCGCTGAGGTTTAATGACATTATACCCATTACTACCTGTTTGGTTAGCAGATAAACTTGTATCTACATTGGGGATTTTGCCAAAGAATATCAAGCCAAGCTCCTTACAGTGATCAGTGATTTTTCAACTTTTTTGTTTTGTTTTAATTGTTAACATATGTATGTGAGTGTATGAATCATCAGTGATATCATTTTAAGTGCATGATTATTATTATTTTTTTTTTTCATCTCCCCCTCCCCCCCCCCCCCCCCCCCCCCCCCCCCCCCCCCCCCCCCCCCCCCCCCCCCCCCCCCCCTAATTCTAAAAGAGAATTCTTTGTTTAGGCCATATAAAATTAATTCCTAGATTTTCATCTCTACCCATCCCACTTTTTTCTTTCAGGCATTTACTGTTGTCATTACTGTTATTTCTTTTAAATCTGAAAATAAAAAAATAAAATTACCCTCTCTTCCCCCCCACCCCCCACCCCACCCCACCCCCATTATGAAAATAAAATTGATGAAAATCAAGAATTAATTTTAAATGGCCTTATGGTCTCTTATCCTGACTGTAGTCACCATAATGCATGTCCCTACTTTTCCAGCAACACTGTTGACAGCTTGTCATATTGTGAAAGGTCAGTTGGAAACCCAAGTCAAGCCATATGATGAACATGGGAGGCAGGCAAATCATCTGATTCTGCCAAATTCTGGTTTTCATAGACAATTTTTGACTTGTAAATTAGGAAATAAGATTTTTTAGTTTTCGGTCTGGGTAATTTGTTATATATTGGATGAAAGTAAATCGTATTACATACAATTGAATCTCAACACGCATACCTTTCATTAAAAAACATATTTCATCAAAAGGGATAGCAAAAATATTCATACCCGGTAGCTGTTAAGATTTTTTTCAAACTGCAATAGTTTATCTAACAGTAAAGAACCATGTTTTACATTTAAACTTTATAACCTTTCAGAATCATAAATATAAAAGGAATCCTTGCATCATTTAAACTGCAATAGTTTACCTAACAGTAAAAACCATGTTTTAAACTTTATAACCTTTTAGAATCATAAGTATGAAAGGAAATCCTTGCGTCATTTAATTTTGTCATTTTACTCTCCTGTATAGCTGCTTGCAAGGAAAACAGATGTCTTTCAAAAGCAGTTTTAGGTTAGCTTCCTGTTAAATTGTGTTTGCATGGTTGTATGTGTGTGTTTTGACATGAATACTTGTTGTTGTGTTTTAAGTGTTTAAAGTGATTGGTCTTTATGAATTGATCTGGAATAATCTGCTTACTTTTTTATAGAATTTTTTAGAATTTATATTAGCCAATGAAGGAATGGAAACATAGAATCGGTAAATTTCTGGAATAACACCTGTTCAATAATTACTAGTATAAGATTCCATATCGGTTGAGATTAAGAGTTCCTCACAAAACACTTGCTATCTATCACATGGTGTACATATGATCCCTATATATAGTTCCCATAGACCTTTAGCAGACACATTTTTCAGTAGAGTGGATGCCATTTTGATAGGCAACTATCTCATTTATCTGTCTATTTTAACCAAATTTGTTCATTTTTAAATTATTGTTTTTCAGAAAGTAATCGAGATATCAATACAAATTTTAAAATTTGTAAAATCACCAATGTTTTTATATTGATTTGATATATTTTATAAGATTTTGGTCCCTGTAACAACAATGTGACAATACATTTTATACACCCTATTTTAGAAAGAATTAATAAGACTAAATTTTCTAATGCCTACCAAAAGGGCCACTACTTTACCTGGAAAGTGGACAGTGTGACGTCACGTAGGAACTATCTATTGGTATGCAGCATTACAATTTTATTTCTTATATAGAATGAAGAATCTCATGTTTCAGCTTTCTTTCTTTGTTTAAGATACATGTCTTTTCAGAGAATAGCTATTGTAAATTACCTTATTTTTGCAAGAAAATTATTTTCGCAAAACACATGTATATGCACTTGCAAAAATACTTACGAATCGTGAAATATTATGTTTAAACTGTGGATTTCTTTATCTTAAACAATAAGGTACATGTATTAATTGATTCTTTTTATTTTTTTAATACTAATTGAAAAAAATAACAGATGTATCATCCTTTTCATTTTTTGAATTTTTTTTTTTTTTTTTTTTTTTGGTTCATATTAATTGTACATTGACTATAGGAAATGTGCCCAATCTTTTCGCTGTCCTAAAATGATGACTTAATCAAAAACACATAAATAGTGATTTCATAGCATACATTGTGTAGTTTTTTTACCTATTGGAAATCTTATGTGGGTAAATTAGGAGAAATTGTGCATTGTTTTGGTAAAAAATTTCTTATCTTCTTGCTCAGTCTGTTTCATTCCCATCTAGCTGTAAGCGTCCTCTGTAGCGGCCACAGGTGGCCTACTCTTTTTCGAACTCTACAGAGGTGTCTTTAGCGTGCACTGAGACATGGGACCTCGGTTTTGCGTCTCACCAGAAAGACTATTCTGGTAATGAGCTTTTTAGGCAGGAGATGAAAATTATCTCAGAAAATTTCCAAGTCATGAGTGAGATTTGAACCCACGACCCTTGACTTTGGAATCCAGTGACAATACCACTAGGCCATGTCTACCCATAAATTCAAATTCAACACTTCTCAGACGTATGAATGTACATGTTCACTCAATAGATTTCTTGTAACACTCTTTTTGTTTTCATTTTTTTCTTTTATTTTATTTTCTTTGTTTCATTTAATTCTATTTTTATTTTTGAGAGCTCTTTTATTTTATTTCAGGACCAAGAGGTACCTCACTAACAAAAGAAACAAATCCTTTTTAGATGTATTTTTTGTTGGTTTTTTTTTTTTCTTTTTCTTTTTTTTTTTTTTATTAATTTTTTTGTATTTTTATGAAGTATTTAGAATTTTTTTAGACTAATGTATGTTTTAAATGTGTTTTGTTAAATTGAATCCATTCATATTCATAAAGTCTTTAAGGAAAGAAAAAAATTCAGATGCTCGATTGTGAACCATATACATGTAGATGAAATTCTTCAGGCAGAAATAATGACGCTTCTGGCTATTCACATCTAAAGTCACTTTATTTCAATGAATGTTAGTTTATGTTGTTTGGGCAGTGTAGCTAAGTGCAATCAAACAAACTGTTAATCTCTGTCGTAGATGATGTTAGTTTCATTGATATCACAGCATGTGAGAGATTTTTTTTTCAAAAATGATATCCAACACATGAGAGATTTGAAAGTATACATATAATATTATGTTATAGCAAAAACAACATGTCTTGCATGCATTAATTTACTTTAACATGCATAAACATAAAATCATTTTGATTTTAACGGTCCCCTATAAGATGGAAAAAAGAAGCAAATTTCTTAAAATTCAGTTTAGCAAATGACTTTTTGTGGTCTTGTGGTAGTGTAGGAGAGTTATGAATTTCTTTTTCTAACAGTTCATATGTGTACAAGTAATTTCATACAAAAGTTTATAAAATGAATGCAGATGCATGTATTTACTAATTACCAAACTCAACCCAGGTATGAAAGTGACACGATCCACTGTCAACTCTTAGACCATACTACATGGTCTATAGAGGTGAAGAAGGTAGTTGTTTTTCCATTGCTGGAAGTTGTTGTTGATTTTTAATTGTGTAAGATTTATGTTATGTTTACTGTTGTCTATGTGTCATGTGATTGTTAATTATGAAGTATTTGTTGATATGTGTGACTGACTGATTGATTTGTTGTTTTTTTTTTCAATATTTTGTATTATATTATCAGTTTCAATGCAAGTTTTATGGGAATGTATTATATATTAACACAGTTTTTTAACGACTCTATTTTAACAATAATTTCTTTGATTAATATTTTCCTTTACTTAATTTTAACAATTTTGACAATTTTTTACAAATTGGACTATAGAAGCTTAAAGTGCTCCTCAAAATATTTCGATATCTGAAAAAATACCAAAATCATTTATATTTCTAATTTGCCAGATTTATATGAAGAAAAATCTTGGGCCTGGTATATTTAGTATATCATAGTACAGTAACATTTGGCTATAAATGGCTGTAATAATTAATGCTGATGCAGTTTTACTACATGCAGTAAAATTTAAATTTAAATTAACTGAACAAATTTATTGTGCTTTACCTTCCAATGCTGTACAAAGCAAACTGAATATCAAGCCACTTAGACATTATGATTACTGTAAACATATTTATTTTTGCAGTGTACTATTGTTCGCTTATTTTGTGGTGGTTTGTTTTTTGCGAAAATTATATTATGCTTATTTTGTTATAATATATATTCCAAAACGTGAAAATTTAACTACCCTGATATGTCTAAACTTCCTATACAGAGAAAATAAATACACCTAAAATTAAATACATTTACAGTAATTTTATTTGTTTGCTGATATAAGTTTTTTCTCCATGAACACCTTTTCAACATAAACATTTCAATGATTATTTACATTTTATTTTTCAAATTTTAATATTGCTTTTATGAAACCTAAAGAATTTTAAATTACTGCTACTAACGGCTTGTATATTCAGTCACTAAAACAGCCAAACAAACGCTGTTACACTTGTTTTCATAAGTAAGTCACATGATCAGTAGCATTCATACCTTATTTGAAATCCAGTTGTCTCAAACATACTTTTACAAGTAGATCGGGATCATCAAAGATGTAAAGATTTTCTAATGACCTGTTGTAATAAATTTGAGTTATGTTTCTTTGAATAGGCAACAAGTGAAAGATTCAGAATAGTTAGGACATGTTGTAAAATGACAAATCATTAGATAGGTTTCCACAATTTTAAAACTGGCTACCGGGAATGGAAACATAGATTAGTTTGAATATGGTAGATTCTCAATTTTCATTTAAGTTTGTACATATATGATGCATAATCACAATGCATATTTTCTATGGAAATATGGCGAATGTCAGAAAATGGATGTTTTTGTTTGCTGTGCATCATGATTTAATTATAATTAACTTTGTTTCATTTTTCATAAAAATACACTTTTTTTCAATTTTATTTGCATAGATCTATTACCATAGCAACATAAAGTGCCATAAAATGTTTTCAATGCAATTTAGTATTTAATACATTTTTCTCGTTTATTGGTGGAATTTTCATATTAACAAGATGAAGTCATTTTTGCCTACTGTTATGATAAACTTATATGGGGTATATTCCAATATAATTTTAAACAATATCATCATATACTTTGTTAAATATGTAATTTCAGCATGTTCACATACAGCTTAAATGACGTAATCCATATCACCGACTGTGTACCGGTATATTCCAATATAATTTTAAACAATGTTATATCGCTATCCAATATAATATAATAGGATTATTGGACTGATATTGTGAAATATTTTCCTGAGTTGACTCAACATTTGCTTGAGCTTGCGAGTGCAAATAGCAAGTCAATGAGGGACAATATATTTCATAATATCAGTAAATAACCCTTTTACTATATAGAACAATACATTTCGTTTACTTCCCACTAGTAGTTCATCTTAACTTCCATTTTGTCTCACCATACATAAATATTTTACTAGTTCTTGTAAATGGAATTAAGAACTAGTGCAATATGACAACAACACAGCTATGACATCTTCAGCCATGTAGCATGACATCATAAATGACAATGTCATGTGACAAACGTGCATTATGAGAAAAAAATGTTTCGGGAAACCTCTGACTTGAAGAAAATTTGCATGCAAATATTGATGCATATTACTAGCTAACACCTCCGGATTAATTGTTTAATTTCGTTGCGAAACATATAATTCTATGTAATAATAAACAATATTATATTGCTATACAGTTTAAGCATTACCTGCCTTTAACAATAAAATTTCGAAAGTCATTATTTTTTGCAAGTCAAGTTTATGCATTTACAAAAAAAAAAGATTAAATAATGAATTGTTTGACCATATTGTCAGGGATATATAAAACCCATATTATTTACATGTATTTACAAATCAATGCATTTAAATTACAGTTATCAATCATATTTAACAGTTTACGTACATGGCAAAGTGCAATACTATTGTTCGTCTTTTATACTTGGAGACAGTCATTAACTAAAATTGCTATATCGTCATTTGGTGTATCATCAAATGACCACAATATTTGTATTTAAAAACAAAACTAACAGGGAAAAATACATGAAAAATTGATATAATTACATTTATTTCTGTATATAGAGAAAAAAAACCAGCAAATTTACAACTATTAGATTAGACTAAGAACTAAGACGCTCCTTTTGGACCCCATGTTCTAAACCATTGATATTCACGCCTGAATCAGGCCTGTGTAATAGACTTAATCAGTTTGTCCACTTCCAAATAATGTGATCCAAATGCTTTTTTACTAATCAAAACACTTCGAAACTTCAAAATTATATACTTCACGTCATCTAAAATGGATATTTTGTGAAAACCAATTCCAGTAACAAGTGTAATATATAAGTGTTTTGCATAGTAATTGTTGACCTTAGCTAAATCTTTTAATATATGCATATGGGGTCACCAAGGGAACAAATTGTTACAACTGATATTTAGTAAAAATTGTAAAATTTTCTCTATGTAGGAGAATGACGAAAAAAGTAAAAATAAAACTAAAAATATTTTTAGATGCGCTTTTTGTTTTCAAAGTAAAATATCAATATTAGGTTTCAAAAATTTAAAAAGTATAAAAGTTATTTATGAAAATGACTGTCTCTAAACATTAAAGATGAACAATAATAACTCATTATTACAGTTATAAAAAGGTTGGGTTAATTTATTGCAATTTATATTAGAATAAAGTAGTTCTACATCACATTATGTCAAAAGTATGTATACTTATTTTCATACCAAGACACTGTCACCAAAACTCTGCACAAGAAACTGATATAATCAGAGAGTACCTATGCTATATGGATCTATTATGATCTGGGACATTGATATTTCTACGTATTTATCTGGTATTAATATACTACTCCCCTAGTTAGACATTTTCACCACATGTCAGTCTTGGAAACAAGACTCGTCACTTGCAGAAAAGATTAACTAACTTTTTCACCACATGTCAGTCTTGGAAACAAGACTTGTCACTTGCAGAAAAGATTAACTAACTTTTTCACCACATGTCAGTCTTGGAAACAAGATTCGTCACTTGCAGAAAAGATTTACAAACTTTTTCACCACATGTCAGTCTTGGAAACAAGACTCGTCACTTGCAGAAAAGATTTACAAACTTTTTCACCACATGTCAGTCTTGGAAACAAGACTTGTCACTTGCAGAAAAGATTAACAAACTTTTTTACCACATGTCAGTCATGGAAACAAGACTCGTCACTTGCAGAAAAGATTAACAAACAATATGAGTAAAAGCAATTCACAACAATAGTGTATGTCAAGCTCTGATGGAAGCATCAACTTTGACGTTTATTGTTAAATATTTTTTTCAAAGGTTTTTTAGTTGATTTAGAAAAGTAGTGGAGTAAAGAATTTTATGCCTGAACCAAGATTTTTTTTACATTTATTGAGGTGGTTAGTTGTGGAATGGTACCAGTAAATTAAATTGGACAAAATCTCTGAACTTCAGCAGGGCAACTGGCAGCCTTTCTCTCTGTAGGATCTGCCTTGAATTAAAAAGCAGATTTACACAGTTTTTTTGACAACTCTTGTTTCTTTGTATGTACACATATTTTATTGTTCTGATTTGCTTTGTGTATAGCAGTTTAATGAATTTAAAAATGCTGTGCAGATGAAAATGTCTTTTGTTTAAACAAGGAAACTTTGTGTTTGGACACAAGATGGTGCATTATGTTGAGTAACTTTATTTGAGGATATTATTTATTTTTTTGTATATATGATGAAAATGATGTAAAATGTCTGTTAACTTTTGTTTTTTATTTGTGAAATAATATTGTTGCATTTAAATAATAAGAAATTGAAATACAAATTGTGTGCTTTTTCATTTATAAACATTTGTTGATTTGATTCCAGGTCAACTTCCTTAGTTTGAGGTCAACATGTGTTATATTGGTCCTCAGTTTGAGGTCAACATGTGTTTTATTGGTCCTCAATTTGAGATCAACTTGTATTATACTGGTCCCCAGTTTGAGATCAACATGTGTTATATTGGTCCCCAGTTTGAGGTCAACATGTGTTACATTGGTCCTCAGTTTGAGGTCAACATGTGTTATACATGTTATATTGCTCCTCAGTTTGAGGTCAACATGTGTTTTATTGGTCCTCAGTTTGAGGTCAACCTGATTATGTTTGTCTTCATGTGTTATGTTGGAACTTGAGACTTACTTAGTATTCACCACTGCGGTAGCGCAGTTGGTAGAGTATACTAGTGCTCACTCCATATGTGGGACGTTGCAGGTTCGATCCCCGGCCGGGTCTGACCAAAGACTTGAAAGTGGGTAGTGACTGTTTTTTCGCCAAGCACTCGGCATTACGAAATGAAAGTCAGGGTTTTTTTGGGTGGAAACTTAAAATAAACGAGGTCCCGTGTCACGGTGGGCTTGGCACGCTATTTAAAGAACTTTGCTGCATAATGCCATCAGCGCAACACACAGGCAAAATATCTGCACCTTCGCCTATAGCTGGCGACGTCTCGATATAAGTGAAATATATTTGACTGGGACGTTAAACACCATTACTCGACTTATCTCTTATTACTGAATGAAATGTTACAAATTTGGTAACTTTGAACTTTGACCCTAGGCTTTTCTACATGGGGCCAATGATACACCATACAGTATTAACGTCAATCACCAATGTCGTTTGGGTTGGGTGTTTCACATGTGTATAAGGTATGGATGGCCTCATTTACCTGATCACATTGGGTTTGTACTGGGTTTTCCGGGTTTGACATCGATATCTTGCTCCCGTAAAGGTCCTATGTCAACAAGTACAAGTTTGGGTTAAACACATACCGTTATTTAAACCAAGTTAATATATTGCTGGTTCATTCATCAGCGTTTTTTCCGTCTGACACGGAGAAATATTTACCAATGAAATAACTTCAATGAGACTACCTTTGACGTACGGTATGGTTATTGAGTTTATGTGATGTTTACCAATTAACTAACTCCTATGGGACTTAATCTGACATATAATGTGTTTTATTGAGTTTGTGTAATCTAGAGACCGATTAGTCTAGCATTTAACCGCATATTATTCAATCCTTCAAAGATGTCAGGTTTTATTAACTTCATGCACACAAAAACATGTCATCGTTCGGTCATTGCTTCCAGACGAGCAGACGTTCAATGTGTTTAAGCCTTCTAATTTGTCTAAGGTCATTTGATACAGTTAAAATCGGTTGGTTGGTTGGTTGGTTGGTTGGTTGAATGTTGCTTAACATCGCATCAGCAATTTTTCAGCTATTCGCGACGAGAACTACAATGTATTTTATTAACCTCTATGGATTAATCCATGGGTGAACAATTTTGTGTATGCATGTGAAGTGCGACTGTGTTGTATGGTCTGTCTTGTACTAGCGCGCACTCAGGGCAACTTTAACCTGCTAGCTCACAGAGTCAGTACGTCACAGACAAGCGTACTACTCCCCAGTCCATTATACTGATACCAGGTAAATCAGTAAAGGCCAACGGCAAGGAAAATTCACTTTCCCACATGTGGTCCGAGCGGGACTCGAACTCGCCGCGGTGAGAGACCATGGATTTGAAGACTGACGTCTTATCCATCAGGCCACAGAGGTCTCCGATTCCCCGTGTACGACAGGCATAATACGTTACAGAACCTTCCCTGGACATTGCCATGAACACACTGCAAAAATCAAAATCTCTGCCACCTATAGCTGGTGTCGACACGATAGAACTAAAATTTTCTTGCCTGGGACGAAAAACCCATTCAACCAATGAATACAACTTAGTAATAGGAGTAAGATTCCGGACCAGAATAGTTTTTGCATCAACAGCCTTAACACAGCCCAACCTGCCTTAAAGGCCAACTCTATATAAAGGTAACCTGCTTATTAAGGCCAGTAGAATTGTATCCAAAATTTTCTTTATTCATATTATTTGAATCTGTATATAAAAGCCACTTGCCCACTAAGACTACTTTTAGTGGTTCTCTTTGGTGGCCTTTTATAGACAGGTTTGACTGTAGTATTATAATCTGCCGTAAGCTTTCTATTCATGAAAACAGAATTTACTACGACACAAGGTCATGATCATTTGAAATTACGAAGAGCAAAATCAGTTTGAAAAGACAGTTTTAAAAGCTTAATGATAATAATGTTGGTAAAAATATTCTTGAAATTTATGTCACTACCTAGAGGTGATTATTATATTTACTTCCGTTTTTAGAAATGCATTTAAGTTATTTAAGTTTAATAGTATCCGTTGTTGTTGTACAAATTGTATCTTTCATATTCTAGGTCACATACGATGGATTGAATAATTAGCAATTTGGTAGCAACGATTGATTAAAATTCTGCTTAGAATCTAATTCAAACGATGTTTTGTTAAATTTGATTGACATAAAAGAACATTCATTAAACCAAATTAGAACGGAATTCCTCAATGTATTAGATGTATCGGAACAATTTAATGATTTTTGCGTAAAGTAACTTAGTTAATTTTGATTAAAGCACAAAAACAAACTAACAAATTAGAATGAAACAATTCCTCAATGTTTTGGACGTAAAAAGAAAAAAAAAGAATTTTGAGTTCGCCAGCTCATATTACTGCCAATTATACCAAATGAAGTCCTAAACAAATTCCTTCACAATTTTCTTGGTTATCAAGTTATAAACCCGATTTTAGAACAAAGACAAGTAGTGAATTGAGAATTACTACATGTATATGCTAGAGTTGCCACTTCTAAAACGGGTTTTACAGTTAGATTTTATTTAACAACAAAGTAACAATCTGTACCATCTACAAGAAATTTCTGAAAAATTGTGATGTTCCAATGATATTATATGACACACGTGATGACTTCAAACTTTCTATTGCATCTTTCATTTTCTATGCCGGAATATACCTACTTCTCACAGGGATATTGCAAGTCTAGGTTTATCAAAGTTCTCAAAAATTATAGTTGTCATCACGATATTTTTAATAAGTTAAATGTCTCTGTATCCAAGATTGTCCTAGGGATATTTGAAATCATATAGTTCCATGCTTCTTTCACTTAAAATATTGTTATCATGACGGGCGTGGCTGTCTTATCTGGATGTGCTTACCCTTGCGTAGAACTCGGCTTCACTTTCCCGTGTTTAACTCTTTCACTGCCACATTTCTCATAAAATGGCCTTCTCAGTGCCACATTTATTTTGGACGATTTGCAGAAATGCACTGTATATAGGAAAATCCTTGTAAAATCTTTATTTATTGTTAGATCTTAATAAAACTTTCAGTATATGAAGATTATTGTTTGTTGTGTTTAAACCAATCTCCCAATTAAGTATACATATATCATATGACCTTGACCTTGACCTTGATTGACCTACATTTGGAATTTTTTCACCAAAGTTGAGTATTTTGTACTAAACTGTCAGATTTAACATGTTTTCACTTCTGAAATTGATTGAAATAACAACTAGCATTAAGTTTTAAGAAGAAACATATTTATTACCATTTTTTTTTTACTTCATTGCTAACTTCAAACTCGGATCCAGAGTCAGAATCGTTAGCGATTAGCTCCAGTACTTCCTCCCTTGATAGACGCGCAGCCATATTGTTTATCCCGATCTCGCTGCAACTGTCATATGCTGTTTTTAGCTTCAAAATCAACAAAAACTATCTTTTTTGTGCGTTTTTTTTTCACTTCCGCAACGCTGTGTCATAAATGAACATGCTATACCATAAAGTAATCGTATGTCGTAAAATTGTAAGTCGTAATGTATGAGGTATGATACGGGGTATCTGAATCGCCGATCGGCGAGATTGGCATTCAGCCTAAAATAGCCGAACGGCGAGGTTGGCAGTGAAAGAGTTAACTAAATTTTTCATTTTCGGCTTTAACTTTGCTTTTAGGATTGTGATTTGCAATTAAAGAAGGACCGATGTGTTCGTGTTTGATTAACCAAGAAGCTTATTATCTAAGGTTTCAATGTTGGTCACTATGGAATCTTTTTTTTCTAAAACAAATATGGAGTAATTGATTCCAATCAGAATTTTTATTCTTTCACAAATTTAACAAAACACTTTAAATATCTCAAAAAACTAGTCAAAACTTTTTTGAATCGTTTTGTAAAAATATTAAATAAAGGTACTTGAATATCTCATAATAATGTTCTCCATCAGAAGTCTCCTTGGGTTGGCGCTATGGAAAATACTAAAAAACATAGTTGCTGCATCACATGTTTCAATATACCTGGCGTATTTTCAAAACATAAGATAGATGTCTTTAGTATATTATTTTACTATTAAATAATGTAGAATTGCAAACGAAAATAAAAATAAATGTATTCCCGAACTACTCGGTATAATAATCATTAACGAATCAGGAAGTGACAAAGGTTTAACAAAATTCATAAATACAAAAAAGAACAACTACAGACCCAAGGCCATACAAGGTACCAAATAAATGCTGTGATGGTGAAGAGGCTAATAATTTGAAACTTAAATTGGGTTTGTGGTTTACCTTAACAAAGGTAAATTTCAGGTACAAGGGCATAGTTAGATCTATAAACTTCGTCAAATGACGTTACTTCTAACCAATTGAGAATTTGATGTATCCGAAATTATTGTCTGACGACATTTTGCGGAAAATATTTATATTCACATGCAAAAGCAAACACTACACACTAGAATTACAGATTGCACAGGGCATATACTACTAAATAAAACTAAATTTGATTCACAGAATATAATAAAACGTTGGTTGTAAATTTATCGAAGTAAAAACGTCTTTCTAATGTGTACGTGAACAATAATATAATTGTGTGTCGCATAAACATTTACAAATAGCACTTATTTATAAGTTTCAAAAGACGGGATAACATTGTTATGTTGATTTGAATTCTGACAATAAGACATTAGGCAAATGAATCTTGACACTTCATTTTTGGGTCTTATTGCATCTTGATGGATTGAATGCAATTTATGGTATTTATTCACAATTGGATAAGTAGATATCAGTAATAAAAGTGTCAATTTTATGAGGAAGACAGTAATGAATGGAAAGACACAAAATATGCAATACTAGGCATTGATATAGAAATGACATTATCCAATTTATAAGGCAAGAGTTAAACAGATTTGTGCAATAATAGCCACGGTTATAAGGTAATGGTATCATGATGATGACAGGCCACAGTAGTCAATCCTATTATTATACAATAAGCTAATCACATCACTAGAAGACGTCTTGAAATAATCCAATATATTAGCTAATGAATATTATAAAATGCATTTGGAAATTGTTTTCTGTAACGAATTCAATGTCAAAGATACTCAGATTGAAATCAGTCGCAAGAGAAAGACGGAGAGACTTAGCCTCAAGTTGAATAGGATGGAACGAGAAATATTGACATCTGTTGGCGATTTTAGAAAAACAGTGTAGATTTCTAGGAATTCACTTCTAATGATAAGTGTGCTAAATTCCATCTACGAAACATTGAAACATTTTTTAACTGTTTGAACGTGGTAATGAAACAAGGTCAAATCTGCATGTAGAAACAAATCCTTCTTTTTTCTCAAACGGCAAGCTGTTTACCTGCCATTATTCATGATTATTAGTAATATATGTCAAACAATGCATAATGATCACTCTCATGTTACTTGCCATGTTCTAGTCGATTTGAAGTTGGCAAAATTTTAAAATGAAGATTGCAAAGAGAGTAAATATAATACGTTAAATTATACGCTAGAATTTGGGTGCCTAGAAGGAAATCAAGTGAAACTGTCACATGCATCCCGCTTTATGAATCATAAATATATAGCAGAAGCCACTTAAAATTGAGAATATAAAACAAATTTTAACAAAATAATTTTCAAGACTAATGATGCTATTTTAGGTTCTTTCCTTCTGTGTTTTATGTCCCGCAGTATTGGTGATCACATCATTATTTAACGTTATTAGAAATGCATTTTAGTGATACAAAATTTTCTAGAACTTCCGTTTCGTTCCAAAAAACGTATCTATTACTAGTATTATCTCGGTCACATGCAATGATTTGAATAAGCAGCATTTGGTTACTAATGATTGGTTAAATTCTGAATTGAACTAGATTCAAACTATTTATCTGTTAAATTTGATTGACATAACAGAACATTCGTTAAACCATTTAAAATGACAGTCTTCGATGTATTGGATGTAGCAGGAACATTTAATGATGTTTATTAATGAAGTATGATACGCTATGGTAGAGCTTGTTCCCACTACAGGGACTTTGTACAACGAAGTAGGCTGCTTGCAAATAAATTGTTGACTCAGGGATATTGCAAGCCTAGGCTTATCAAGGCCCTCAAAAAGTTTTATGGCCGTCATCACAGTATTGTTGATAAGTTTGATGTCTCTGTGTCCAGGATTGCCTTGGATATATTTGACGTCTCATTAGTTCCATGTTCCTTTCACACAATTTTGATTACACACGTGACGGGTGTAGCTAACTAAACAGGAGGTGCTTACCCTTCCGGAGCACCCGGCCTAACTTACCTGATGGAAGTTCACGTGTCTAACCTAACTTGTCAGTTCCAAAGTTTTTACTTTGCTTCTGGATTGTGATTCGGAAATGGATTAGTATGTTTGTTTTTGATTAAACCCCAAAATAAGTACTGTAAGAAATTGAAATAACTTTTTATTGTTTTTGTAGCAGACAAATAGTGAATTTGACGTTTGTTAGATTTGATAAAACAAATTATAATTTATCAAACCTTAGATGTCATTAAAGCAGGATACTTACAAATAAAATGTTCATTAATGGATTTGAAAAAATCTAGACTTATCAAGAACCAACAATTTCTTTTATGATAGTCATCACATATTACTAATAATTTTAATGTCTTTCTATACAAGTTAGGGTTGTCCTAAATATATTTGACCTCCCATAGATATATGTACCTTCCATCTTTATGTTTGATTTTAAGCGTTGTGGATGTAGGTATTTAAACACTAGATGCTTACTTTTCCGAAACACCTGACCTTTAATACTTTGAAAAACTTACGCGTTTAACTAAATATGATTTTTTTAAAGTTTTAAATTTGCTGTTTGAATTGTGATTTGATCATAAACCGTTAAGAGTGCGTTTGATTAATCAAATACTTTTCCAACAACGATTTTATTGTTTGTTACTTGGTTGAAATTTTCAATGCAGCTTATGTTTATATCAAGCTCGACATGTATATAGCCCCAGATAGTGCTGTACGCAAAAACTGAAGATAAATATTTTCAGAACGGCTTTATTTTACGTAAACACATCAAAAGGTATTATATTTTAAGAAGTTCAGACGAGGCTTACAGATCACATCGATCATAAACTAAATATAAACAAAGTTTATCCACTATATAATCCAACCTGCCTCTATATAAGGAACTCCTGCCAGTAGAATTGTATCCTAATTATTCTTTTTTCATATTATTTGAACCCATATATAAAGCTGCCAGTTGGAAGAAGAAAGAGGGGCAGACCACGCCTCCGTTTCAAGGATACCATCAAAAGAAACCTGAAGCAGAGAAACATCAAGCTGAACTCCTGGGCGAAACTGTCGCAGCATAGGAACACATGGAGACAAGCGGTGAAGTAATTTCAGGAAAACAGACATAGTCGCTCTGCGACTGTCAGCAGATGATGATGATGATATAAAGGTCACCTGTCCATAAAGGCCAATGTTACTGGTTCCCTTGGGTGGTCTATAAATACAGGTTTTACTGTATAGACTAAATCTTCAACTTAGCTGTCATTGAATTTATGGTATTTATTAACGCTTGGACAAGTACGTATCATTAATCACAATATCCACTTGATAAGGCAGATTGTGATGAAAGAAAAGAGACGAAATATCAACTATTAGGCATGAATGTAGAAAACGACATTATCCACATTATAATGCAACAGGAAACAGATTCACACAATAGCCAGGGGTTTAACAAAATGACATTGTGATAACGACAGGTCACAGTAGTCAATCATATTAATTGATCGCTTAATACAATGAGTTAATCACATCAATAGAAGACGTCTTGAAATAATCCAGTATATATATATTAGCCAATAGATTTTATAAATGCATTGTTTTCTGTAATAAGTTCAATGTCATATCTACTCAGATTGAATTCAGTTTCAAGACAAAGAGGGAGAGATTTAGCCTCAAGGGGTGGGGCAGAAAAATTTACATCTGTTGAAGATTAAGAAAAACTGTTTTCCCTGCTAGTACTAAGTATGACCCATTTCAGCTGCAAAACGTTTTTTTAATTGTTTGAACGTGAGAATAGACTAAGTTTAAATCTCCATATAAAATACATGTTTCTTTTTTTTACTTAAATTTTAAATTGTATACATGTCATTATTGGTTATATATATATGTCACATAATGAATACTACTCAAACTTATGCCATATTCGGTAACATGCCATGTTCAAGCCGATCGGGTGATTTAAAATTGGCAAACATTCAAAAGGAAGTTTGGTAAAGTAGTTAATATTAGACGCAAAATCATTTACTAAAATACTAAATAACACAAGGTAACTTGTAACTGAACATAAAACGTCAATATTTTAACAGATCAATTTTCAAGACTAATGATGATATTTTAGGTTTAACTTCTTTCTAAATTTTATGTCGCTTCTTCTGAGTGATTACACCAGTATCTTTAGAAATACATTTAAGCCTTTTAGTTTTTAAAATTATATAGGGAGTTCGTTTCTATTTCAAACGATTTTTTGTTACATTTGATGATATTCATTAAACAAATTATAGTGGAATCCCTTAATGTATTGGATGTAGCAAGGGAAATAAATCATTTGAGTAAAACAACTTTTTTAACATAATGAAATCGCAAAACAACCGCAAAAAATTACAATGATATCATTTCTAAACGTTTGGTACATGGGAGGAAAATAACGAATTAAAGTGCAAAACCAATTGTAGTTTAATCAAACCTTTAAAGTCAAGTTTTCATCCAAAATGTTTACTTTATTCTCTTTGTCAGAAAGTTTAAATCAATTTGTGAAATTGATTGATTAAAATCTTACAATCAAGTAAACATGTACTCATTTGAGAATCGTCAACATAAAAATAGAATAATCAGCAATGTAAAAATTGATACCATCAGTAACTGTTTAAAAACGCCTTATAATATACACCTTTATGACAGACGTGTTGATTCTATGTTATATATTGTCAACTTTCTTGTTTGTGATGTTTTGATTCAATTTTCACCTGCTTAAGACGTTTTTGTTTCAGATAATGCGTTTGTTCCCACAACGACAACTTCATACGTCACAGCAAGCTATTTACAAATAAATTGTTCAAATATTATTGACAATTATGCTGTCTTTGTATCGACAATTGTCCTAAATATATTTGATATCGCTAAGTTCATGTTCCTTTCATCCTGAATTTTAATTCTATACATAGGTTGTGTGGCTTGCTAAACAACTTTCGAATTACTTGACTTTACCTGACCTTACCTGACCGTGATTTGATCATGGACGGGTATCTGTGGGTGATTAACCAAATTGCGTTCCATCTACGGTTTGAGTGGCGGACACTTGGTTAAAATCTTGAATACAACTGAGGTTAATATCATAGCAAACCCTAGATTCCTATAATTTCGCAAATCAGATAATGCTGAATACAAAACAATTAAAGACAATGATATATTAGCAGGAAAATAATGAATTAAAGTAAAGAACCAATTGTAGTTTAATCAACCTTAGAAGTCAAGTTTTCATCCAAAAATGTTTATTTCATCCTCTATGTCAGAAAATTTAATTCAATTTGTGAAATTGATTGATTAAAATCTTACAATTAAGTAAATAGTACTCATTTAAGGTTCGTCTTCACAAAAATAAAATAAACAGCAACATGAAAATTTATTCCACCAGTAATTGTTTTAAAAAGCTTAATACTATCAAGCTTTATGACAAACGTGATGATTTAATTTTTGAACTGTCAACTGCCCTTTTCAGTGATGTCTTTTTTCAAATTTTCTTCTGCTTATGATGTTTTTTTCCAGAGATAATGTATTATGGTAAAGCTTGTTCCCCCACGAGAACTTCATACGTTGCAGCAAACTGCTTACAAAGACATTGTTCAAAAATTATTGATAATTATGATGATTCTGTATCAAAGATTGTCCCGAATATATTTGATATCGCATAGTTTCAAGTTCCTTTCATCCTTAATTTTAAGATTTGCAAAATAGACTACCATCTCCGGTTTCATTGTTTGTCACTTGGTTAAAATCTTTAAAAGAACTTTAAATTTTATTTCATAGCAAGTATGCTGCAAAACGTTGTGTCAAAATGTTAATTCACAAATCTTAATATACACAAATGTTTATTTTTACTCTTATTTCTTAAACTGTTTAGATTTCAATTTTGATTATGTATATTTCAAAGAATAAATACTATTTCAATCTGAGTGATTTGAAATTGACAAAAATTTAAAATGAGGTAAAATTATGGAATAGAATTTGGTACCTAGAAGGCAAATCAAACAAGTAAAACTGACACTTTCATTCCGCTTTATGAATATAAATATATAGCATAAGGTCACTTAAAATTAGAAATACAAAATAAAATTGAACAGAATAATTGTTAAGACTAATAATACTATTTTAGGTTCTTCTTCCTGCTGAATTTTTAAAGATTACATCATTAACGATCATTATTAGAAATGCATTTAAGAAAATAAATTATCTAGAACATCCGTTTCCTTAACATAAAAGTTATTATTATTTTATCGACCACATGCAGAGATTTGAATAAGAAGCAATAGCAATTTATTTTAATGATTAAGTAAAATACTGACTAAAAATGAATACAAACTAATATTGCTTAATTTGATTGACATAAACAAACATTCATTTAAACAATTGCAATTAATACAGTAAGAAATAATTTTGAGTTAAAAATTATAATTAAACCACAAAAGAAACATTAATGCATTACATTGAAAAGATTCCTGATGTTTTTGAATTAACGGGGGAAATATTAAATTTGGATTTCATCAGATTTGATATAAGTGCAAAACAAATTGTAGTTTAATCAAACCTTAGAAGTTTGCTTTTCATCCTTAAGAAGTTTATTTTATCCTCTTTGTCAGAATGTTTGAATAATTTTGTGAAATTGATTGATTAAAATTTAACATTTATTTGAGGATCGTCAACACAAGTATAGACTAAACAACATAGTGAAAATTTATATTATAAATAATTTTTTTTTCAAAACCACGCCTTATAATATTAAGCTTCTTGACAAACGAGATGAGACTTTTTTTACAATGTCAACTGTCCTTTCCTGTTGATCATTTTTTCTTTCACAGTTAATGCGCTATTGGATATTTCTTCTATTCACGAGAACATCATAGCAAGTAGTTTACAAAAGATATTGCAAACCTAGGCTTATCAATCCCTTTAAAAAGATTTATAATCATGGTCATTACAATAATATTGATAATTATGAAGTCTCTGTATCCAAAATTGTTATCAATATATGTGACATTAGTCCATGATTTTTTCACCCTTACGTTTAATTTTATATGTAGCTATTAAAATTTAATAAACAGGAGGTATTTATCTTTCCAAAGCACTTGACATTACCTCCTTGGTGGAAGCTCACATGTATAATCAAATTTGCGATTTTATACTTTTGCTTTTAGGATTGTGATTTAATATGAGTGTGTTTGTTTATTAAATACCCAACCATATACGGTTTCATTGTTTGTCACTTAGTTGAAATATTCAATACAATTTAACCACTGCGGTAACTCAGTTTGTAGAGTGCTCGCTCCGTAAGTGGGAGGTCCTGGGTTCGAACCCCGGCTGGGTCTGACTCAAAACTCGGAAGTGGTTAGTTACTGTTCTTCTGCAAAGAACTCGGCATTACGAAGTGAAAGTCACGGTTCTTTCGGATGGGAAAACAAACAAGGTCCCGTGTCACGGTAGGCTTGGCACGCTAAAGAACCCTGATGTATAATGCTATAAGTGCAACGCACATGCAAAATTTCAGCACTTTCGCCTATAGCTTGTGACGTCTTGATATAAGTGAAATATTCTTGACTTGGACGTTAAACACCATTACCCAACTACTACTACTACTCAATAGAACTTAAGTTTATTTTATAGCAATCCTGAGATGACCCAAGTCTCGACATTTAAGTAGTGCTATTAACAAAATTTAAATTAAATTTCAGAGCTACTTTGTATAACAAACATATACACATCAAGAAGAAACGCATTATGTTACGAAGTTCAGACGCCTCTTAAAGATCGCTATACCAAACAGAATGAGTGCATCCAAAATAAAGACTAAATCTTTCAACTGTAATTGAATTTATAAGACAACACGAAACCGTCTATATGGCATACATATGAGCAATATACAATTATATCTTTAGCTGCATAAAACATTTACAAGCAAGACTTATTTATCAGTTTCAAAAGACGGGATAACATTGTTATGTTGATTTGAATTCTGACAACAAGACATTAGGCAAATGAATCTTGACACTTAATTCTTAGGTCCTAATGCGTCTGAATGGATTGGATAAAATGTTTGTTCTGTATTCACATTTGGACACTTGCTTAGCATTAATCGCAATATCAACTTTATAATGAAGTTTTTGACGAATAAAAAAATGACAAAATATTCGATATTAGGCATGGATATATATAATGACGTTATCTAATTTATAGGGCAAGAGTTAAACAGATTTGTGTAATAATAACAAGGGGTACAAAAAAACGAAATCATGATGATGACGGGTCACAGTAGGCAATCCTTTTATTATACGCCGATGAACTAATAACATCATTAGACGTATTCAAATAATATACAATTATCGACTTTTTAGTGGTTGTATATGGTGTGATATTCACCGTAAAAATAAATATTGACCGAAGCACTCTGGCACTTCGGTTGTTTCTCAAAACCAGGCAATCTAGCTATTTTACCGGTATAGATTTCCCTGTCTTGCCCTGGTTGGAAGAGATTGCTCGAAAACTATATCGCATTAATTAGATCTCTGTGACTTTTTAAATTTGATTCTTTGATTCTTTAAAACAACAGGCACTCCGGATAAAACAAAATCACTTGCGCACACTTAATTGATGACGTTATAATCATTTCACGTCAACAAAAATCATTGACGTACAACGAATGTGATATTCACCGTTTTTTTAAAGAAATCCGTGGTACATCATGTGAGATTCAATGATCACGTGTTACCATTTTATCCAATCATGAAGATGGAATTAGTTAAATAATAATCCTATTTATATTATACAATACTTCTAAGTAATGCATTTAGAAATATTTTTCTCTAATATTCAATGTTATTTCCACTCAGATTGAAATCTCTCACGAGAAAAAGAGGAAGTGACTTAGTCTCAAGTTGGATGGGGTGGAACGAGAAAAGTGACATCTGTTGGCGATTTTAGAAAATCTTTGTATATTTCCCAGGAATTCCCTGCTAACTCTAAGTATAACCCATTTCAACCACAAAACGGGTTTTTAAATAGTTTTTACATGTGAATAAAACAAGTTCAAATCATATGTTTCTTTTAACTCAATTTTGAAGCTGTTTATACGCCATTATTGGTTATGTTCGTCAAACACTGCGTACTGTGCAAACTCATGCCAAATTCGGTGATACTAGTATTCATGTTCAAACCGATTGAGTGATTTAAATCGGAAAAATTTCAAAACGAGGTTTGCTAAAATAGTAAATATTAGATGTAAAATAATGGATTATAATTCAGTTCCGTAAATGTTGATCAAACAAATAATATTTTACATGTATTCTGTTACGAGGGCACTTCAAAAAGTTTTGAGACTTATTGGCTTCTATTAAATTGTAGTGAGACGTATGTACAAGATAACCGGGATTAAATAGGTAAAATCACGGGTGATATACGTATGAAATTCCGTAAAAATATTTAGTAATTTCAGAGATATTTAGACTTAAACAAAGGTTAGTCATATACACTTATGTCATTTTGATTTAAAATTAAGCCTGAAGAGAAAAAATCTGAAATAAGAAGCTATATCAAAAACCGTTGTGCTTTGTCAATACCAAGTAAACAGATATTGAGTGAATTTAAAATAATTTATGGAGAATCGTCTGTGTCTAAAGCAACTGTTTATAGATTGGTGAAAGTGTTTACAGATGGGAAAGGAACTGTTAAAGACAACTTCCGTTCAGGACGTCCAAAATCGTCATCGTCTGAAAGAAACATTGCTGCTGTTGAAGCCATGGTAAACGAAGACGCTAGTTATACAGTTTTTGATATAGCTTCGTGTCTTGGTATTTCAACGAGTAGTACATATCAAATTTTAACAAAGCACCTGAAATTGAAAAAAGTATGCGCACGTAGGGTACCCCATCTTTTAACAAAAGAACAAAAAGCACAACGAGTTAAAAGTTGCAAACAAATATTTAAAAAATACAAAAATACCGGTGTCAGGCGATTAAGTGAGTTACTAACAGGAAATGAAACTTGGATACATTATTTTGAGCCCCAAAGAAGGATAAATAATAAGCAGTGGTTGAAAAAAGGACACGTACTAGCAAAACGACTTCAAAGTTCAAAAAAGGTTCTGTACACAGTCTTCTTCAATTCGAATGGCCCTGTTGTTCAGATTCCTTCTCCGCCAGATAAATCTGTTACTGGGATATTTTATAGGGACAAGGTGTTAACGTCTGTTAAAAAACACTATAATAATTTCCGCCCTAGAACTGGTTTAATGCATACACATCATCCATAATAATGCATCCTCCCACAAGAGTAATGTAGTGCAGCAGTTTCTTCACGATAAAAGAGTAATACAACTTCCACATCCCCCATATTCACCAGATCTAAGCCCATGCGACTTTTTCCTTTTTCCTACCTTGAAAGACATGCTCGCAGGCCGTCGGTATAACTCTCGAAGTCAGCTTGGTAGTGCTGTGCATCAGTGTCTAAAGAGGATACCCAAGTCCGACTACTCTGCTGCTTTTAAATCGTGGATTTCTCGGATGGAAAAGTGTATACATGTTAAAGGAAAGTACTTTGAGGGATTAAAATAAAAATTACAAACAAAATAATGTTTTTTCTTATTTTTCCTCTGTTAGTCTCAAAACTTTTTGAAGTGCCCTCGTATAAGAATAATAAACATTTAGCACAAGGTCACTTGAAATTAAGAATAAAAATCAATTGGATCAGTTCAATTTGTAAGACTTATGATGATATTTTAGTTTCATTTTCTTACTGAATTGTTTGCTTTTATGTCGCTAGGTGAGTACATCATTTACTTCTATTTTTAGGAATACATTTAAATCATTTAAATTTTAAATATTGTCTAAAACTTCCCTTTCCGTTCTACACAATTTATCCATTATTTTCACGGTCATATTAAATGAATTGAAAAGCTGCAATTTGTTACAAATGATTAATTGAAATACTGTATAGAATTTAATTCAAACGATTTTTTGTTAAATTTGATTGACATAAAAGAACTTTCATTAAACAAATTAGAAAGAAAATAAATGTACTGGATGTAACAGGAGAATCTGACGATTGTTGGTAAAAATAGTTTGTTAAATTTAATTAAAGAAAACTGTAATTAAACCTTATTAGTCAGCTTCTCATCCGTGAGATGTGTATTTCATATTTGTTATCGCAGTGTTTGCATCAATTGGTGAAAACATTGAAGTTTTACTAGTACGTGAGTGCACATGTACTTGATGACTTTGAATCTTAAGAAAGTATCTTTAAAATGATATCAAGGCCCTCAAAAGTTTTATGGTCGTCATTACAGTATTGTTGATAAGTTTATGGACTAGAATTTAGTGCCGAGAGGGCAAATCAAAGAAGTGAAACTGACACATTCATTCCCGTTTATGAATCATAAATATATAGCACAAGTTCACTTAAAATTAAGAATACAAAATAAATGTGAACAGAATAATTGTCAAGACTAATGATACTATTTTAGATTCATCTTCCTTCTGAATTCTGGGTGATTACATCATTAACCATCATTATTAGAAATGCATTTAAGAAAATAAATTATCTAGAACATCCGTTTTCTTTATATAAAACGTATCTATTATAATATCGGCCACATACAAGATTTGAATAAGCAATATGTTGAAATGGTTAAGTAAAATACTGACTAGAACTAAATTCAAACTAATATTGCTTAATTTCATTGACAAAACAAACATTCATTAAACCTATACAATGGAATTCCTAAATGAACGCAGTAAGAATCATTGTGAATTAAAGAAGTAGAATTAAACTGCAAAACCAACTGTTATACATTACATTGAAATCATTCCTAAATGTTTTTTTTAAAGTAACAGGGAGATATTGAATTTAGAATTCGTCAGATTTGATTAAAGTGCAAAACAAACCTTATAAGTTCTGCTTTGCAACCTTAAGAAGTTTATTTCATCCTCTGTGTGAAAATGGTTGAATCATTTTGTGAAATTGATTGATTAAAATGTTACATTCATTTGAGGATCGTCGACACAAGTAAAGAATAATGAAATTGAAAGTGAAAATTAATATCATGAGTAATTGTTTCAAAACCACGCCTTATAAGATTAAGCTTCTTGACAAACGAGATTAGTCCTTTTTATATTGTCAACAGCCCCCTTTTCTGTTAATGATGTATTTGTTTTACATTTCATGTGCTATTATATATCTCTTCCAACTAGGAGGACATCATAGCAAGTTGTTAACAAAAGTGTTCATTTGAAATATTGCAGACCTAGAATTATCAAACCCTTAAAAAAGTTTTATAATGGTCATAGCAATAATATTGATAATTATGAAGCCTATATATTCTAAATATATGCGACATTGCTTAGTCCATGTTATTTTCACCCTTACGTTTAATTTCATATCAAGCTATTAAAATTTGAGAAACAGGAGGTGTTTATCTTTCCGAAGCGCCTGACATTACCTCCTTGGTGGAAGCTCACATGTAAAATAAAATTTGTGATTTTGTACTTTTGCTTTTTGAATTGTGATTTAATCATAGACCGGTATGAGTGTGTTTGTTTACTAAATACCCAACCATCTACGATCTCAATGTTCGTGACTTAATTGAAATCTTCAATACAACTTAACCACTGCAGTAGCTCAGTTAGTAGAGTGCTCGCACCGTAAGTGGGAGGTCCTGGGTTCGAATCCTGGCCGGGTCTGACTCAAGACTTAAAAGTGGTTAGTAACTTTTCTTCTGCCAAGCACTCGGTATTACGAAATTAAAGTCGCTGTTCTTTCGGATGGGGATTTAAAATAAACAAGATCCCGTGTCACGGTGGGCTTGGCACGCTAAAGAACCCTGCTGTATAATGTCATAAGCGCAACGCACATGCAAAATTTCTGCAGTTTCGCCTATAGCTGGCGACGTCTCGATATAAGTGAAATATTCTTGACTGGGACGTTAAACACCTTTACTCAAGTACTACTACTACTCAATACAACTTAAGTTTATTTTATAGCAATCCTGAGATGACTAAAGTCTCGACATTCAAGTAGTGCTACAAACAAAATTTATATATAATTAAATTTCAGAGCTACTTTGTAAAACAAACATATACACATCAAGAAGAAACGCATTATGTTACAAAGTTCAAACGCCGCTTAAAGATCGCTATACCAAACAGAATGAGTGCTTCCAAAATAAAGACTAAATCGTTCAACTGTAATTGAATTTATAAGACAACACGAAACCGTCTATATGGCGTACATATGAGCAATATACAATTACATCTTAAGCTGCATAAAATATTTACAAACAAGACTTATTTATCAGTTTCAAATGATGGTATAACATTGATATGTTGATTTGAATTTTGACAAGACATTAAGCAAATGAATCTTAAAAATACATTTAAATCGTCTAAATCTAAAAACTATCTAGAATAACCATTTCCGTTCTACAAAATGTTTCCATTATTTTATAGGTCATATGGAATGAATTGAAAAGCAGTAATTTGTTACAAATGATTGATTGAACACTGTATTGAATATAATTCAAACGATTTTTTTAATTTGATTGACATAAACAAACTTTCATTAAACAAATTAGAATGAAAATAAATATATTGGATGTAACAGGGCGATCTGATGATTGTTGGTAAAAGAAGTTTGTTAAATTTAATTAAAGTCAACTGTAATTAAACCTTATAAGTCAGGTTCTCATCTGTGAGATGTGTATTCCATATTTGTTATACTAGTGTTTGCATTAATTTGTAAAAACATTGAACTAGTACGTTTACATGTTCCTTAGGACATTGAATATGGGGAAAGTATCTTCAAAATAATCTTTCGGTACCTGTAGATATTTGAAACATTGACCAATAAAACTTTAGTCATTGACATTAATAGAAACACATGATTAACACATAAAAAGCCATTTGTTATAACACTTTGGACTTTGGAATTTGTAAGTCAGTCTCGTAATAAGCCAATGCTAATTTGCAGTTTTTCGTAAAAAAGAGTGTGATTAGAAAGCGCGACAAAAGACGTAGGAAAACAAATGATAATTTGACATCCCCGATAGTACCGTTTGATGCCATTTTGCTGGGAATACATGCATACTAAGGTACAAAAGCAACGATTTCATACGATAATGATATATCCTATATATTAGATACCGGTATACCATATGAAAAACATAGATTAAAACGTTCGTAATTGTTGTAAAAACACAACACAAATGTCTACATGATGATAATATAAACATTATAACTTATGTGTTAAACAGCATCAATAGACTTATGTATCAGTTCAAAAAGAGGAGGTCACGTTATTGTCTTGCTTTTTTTAATTCAACAATACGACAAATGAATCTTGATTAAATATAATATTTGGTATTTATTAACAATTGGATCAATATACATAGTATCCACTTTATCAGACAGATTTGATGAATTTAATGACACAAAACATGCGATTTTAAACATAGACAAAGAAAATGATATTATCCAATATTTTAGGGCAAAATATATTCATGTAATAATAGCCACGGGTATTACAAAATCAAATTATGATAATGACAGGTCACAGTAGTCAATCCTATTATTATACAATGAGCTAATCACATCACTAGAAGACGTCTTGAAATAATCCAATGTATATTATACAATACATTTATTCAATGCATTTAGAAACTGTAACGCATTTATTGTAATATGCACTCAGATCGACTTCAACCAAAAGGGATTTAGTGGTCTCCAATCGGAACATTGACTGATGAGTTTATTTTTTATTGAAAGCATAGATCTACTGGTGATACTGTACATCTATTTTGATCGTGTGTGGTTCACGAAACAATGAAAAATGATGAAACAGGCAAATTAGTAAACACTTGGACAATTGCTTATAAAATTCCCAGTTTCGGAATTTTCTAGCGTACTATTAGTTTACCGTGCAAGAAAATGGACATTATAGCACTATACACGTCATTTGTAGATTTGTCACAGTTACATATCGCATTTTACAACAAAAAAAGCCATTTTGTGTTTTGATTCTGAAACAAACTGAAACAATACTTCGTATACCGCTTGTGACATTAACGTCCAGCTGGAGAAGGCCATAAATTTATGCATATGCACAGGCAAACTATTTGCAAGTCATACGACTAAAGGTTATCAAACCTTAAATAATAACAGTTGGTGTCCGAATTTTAAAGTACAAACTGAAAAAGGTAAATATTGTGTAGTTATAAAACATAAGCAAAAAATGACAAGAAAGAAACAATTAAACTTTACATGATTACAACCAATCCTGACTGATATTAAATTCATACACAATATTATGTCTAGCTGAGTGGATATAACATCATTGGAACGCACCATACCCTTTGTTTATTTTTCAAAATAGTGGTTATGGAAAAAATATGAATTACACAACAGCCTTTTTTATATATAATTACACATTTCTCAGCTAACAATCAATCTTACAAGTATAATAATTTTAATATCCATAAAAGGGAAACACATTAAAAAGATACTAGCATTTCTTTTAATGTTTGTTACATAATATTATAGCTTGGGAGATATACAACAAAAATTTACGACACATTTAGGGAGGAGAAAGGTAGTTTAGAAACACGGTTTCCAATAAGGATATCAATATGTTAGATTGCATATATCAAGTCATTCAAAATGCTCTGTTTAATACATATGATTTCACAACTTAATAACAATTGTTTTACGGTTTGTACACACTGGGAAACATTAATATTGGGTTATATTGACAAATTGTCTACATGTGTTTTATGTCATCGGTGTATAATTTACCAATATAAAGTCATTTATAAAATATATTGCGTCATTTACTTGTCAATGTTATAACATAAAATGGAATAAATATAAAAATAAAAATAAATATAAAAAAATATAAATATAGAAATAAAAATAATAAAATGACAAATGATAAAAAGGATGACAAGTTTATTTGTTACAATATCTCTATAATGCTGTTATTAACGTCATGAACTATTTATTATTTCAAAGAAAACTCGCAGCATGAATTTTGTTGATTGATGTGCATAGTGGTGCATGTGACACTTTCAGTTAATTTTTCATTTATATATTTACAGATCAGGCACATGTATCAATTGCCTGTTAATAATTTAGAATAAGTACAGTGTTGCTCGTGTTCCAAAATAAAATGTCTAAAATGGCTTCAACAATGTTATTATCAGTCACGTTTATACTTTATTCCTATTCTTAGTATAAGATTATTTTAAAAGAATGTTTGATATATATCACCTTTGTAAATTTGAACATAAACCAGCGAATTAATGTTTATTTTATGCAATTTATGACTTAAACCAAGACGTATATGATATCTCTTAATAATTATATTTCTAATAATAAATCTGACCGACTATCCTTTCTTTATTTTCTTTAAGACCAACATGTAATTTATAATCTGCATTATCTATAAATACAGGTGCTGATCATGCATTTATACGGTTTTGATTATTATACTCCCACAAAGACAGGATATAGTGATAAGATTGAGATCAAAACAGGTGTGTTCCTTCCTGTATAATCCTTTAATGTTTTATTTTGACTTTGTACAATATTTTTGTGTTTGATTTATGATAGAAAGATTATTAAAACATATTAAAAACACAACAGGTAGCAATGTTTTATATGCACAATCTTACCCTATATAGCAATATATAGAACATGAAACAGCAAATATGTACTAGGTAACACCAAATGTAACAAAATCATGACACAATACGAGTAATCAATCACACATTAGCATATCGAATCATGTTCAAAATCCCTATCACAAAATCCAAAGTAATTATAAAACTGTAAAACAAGAAGACATGTCAAAATCACTAATCTAAACATGTTTAAACATATATAAATATAACCTAGCAGAATCTATCTTTCCTTATTTACGTCAGATCAATTTATTTAATACATAAGTTTAAGATACAATACAGCATAATCATTATAATATAGGATTTCAAATTCTGAATTAGTATTCATTGAAAGAAATTAAGAGCAATCAAAGCACAGATTTGACAGAAAGTATTTCAACACTTTGCCTTCAAGGTACGACGTTGCGCATCTGGTATAAATGTTGTATCTGGAATCAAAAATAAACATACTTATCCATTTCCGAATCACAATCCAGAAGCAAAGTAAAAACTTTGGAACTGACAAGTTAGGTTAGACACGTGAACTTCCACCAGGGAAGTGAGGCCGGGTGCTCCGGAAGGGTAAGCACCTCCTGTTTAGCTAGCTACACCCGTCACGTGTGTAATCAAAATTGTGTGAAAGGAACAATGAACTATGAGACGTCAAATATATCCAAGGCAATCCTGGACACAGAGACATCAAACTTATCAACAATACTGTGATGACGGCCATAAAATTTTTACATGAGATAAAGTATTAGAAGCAAGATGTTCATGTAATTCTTTAGAATTTTTGAGAATCCACATTTGGTTGATTCCAGATGTAGAATATACTTTTTCTGAATAAGACTGAAGACCATCTTTGACAATTGTCAAAATTTGTGTTAGAGTTACCGTTAATGATTTAGTAGTACATTTAGATGAGCCTGCTATATATCTTTCCTTGTATGGATTTTTATGGAGTTAAGGAATCCAATACAAGTAAGGAAGATCAAGATCTTCCTCTTTAAGATTGATACCGAAAGACTCGAGAACTCCCCTATGGTTGGAAAGAACTTCATCTTTGGTAAAAATAGTTCTAGAATATGCAGGGTTATTTGATATACTATCTAAACCAAGCTCCTTAATAAGACATTCAAAGTAGAATCTCTTACAAACGAGAATAATGTTGTTGGAAGACTTATCAGCTGGGACAACAACATATTTGTTGTGTATGTCTGTAAGAATTGCCTTGATTTCTGGATCCTTGAGTACTGAAGACGGTTTAGTACTCATAGACCCTTTAAGGTTGGCAATCCTAGTTTTAACGAAAGACCTCACAACCATTATCCAGTCGGATAAGGTATCAAACTCAACATCTTCTAATTTAGCCCAACCTCTGGCGTACTCTTCAACGGAATCCATGACAAGTCGGAAATTCTGTCTCCCCAAGTAAAAGGTTGAGCTTCTCTATATTTAGGACCTTTTGAAAGTAAAGATCTTAATTTGGTGTTCTCAATTATATTGAGATCACCAGTTATTACATGTCCAGCCGGTCCATAAATATAGGGAGAAGACGAGCAAAAGCAAGTAGGTGGAGTAAAATTATGAAAGTTTAAACACTGCAATGTTTGTTTATAATTAAATATTTTGGATGCAATAGGTTTATTGTAGGAGTAGGAAACTAGAGTTGGAGAATTAATTTTGAAATAAGCAGGGATTTTAGATTGGACTTGTTTATTTTGAAGAATATTGGAAATGTTTATAGCATCTATGCCTTTGTTAGCATAGTGTAACTTAAGATATTGGCGTTGACCATCGTTATCAATATCGTTTTCCCGAGCAGGTTTAAATAATCTGTTAAAAGCAATATCCATGATGAAAGCAGTAAGCTTACATTCTGGTGTATTTGAATCTATAGTAGTTTTAGATATGCATTCTTCTTGTAACTGTCTAAGACGGGATAGTGGTATAGAGTAGAGTTTAGTTCGGATATGGTGTAATCCGAGAGGTTTCTGTAGGAATGGTAAAAGATTAAGAAAACTAACATCATGGATATTGGGTCTGTTATAACGGCGATGTCCATGACTTCTATTGTCACGTAGTGTTTTGTTGAACAAGTGTAAAACATTTACATTGTTACAACCCGGGCTTGAAAGATTTCCTACGCTTACAATTTTGTTATTGCATCCATATGGCGAAGCAGTGCCTAGTTCTCTTATCCAGTAAATTTCCCGTTGTAATCGGTATGGAGTGTTTAATGTAGGACTATTTGTATGGTGGTATATTTTTTCCAAAAGCCTGACTTTCATAGATAACACAGAATGGTCCGGCTGGTTAAAATGTTGGTAAAGAAACTGATTACCATTGTTATTGATATCAAACCGATGTCCATTCATACGTTTATTTTGTCTACCTTTGGTTTCACCCACATATATGAGTCCACCTAAATTGCACTGTATTCCATATACAACATTGGAAGATTTACAATTCAGATCATCGTGACTTCGTAAAGTGTAATTTTTAGATGTAAGGTTACTGGCAAAATGCGTATCGGTTATTAAAATTTTACAGGTTTTGCAGTTTTTTATGAATATATTGTAAATATATCACAATTCATGCCTATAACACTGAATGAGTTAAAAAAAATCAATATTTTTTTTCATTATGAATGAATTCTAATTAAATGGTTAGAAAAGCGTTGTATTTGTTTTTAAGGACAAGTTAATGTTTTTAAATTGTATTATAAGTGATTAAGTTTAAATGGTTTTTAAAGGTTTTTAATGCTTTTCTAACAATACCAGTATAATGAATTTTTGGTAAAATAAAAAGTATTCAAAAAGTAGAAATTTAAATATGAAATACACATGGAGCAATTCAGCAATTATTTTACATCATACAAGATATACGCATTCAATTAGCGTCGCATACTCGGTAAGATAGAGTTGTTAAAATGTAGTAGACAAACTCTGTCAAATAGCCTTTTAAATTGAAAATTCATGTTTCTGAAATTAAATGTATATTACTTCCTTGTTTGACTGTAATATTATATTACAATAGTGAAGCCTTATACTAAAACAGAAAGTTGTACGAATTAATGTAATACTATTCTTTATTTCTAATTAAAACAATAATGCTTAGGGAAACAAAACAAATTTAATTTCTGTGAAACTAGCTAGAGGCATTCTGTACAAAACTCTAATTCGTAAATGTGCCGCTTACAAAAAGTATAATCTGAGTCTGTTCCTCCAGGTCTCAAGTGAAAAAAAATCAAATAAAAATTTTAATCTAAATTATCTTGGAAAATTGTTTGACTGAAATAAATTACAAAAGCAACATTACAACAGCCTAAAGATAAAATGAATAGAATTCATCAACAAACTTATCAGATTATGGTAAAGATCGAAAGCGATTTCGCATTATGTTCATATGTTTTACGTTCTATTTAAGTTCGGTATTGAAAATCAAACACAAACATACCAGTCCCAATTGCAATCCAAACAGCAAAGCAATAACTTTGAACATTGGCAAATTAGGGTAACTACGTAGAATACTACAAGGGAATGGAATCCGTTTTCCCGAGAAAATAAACATCCAACACGTATAGAATTCTGAATTAAAAAATATTTAAGAATGAAAGGAACATAACATTGTGGTGATGCCAAGAATTATTTGTCATTGTTTCATCTTAAAGAGTTTTTAAAAATTTTATAGCTATTTAAAAATTCAATAAAAATTGACATTACTGTAGCTATAAAGGCATGTGAAATATTGAAATATTAACATGTATACAAAGAACTTGCATCTATGTTCCAGCTAGCTCTTTCTTGAAAAAAAAAACACATTTTCGCAGGAAATTCTGAAACGAAATGCCATTGCCACTTTATATTATTTAGCTAATCACGTTGCTTACAAATAAATTGTTGCGCAGGGAATATTACAGGCCAATTGTATTTTAAACACAATTTAAAGAATTCTAATGTAACTTTAAAGCTGAAATAATTAAATGTTTCTGCCGTTTTTGATTAAGACATTTGTTTTTCTATCCCGAAACCCTTATATCAGTTGCGAAGAGGTTAAAGATCAGACGAGGAAACACCTAGAAAATTGTGAGTACATGTTTTCGAAATACTTTTTTATTTATTGTTGGTTCAAATAAAGTGTTATAAAGACAATAAGCGATCACCTACAAAAATCTCTTTAAACAATATTATTGCGAAACAATATTATTGCCTTTTTGGCATTGAAGTCTTACCAAGGATATCGTAATTAAATATTATTGCAAACCAAACTTTAATTAAAGTCATACAAGTGTATAAAATGTTATCTTTAGGTGTGTTTTTCAAGAAAATAATTATCATTTAGGCGAAAACATGTTTATGTTCTCTGTATTTTAAAAGACAATAAACTTAAAATAAAAAGAAACGCTCCAAGTGTCTTTTTTGGTGCTTGGATGTAAATGTTTGTGCTGTGAAAACATTTCTTGTAACAAAGATGCCACATCTAAGGTAACAGAAAATTAGTTAGCTTAATGAGTACTGCGCTTCTTATCACTTAGGTTAACATACCAGTCGAGCAAGTCCTAGTGTGGGATAATTTGGCGATTTGCTTGAGGATCGGTAGTTTTCTCTGGATACTCTGGTAGACCTGACCTCCTTAGTATAGGGAACACATTTCTTGATTAAGAAGTAAAACATAATTACTCCACTCCACTCCTAGCATTTCAAATTAACTTACATTTTTAAGATTTCAAAGATTAAAAATCAGTGTAGAAATGTCAAGAAATAGTAAGTTATTGTTCTGGAAAGAAATTAACTTTATAAAACTCCATGTTATTTTTGGAACTAAACGGGAAGCCATAGGCAAAAATACCATGGTGTATAAATCAGTGCAATATTAGAGGTTTGTCATTAAAACTATGGCACTTAAGATACCAAACAGGTTTAATTCAATTTTATTGCACACTTTATGTAAATTATTATAATACAGAAAGGGTGCAGGTTACAAACGGCTTCATCCTGTTATTTATTTTTTAATTCAGTCATGAAATTAATACAATGGAAAATTAATGCCCCTTTTTATTCAGAATTACCTTTTTGAAATTTTGTTTGAACAAAGAACACGATAATAAAACAATTATAACAATCTAAGATGAAATGAATATAAAGGTGTTATCTGAAATCAATATTGAATTTTATGGTAAAGATCATAACAGTTTTACGTCTTTCTGTGTTTATATTTAGCTTGTGTCGGAAATCTTACAGTCAGAGCACTATCCATGCAATTACGACGACGATTAAATTCTATTAAGATAACTTGAAGACATAGACAGATTTATTTCAAAGACGATCTAAGAAATTATAGCAGCACATTAAATCTAATAAAGTAAATGATTTAGACAGAGTTCAAATTTAAACAATAATTACTGATAATCAAAGTTTTTCAACATGTTTGATCCAGTGAGGTAGTAATTGAAATCATTCAATAAAGTTAATTTTACAAAGTAGACGATATTTAATTTTACATAGTAGTCCAAAGTACAAATACTGTTTTTTAAATTCCAAATAGGGTACCTGTTGCACTGTTTCTTTTGAAAAATCCTCTTCAATCCCGATTTAAAAAAAATAGTTCAAATTTAAACATAAACAATGCAGAATTGTCAGTGTTTGATTTCGTAAGTGGTTTTATACTGGCACATTATGTTTTTGTCTGAATTTGCAGATCCCCAAAGTGCATTTACCCTATCGTACAAGGAAGTGAAAAACAATTTTTCTTTAATAAAATAAAACCTTTGAGACAGTTTCTGACATATGTCTATTACTTTTATAAATTCAAATAACATTTTAAGTGCAGACTTACTTCTGTCTTTCTTATTCAATTGTGAGATTTTTAATCACATTTTTTAAAAATGTTTTCATATTCCTGACTTCCGTCATTAATTTATTATTCGTTGAATTAAATTGCTTATATGCTCATTACTAATGGAGAACTGTAAGATTGGATGTTTATGTATACGTGTGATAGCTACAAAGGGGGATCTTAGAGTCAATTTCAAAAACTGTGAGTGCACTTTCTAACGAAATAATTGCTTTCGGTTTCTAAAACTCAAACAAATGCGTGTTATCAGAAGACAACGAAACTTATAATTACCGTCAAACATTCGGCATTTATAGATGAAAGTCAATGTGAACTTTCAAAAGAAATCACAATAGCCGATGCAGTGTGTCACAAAAGGCATGGCATGTTAAAGAACACTCCTTGATCTGAGTGCACTGCAAAGATAAAAAATTCTGCCTTTAATCTTTAGCTGGAAATGGCTAGATATGACTGAAAAAAGTTTTGGCTGGGACGTTAAACCGCGTTTTGTGAATAAATAAATCAATCAGCCGTGTGGCGATATCAATAATTAGCAATGACACATTAGATTTGAAGATCCCAAAAGAGAACTAACCTTGTAGCTCAAGGAAGTAAAAAATCTAATTTATTTAAATCAAATGGAATATTTAAAAGCTTTAAACAAAAAGTCCTTGACATATGTCTAAATACTTTAATTGGTGCAAATTGAAATTTAATTTCAAGTCCAGCATATTTCTGTTTTCAATGTTGCATATACAAATGGCATTTATAGTGTTGTTCATCTGAAAGTTTAACGAAAGGGTTCGAAGCTCGGCTGTCGAGGGGCCGAGATATGGATAGCCAGTGGCCCAAAACAAACAAAAAGCAAATATCCAGCTATCGAGATAACGGTAACTAGTGGCTTAGACGAGCCCAAATTCGGCACAGATCCGCTAGCTTAATGTAAAACTTTCGACAAGTCTATACTATACTTATATCTTCCGTTTCTTACTTATTTCCCGCTGTAGTAAGCAGCTAAGGCATATTTATTAGCTACCATCAAGGTTTTATTTTAAGGTTTGGTTTCTAAGTAGAAGCGTCATAGTAATAAAAGGTGAAGCTAGAATAATTTTTAAGTAATGCTATTAAGAATGTACTGTCTTGAAAGAAGCAAAACAAAACGTTAAATGAGCATGAATGAACACAAATATTATATTATTTATATTTGTGTTACCAAAGCAACGATTTGTAATCGTTTATATAGTGATAAACATTGCTAAAGGAAGTTTAAGAGAAAACAGTTATTATTTTATCATTGGCTTACATAATTGGAGTCAGATAAAAATTCAGCTCAGCCAATTTAAAAATAAGTGAAAAATACACATGTATCACAATTATTTTAAATTCTTATTGATTTTGTCGAAGACTTCAGAATAAAAACAGACAATTAATGTAAAGACACCTGTAGCCAATTTTTTTCTGGACAATAAAGTATGACCTTGAATGTTCCTTTACGAGTTTGTTACGGGTGCATTAGATTTGAATTTGTGTGAATTGATCTTTTCTTGTTGATGTTGCTCTGACATGCCATTCCTGAATAGAAATCCGTATTTTGTAGCCATTTCTCTGTTTTACATTGCGGTTGGGCTTGGAACTATGTGTTGATTATTCAATGAACCACATTAGTAAAGTCCTTAACCCGGTCGTCCGTAATTGCCTTTAATAAATCAAATACTTTCATTTTTTTAAATTTTATCGACAACACATATAATCCGGTTTTTCTTAGTACGAGGTTAGCACCGTAGTTCATACCATTTATCACTATATAATGGTTAAGTTTAGTTGTGTTTGTTTGTACATGTTTTGTTTGATAAAATAATATTTCTTTTTACCAATTATCACTCGTTGTTTTTAATATTATAAAGATGTGGTTTGTGAAGCCTCAAATAGTACTATACATTTATCACTTGATACCATTCGTCATACACTACAGCGTCCTTTTTCTTTTCTTCGACCTATTGTTTTTTTTTTGTGTGTGTTACTTAGTTCCATTTCCCAAGTAAAAGTTTTTTAGCTACAAAATTTGCTTTTATTGTTGGATAAAAATACAACATGACATTATTTTTGCGTCAGATCCGTTTCAAGGTTGTCTTTAATATTTTAATCTTTTACTGGGTTTTACCTATGTGGTATAGTATGTTCCTTGTAAATTGGGATAATAGCTTTCCGTTTATTTGTATCTTAAGATTCATTATATTACATGTTAAATTCGTTCCAAGGGTATCTAAAGACTTTTAAGTCTGTATTTTGAATGTATCCATTGATTGTCATTGATGAATAATAAATTCCGTAAAGACTGGTTTCATACTGCGCTTACGTAAATAAGTGATTTGAACATTCACTTCAAATTGCTTCTTCATTTATAAATACCACTTGACATCACTTTCGTGTCAGATACATTTCAATGTTATCTCAAAAGTTTAGTCAGTTCTGTTAATGTCGTTACTGCTTGACAGTTATGTTGAACCGTTAGTCCCATGCAGACTGTATTTTAGCGTTAAGAAGATAAATACTTTTGCGTATTTTTTTTTTACAAATAGCTTTTTTAAATACCTCTTGTCATAGTTTTCGTGGTCATTTCCCGGTGGTCGTCAAAAGTAGAAATATTTTCAGTCTATTTTGAATGTCTTCACCTTGGATAGTACATTTCGTGTAGAGTGGATATATTGTCTTACGTAAACAAAATACTTTAACATTCATTACAAAAGACGTTTTCACTAGAAAACCTCTAATATATGTCAAAAACATATCTAATTGAAAACAAACGTACAAAATCCATGTGCAATCCACAACCCCAAAGCAAAGTTTAAACTTTGACGCCGGAAAATTAGATACACTATTGTTGCGAATCGGGGTAAGCTCTGCACGGGTAAACTCCTCAGGTTTAGCTAGCTATACCCGCTACCTATGTAATTGGGAATAAAAGGAACATTGAACCTGAAGTGGGAGAAGCTCTGCATAAGCGTGTTACTTATGAAACAAATACAAGTTTTCTTTAAAAACAAAATGTCCTAAGTGTCAATAATATTAACTGTTATTTACACCTTTATCTTATAAATCTTAATAATTTTCAATTTACGTTTTTAGTATGACTATCGACTTTTTCATTACAGGAACGTTGGAGCTAGGCTGCAATTTCATGGGGAACGGTTCAATATGCACATTATTATGGATTTCAGCAATTAAATTTAAATATGTTGGTACCCCTAAAATAGTCAATTCTATTCCGCAGACAAAATTTAAATTCAATAAACTTTCTCTTTCCAAAACATTCTATTTTGAAAAATTGTTCTGAAATTAATTTTAGATGTAACTAGAATTATATTTATTGTAGTATATTGACGTTATAACACCACAACGCCCGAGAAAGCCACGATGTATGGATATTGTTTGATTTACTTTCTTGTATACTGAAAACAAACAAATGTAGAATGCTCCAAATCGTGTAAATTAGTATTATTAATTATATTTTTGATAATATTAAACTCATTTTACCACTTCACATTATGTTCGTACCCGATCCGTTTAAAGGTAATCTTAAACTCTGAGTCAGAATTGTGATTGCCGTCATCGCTTGTCTTTTTGTTGAATAGTACATTCTTATCAGACTGGATATATAGCATTCTTTTTTTAAAAAATCTTCTTTAAAATCATTTTCATATTCGGTAAATTCCTGATGGCTATCAAATTTATAAATGTTTTCAGCTTGTTCATTTACCGTGAATAGTACATTTCATTTAGTCGGATTTAAAGCATTACACAAAAAGTATCATTACACTTTTACAAAAGACGTTTTGACCAGAAAATCGGTGATGTCTGTCAATAACACAATAACCTAGACTTAAAAAAATGTTAAGTGTCTATAATGATAACTGTGATTTACCCCATTATCTTGTAATATCTCAATAATCTGCAATTAACGTTTTTCAGTTGACGTTCATCTTCTTCATTATAAGAATGCCGGGAATACAGTTGCAATCATATGGAGACAGTTTATAAAATTTATATCATTACGGATTTCAGAAATTAAATTAAAAATTGCCGGTATCTCCAAAATAGTTAATTTTATACTGCAGACAAAAGGTATATTAAATAAACTTCATAGATTTCTCTTTCTCTTTCCAAAACCTTCTTTTGGGAAAAATTGTTTAGAAATTGGTTTTAGACGTAAATCAAATCAAAATTCTTGTGGGATGTTGACGTAATACAGACATAACGTACGGCATCTTTCTCTTTTCGAAACATTCTACTGAGAAACATTGTTGGTAAATTAAATTTGCTTGAGAAATAATTTGGATTATAATTCTTGTAGGATTTTAAAGTAATAAAACCACAACGACAGACAAAATCATGATATTGGAAAAAGTATGATTTAGTTTCTTGGTCTCGAGAGAATGCGAATTTAGTGTCTAGAATTTGTTTTTGTCATTTAAATGTTGTAAATGTACACATATGTTGCGTGATAATTGCTTGTTTATAAAACGGCCTTGGTGCTATCATACACAAAACGACCTTGGTGCTATCATACGAGAAAACTAAGGCATCAAAACTAGGACGTTTTATAATCAGTAGTCAAGTAGTCACAATATGTCATTTTTTTTTTTTTTTTTTTTTTTTTTTTGTTTTTACTTCCTTTTTTTTTTTTTTTTTTTGGAAATTTCCTAATTGCTCATGCAATTACAAAGGACATGCTTTTAGGTTGCAACTTCTTTAATTTTACAATATACTATTGACTATCGAAAGTTGAACACTGGGCTAACCAATTAATGTCACGTAAGTGACAGGTTATATCCACACCTTGTTGATAACTCCTATACATATGTTGACAGACTTTAGATCACTGGATATCAGTTATCAATGACTTTTAATTGATCTTTACTTTATTTGATTATTCATTCTAATTGCATGGACAAAATATACTATAAGAAACCATAATCCGTGACTTTCAGTTTACACATTTGATATTAATATGTCTAAACTTTTCGTTAGACTAATTACGTATGAGAATTACAATATTGTCGAGTTTTGACGAATTTTGTTGAGTTATGGAGAAGCAGTTTGTAAAATGTCATAAACAACTTTTGATTGCTTGATTCACACTCAAAATATCCTTATCATATTGTATTGCAAATATTCATATTTTGAGAAAATAAAAGCATGCATGTTAGACTGGTAGTTCCACATGGAATAAACATTAAATTTGCAACGGTCACGTTAAAAAGCACGATATTTTTAATGATTTATTGCATACTAACATCAGCAAATATTTTTTAAAAATATAAAAGGTCGTTCTGTATCTGATGACAATGTAAACAGTAAAAATATCAGGATTGTAATTACATATTATACCAGTTTTAATTTTATAAATCGTAGCCTGGCGTGATGATACAGACGCGCAACACGTTTTATTACCAATTAGGTGCTATATAGACCCACTAGTATTTGAAATACAGATCATAGACGACTTATACCACTAAAGTTATATAAATTGACTGTATATATCTTCATAACTTCTAGACATAAGCTGTTTAGTCTTTGTTGTATTTGTAAATGTTTGTTAGACAACACGTCTAAAATGCTTTTAGAAGCTTAAGAAGGATTGTCACCTTTTGTCGCATAATTTCCCATCAGCCATGACCTTTTAATATCTTTTGTAGACGGTTTTGTTAACACTGAGATCTCTGTCAATGAATAAATACATAAGATACACATCTAAAGAAAGTACTTCCTGGTGTCTATCTCATGATAGTAAATTGTTGATTTCTTTACGCTGTGTCCTTTTTCTCTAAAATAAAAAAGGCAAGACAAATGAAGAGCGCAAGATGATACAAATAAATGAAACAATGATTAAACACGACAACACTTTTATACTGTAGACAAAATTTAAATTTAATAAACTTTCTAGATTTCTGTTTCTCTTTCTACTGTCTTTTCTAAGTTGAGAAATCCACTTGAAATGTAAATCAAATTATAATTCTTCTTGGTTACTTGCGTGATAAAGGTACAACGTTTGACGTTTTCCGTTTTGGAAAATAATCTGTTGGGAGAAATTTTTCGGAAATTGGATTTAGTCTTAAATCAAATTAAAATTCTTTTTGGATACTTACGTAATAAAGGCACAACAACCGACATATTTCTCTTTCCAAAACATTCTTTGATAAGAACTTGCTAGAAATTAGGTTTAGACGTAAATCCAATTACATTCCCTGTAGAATATGGACGTAATAAAACCACAACGCCCAATAAAACCGTGAATTCAGACATTGTATGGTAAAATTACCCGAGAGACTCAAATGTCAGTGATTTTTTAAATATTGTAAATATACACATGTAATGCATGACAATTGGATGTAAATTAGGTACAGTTTAGATAGTCATTTAAAACCTCTTGAAAAAACGACATCAGTGCTTTCACACCAGGACATTATAAGGGCATTCAAGGTAGGATGCTTATAATCAGTGAACTAAACATGCGACTGTGTCTTAATTTGCAGTTTTGTTTATTCTCTTCTTTTAGCTAAACGGGAGGTGCTTAACCTATTGGAGCACCCGGCCTAACTTCCCTGGTGGAAGTTGACGTGTCTAACCTAACTTGTCAGTTCCAAAAATTTTACGTAGCTTCTGGATTGTGATTTGGACATGGATGAGTATGTTTGTGTTTGAAATATTACAAGCTTAATTATGACGCACACGAAAGGCTACATTTGAAACTTTATGACAAACGTGATGACTTCAATTTTTCTATCGTCAACTTCCTTTTTTATGCAGCAATATACCTGCTTCTCCTGCTTATGGTGTATTTGTTTCCAAATTAATACGCTATGGTAGAGCTTGTTCCCACTACAAGGACTTTGTACAACGAAGTAAGCTGCTTGCAAATAAATTGTTGACTCGGGGATATTGCAAGCCAAGGCTTATCAAGGCTCTAAAAAGTTTTATGGCCGTCATCACAGTATTGTTGATAAGTTTGATGTCTCTGTGTCCAGGATTGCCCTGGATATATTTGACGTCTCATTGTTCCATGTGCCTTTCACACAATTTTGATTACACACGTGGCGGGTGTAGCTAGCTAAACAGGAGGTGCTTACCCTTCCTGAGCAACCGGTCTCACTTCCCTGGATGAAGTTCACGTGTCTAACCCAACTTGTCAGTTCCAAAGTTTTTACTTTGCTTCTGGATTATGATTCGGACATGGATTAGTATGTTTGTTTTTGATTAAGGTTATCAAAATGGGAATTACAAATTCTTTTCTTTTTAAATATATCATTTGACATCATTTTCGTGTTTGGTTAATTCAGAGTGGCTGTCAAAAGTATAAATATTTTCAGTTAGTTTTGAATGCCTTCACCTTATATAGTACATTTCGTGTAGACTGGAAATAAAGTATTATGTACATTTGTACTTTTATACTCTATAACGACGTTTTTAACAGAAAATCTGTGATGTCTGTCAATAACACAATCATCTAAATTTTAAAAATATGTTAAATGTCCATAATGATAACGATGATTTAGATTATTGTCGTATAATTACCTCAATAACCAACAATTCGGGTTTTTCGGTTGACATTTGGTTTTTTAATTTTAAGAACGTTGGGAATACAGATTCAAGCTACTTTAAAATTAACAGTATTATTGATTTCGGTAATTAAATTAAAAATATGTTGGTACCCCAAAAAAAGTTTATTTCATACAACAGACAGAATTTAAATTTAATAAACATCCTAGATTTCTGTTACTCTTTCCAAAACATTATATTAGGTTGAATTGTTCAGTAATTGGCTTTAGACGTAAATTGAATCTAGATTCTTTTAGGATACTGAGGTAATAAAGGCACAACGTACGGCGTCTTTATCTAATCAAAACAGTCTATAGTAAGACATTTATGAAAAGTTTGCTTGAGACGCAAATGAAATTATAATTCTTGTAGGATTTTGACGCAATAAAACCACATCGAGCGAAAAAAGTGATTTCGGACAAGATGTATGATTTAGTTTCTCGGTCTCAAGAAATTGAAGATTTATTGCCTCGAATTTATTTTCGTTATTTAAATGTTTTAAATGTACATAGTTGTACTATATGATGCGTGACAATTGCTTGTTTATAAAACGACCTTGATGCTATCACACGAAAACATCAAGGCATCCAAAGTATGACGTTTTATAATCAGTTTTCACAATATGGTATTGTTTGTTGATATTGCTTTCTTGATTTATTTTTGGAGATTTCCTCATTGCTTATGCAATTACAAAGGGCCTGCTTTTACGTTGCAACTTTTAATTAACAATACAATTTCGATTATCGAATGTTTAACATTTAAGCTAACAAATTAGCACAGTTGACAGCTAATCTCGATTATCTGTTCAACTTATCAGCGGCTACTATACATATTTTGGTTGCTTTTCGGCCAGTGGATATTTATTTTTCGTCACTCGGCAGACGAGTTTCAACTCTTTTCGACGTCTAGTGACTTTCGACAGATCTTTTCCGTATTTTATTTTAAATTTAAATTATAACGACAAAAAATAAAATTTGAAACTTTTAACCGCGAATTCGACTTATATTTGGGATCTTAATAAATCTAGGCTTTCATCAAAAATCGAACAATTCAGTGACAAGACAGACAGGTTCTTCCTAGTTTTGCCGAATGTTCACGAGCCATAGCATATGAAATATTATAAGGAAGCTTTTAATCTGATGACAATTATTACAGTGACTCTATTTTAATATCAACGTTGTAACTTATAAAGCGTAGGTTGGCGCGATGATATAAAAAACAACACGTTTTATAACTGAATATGTGGTCTAGACTCGCATGCATTTGAGATACTTAAACATTAGACCTACGGGGTATATCATTAAAATTATAGCTGTTATCTTCAAGACATGTAGACGTTAGTTGCTTAGACCTTGTACTTATTTTACAGACAACGCGTCGAAAATACTTTTAGAAGCTTAAGAAGCTTTGTCACCTATTGTCGCATAATTTGCTATCAGCTGTGACATTTTAATATCGTTTGCAGACGGTGTTAACACATCAGAGTGATCTCTGTCAATGAAAAAGTATATAATGCACATATTAAAATAAAATACATTCAGGTCTATATTTCAAAGTAGATTTTGATTTATTAACATTATGCACTTTTGCTCTAAAATAGAAGGAAGAAATACACATGAAGAATGCGACATAACACAAGAAAATGCCAAATAACCAAACATGACATATTGCAAATGAATGACAAATAACTAAAGCAAAGGAGGAAGGACACTTACTATTGATCCTGGATGCCCAAACTTTGTAATCTCTTGGTGTGATTGTATTTCTATAAGAGGGTATCAAACCATCAATTATTAAAAACAAAGTTTTGTTTTATTCCAGACTATACGTTCAAAATGCTTAAGAAAACAATGTGTATCACACTACATGTGGTACTATGATCCGTGATCATATTTTATTGACCCCATTAACAAGTCCGTCTGATACCGAAAATATCGTAACAATTGTCTCACCAACTACTTAACACAAACACTTCAAATTTTGTAAACAAGTTCAATAGAGCTCAGATACCGCAAGTTCCCATTTTAAGTCTGCCAGTTTCCTGTTTACCGACTTCGTTTATTTTTTGGCAATTACGGTCAATGGTTAAAGTTAAAAGCGGGGATATACTTAGTGGGCATATTTCTTGCTTTGTCATTGATCACCGTACGTACTCACAGTATAATACAGTGGCGTACTAATGGCAAACAGACGTTTTTAACAGTAAGATTTGAGCGGGAACCAAGGAGATGAGAAGCTCTGTAGAGTTTAAGACATCATCAGGTCACAAAAACCAGTACGTACAACAAGTAGGTACAACAATCCCACAGTATATCAAAATGATTTAACATTCAAAAGCAGAGTTTATGTGTCCTAAATTTGCTTTTGATTCGTCTGTTCATCTTATGTTACGGATACTAAAAAAGCGCATTTGAATAAGACTATTTGTCAAGTTGCATTGAGTCATTGACGCTCATTAAACGAATCTTGGACTTTAGAATTTAAATTTCCTGACATCAATAATCTTTTAATAAGGACTGGTGTTCAAAATAATTGAAACCTAGAAAGCATTTGTTTGCTCCTTTTTCTGTTTTTGAAATTGATAAATGTTATTTAAAGCATCGATTTTTTAACCCTTTTCATCGATTAAAAATTTTGAGTTTTATGGCTTGGCTTTGAAACCAAAAGTATTTACGTCGTTTATTTAAATTAAAACAAACATACGGATTCTTGTTGAAATGATAATACTAAAAGTCAATAACAAACATACCAATCCATGTCAAACACAACCCAAGGAAAAAACTGAAAACTGGCAAATTAGGTTTAACGCGTTTATCTCAACCATGGAAGTGAGGCCGGGTATCCCGGAAGGGTAAGCAGCTTCGGTTTAGCTATCTACATCCGGTACGTGTGAAATTAAAACTTAGAATAGAAAAAACATCTAATTATGTAACCTGGGATAATTTTAAATACAAAACTTCAACGCAATTAAATTGTGATGGCGGCCATAAAACTGTTTGAATTCTAGGGCTTTGATAAGTCTAGGCTTGCATTCATTATAGGGCATGATAGTTTAATGAAGTAATAGTGTGCTTTAAAGTTAACATCGCTAATAGACCATTTTCGGGTTATCCTTTCCGTGCCAGTTCCGCGTTTTATAATCAACTTAAGTCACGTGATGTGCAGGCAGGGTTACTTCCGGTTTCCTTCAGGGGCGTCTATAGAAACGGCGAATGGAAGATGCCAGACGATCTAAGTACTTATGTTGCGTCCCCGGGTGCGTTTCTGATGGCAGAAAACTTTGGAAGTTTGGGATTATGAGTACTATACAGTTTTCCCTCATTTCCCGGTAAAGTTCGGAACCAGAAACAAAGGAAAAATGGTTGGAATCAGTGATCTGGTGAAGGCCAAAGAGGATTACCAGTATGGGCGAGTGTGTTCACTCCATTTTGTTGATGGTCGACCGACAACGCACCAATTCTCAACATTATTCCCGAGGAAGACCAGGCGAAGAGAAGTGTGGCCGCCTTAACAAAAAGGAAATCAACTGGTCATGATTTGGAGGACAAGGTATGATTATATAAAAATTTAAAAGTAGCGCATGGCCATATGCATATTGTCAGCTCAGTATTTATACACATCCTCATAATGACTTTACAGTCACCTTTGTTTGGCCTAAGACATGGAAATGAATGATTGTTCTTTTACACTCAGATCTATATGACAATCACATCCTTTTGGTGGAACCATTTAAACTAGTCTTCTCATGTGGAGTGGGGAGAGTAATAAAAAAATGTAGTGTAATTTACACTCTATATAGAGCTGTAGGCCTGGGTAGCTCAGTGGTAGAGCATCTATCTCCAGAGCCGAAGGTCACAAGTTCAATCCCTGTCCTGTGTATAAAGTTTTTTTTCAGTATTTTATCTAAATCACTCCACTAAAGTTAGAAATAGTCCCAGTTGTGAGTTTTGCATTTTATGGATTATATCAAATATACTTTTTGTCTTTTCCAAGTTTCTTCTTATTTAATTTATACCATGACAAGTATATCCTATCCAGTTACTTCCATTTAATTTCTCATTATGAAATACTGGTACAGAGCAGTATAATTGTCTAATCACAGGTTACATAAGAACAATGGTATAATTATAGAAATTATTTATTGTTATTATGTTTTTTATTATTTTTTAGTAATGATTTAAGATACATTTTGACTTTGATGGATTCTGTAACATCTTAAACTAAAAATACACTCACAATTGGTGTATATATATTTGTAGATAATGCTACTGGATTACTAAGGAAGAGTAACTTTGTCTGATAAAAGTGTTCAGCAGTATACTGAAGTACCTTCCAAACATATTCTAAATAGTTTAATTGGTATGTTTATATGTTGATAATTGAGTTTTAAAGTTGACCCCTTTTTTAAAAAAATAACAGAATTATTCCCACTATTGACAAAAAGTAAAATGAATAATAAAAATAAATAAATTGTTAATTGCTGATCATTTTAATAAAGTACTCCTTCAAAATAAAAAAAAACAATACACAAGATCTCAAATATTGTTGATGTATATAACAAAAAGGTCACCATTCTAAGGCACAGGTACATGTGTACAAATATTTCTGGCACGACAACTGAAATAAAAGCATAGATTCATATAACCCAGCAAGGTGGCTACAGGGTAATCACTAATCAGGAAAAGCATATGAGTTGTTTTTCTCACATAATTTTCCTCTGTGTGTGTGTGTGTTTTTGTTTTAATTGTGACTAATAAAGTGATTTTTGTTTCATAGACATAGTGAAGGAGACAGCACCAAAGATCAAGTACTGGAATGCCCAAGCCACAAATGAGGATGTTTATTACCAACAAGACTTTAAAGAAAAAGTCTGGACCAAACAGGAAGCTGGCTCCTTATCTTGAATTTATTTTGACTTTAATTTTAGACAAAGCGTAACTCATTTGACTTTTTGTTTATGTGATAATAATATAATTATTATTCACTTGGCTGAATTTGGATTATTGAAATACATGTAAACATATCATGAATATTGTTAGTGTATTCAGATTGTTTTATCACCTACCGGTATGTTCTTTTTATGTTGCTGACATCAATCATTTACAACATTGCTTTTAAAAATTATTTTTGACTTATGTACAGTGTCATTGTACAAGTTCCATTGATAATGAACCAATGGCAAGACATTTGTACACACAGCAGTATTTAAAATTTTATGTGCATGTGAGTGTGGTATTTTTATTGATGCATCTGAACCAATATTAGGGGCATCACCAGCTGGTATTGTGTCATGTGCCTGGTGTGGTACAGGGTTATTGGATATTAAGTGTTCTACAAAATATAAGTGCTAGATGAGCATGCAATGATAACAGTTATCACCTTTATATAGATGAAAATGACAAAATTTGTTTAAAAAGCACATCACCATGGTTTATTCAAATTGGCCAGATGGGAGTCTGTGGACTTCAATGGTGTGCTTTTGTGTTTTATACAAAGTGCAATGCCAAATTTCATTTATTATTGACTTAGCAATATCAATAAGTGTTAAAATACAAAGTCTAGGTGAAACATTTTATATATTAGACAATGGTTATATTGTTTTAAATAGTTTTTCATTGAGAAACCTATCAGTGAGTTACCTCTACCTGCCTCAAGTACATGTATTCTCAATTGGTTTTACATTTAATGATTCTCTAAGTAAAGTACAGCTTTCCAATATACGTAGCATTTTATCCATTTATTTGGCTAAAGACCTAAGGTTTTAATTTGTGAATTTATATTTATCTTTTCCCCTTGTCTTTTCACATTTATTAAAATGCCGGAAAATAAAAAAAATCCAATTTACTTTTATTATTTTTATTTCTGTTGTACAATGACACGATGCACTATCAGCAGTTGTATTTATTATTCCTTTATTTTTGTAATTGTCATTTCATTCACTGAAGTTGGTCTTTTAAAGCATATGTTTTACTGTAAATTTGTTGTCAATGTGATATTCATTACCAAAATTATATATACATGTACATGTGAATGGGAACTTTTGTGAGTTTGTATGGAATAAAGGCAGAATTTTGGGATAATTTTATGCACTATTTTGAAAATTATTTCATTTTGTTTCAGCCAGACTTGAGCAAACTATATTTAAACTGTGTTCATATGTCACAAGCCGGAACTTGTACTGTTTCTATTTACCCAATACTGGGATGTTAGCAATGCCTGTTGATTTTTTTTAATACCTAAGGTTTAAAAGTAAAAAAAAAAGGATTCGAATTATCAAACGTTGAAAACGAAAAACTGTTTAAAACACATATACCAGGAAAATGTTCTTGTATATTGAGGGTTGGAGTAATGTTGTTTTACATCCCAGTCAAGATTACTTGCATTTTTCATTTATGAAGTAATGTTGTTTTACATCCCAGTCAAGATTTCTTGCATTTATTTTATTTAAGGAGTAATGTTATTTTACATCCCAGTCAAGATTACTTGCCTTTATTTCATTTATGGAGTAATTTTGTTTTACATCCCAGTCAAGATTAATTGCATTTATTTCATTTATGGAGTAATGTTAATTTACATCCAAGTCAAGATTACTAGCATTTATTAAATTTATGGAGTGATTTTTTAAAACCCAGTCAAGATTACTTGCATTTATTTCACTTATATCAAGACAGGCAGCTCTAGAAATGTTGAAGAAATGAGTGTCAGAGAAAACCAATAACTAATGCAGGAAAACTGACAGTATTTTTTCTCACTAGGTCAGTAAAATCTCCAATACTTGCATCTGAACCTAGGCAATGAGAGGCGATATCTTCTTAAGACCATAAGTGAGATCAATCAACAAATGTGGTACCTTTTATCAGAGATGAACCAGGCTTAAATTGAAAGACTTCCATTTGTGTCCTCCACTTAAAATTTTAATTTTTTGAAGGGACCATAATGGAAATGCCCCAAGAAAGACTTGCACATCACATGAGCATCCACTTGACAATATAATATCAGATGTGGTCACAAGGATCCATACAACATATGGGTCTGCATTCTGTCTTGTTCGAGGTAGACAAGTAGCTTTTATACACTTGTGATCGAGTTTCACTATTAGAAATATCAGTATTGTGTGATACAGTAGACAATGTGTGAGGGACTGGACCCAATAGGTGACCAGATAGTCGTCAGTAGAGCAAATAAATCAGCACATAATATTGTTCAATAACTGGTAAAACGCGAATACATTGTATCTCAAATTCCGTATCTGTCCAAGCTCACGTATTTAGCATTAAATAAAAATCACTCTAAATCAATATTTACTTGCTGCAACTCTTTTGCCAACTGTCAAAATCTAACTAAATCATGTTTGCGAAACAAATATGACGAAATTTCACTAAATTTCAAATAACTTTTCAAATAAGTCTTCCATCACCGGGATTGACGTAAAACCGGAAGTTTACATGCCTGTAATTTTGTTACTACGGTATACCTTTTTTACCTCCAATTTGAAAACTGCCGATAACCCGAAAATCATCTATTCTTTTGAATTAAAAACTTAGAGTAGGTTTTTCTGATGTTTTGTTTTTACATTGCAAAATATCTCACATTTATAGCCATTTAGTTATGTTTATAAAAACAGACGTACTTATCCATGTCAAATCAAAACCCTGAAGAAAAGTAAAACCTATAAAACTGACTTTGGTTAAACACGTGAACCTCAACAAAAGAAGTGAGGCCGGATGCTCTGGAAGGGTAAGCACCTCCTGTTTAAGTAGCTACACCCGCCACGAGTTATCAAAATTGAGTTAAAGGAACATGTAACTATGGAACGTCAAATATATCCAGGGCAATCTTGGACACACAGACATCAAACTTTTAAACAGTTCTTTGATGATGCTATAAAATATGATTTAAAGTCTATGATCTGTACAGGAAAATAACATTGCTGACAATTAATGCATTCTAAAATAATAATAATAATAATAATGCATTTTTGGTCAACAAAAAATTTAATTCAACTCCTTGAAGCATATTTTATTAGGATGTATTACATTTGTTGACAGCATATTGGATGTTTTTGACAATTGACATAAAATACGGAGAATTTCTTTTTTTTCTTTGGAATCTACCATTTGTGCCATAGGATGATTGTATCAATAGAATCTCAGTCTTTTTTGTTTACCAAAGACATTAAAACATAGCAAATCTGTTAAACACATGTACGCTTATAAGAATGTCAAAGCCTGAACAACTTGATTTTTTGTCAAGCGAAGAGTGAAATCATTCTAGTCAATACTTTTAAAGCTGATGTATTTATACAAAAGTTCATAGTTAAAAAACCAAATCAATATCGATTATGCCTTCGTGCGGTTTTTGGTGATTACCATAATTTAGAAAGAATAAAATGGAATCAATTGGAAAGAACGATGCTAAAATCACCACATCAAAACACCCATTATCCGACAAATTTAGCAATTTGCATTTACAGCCTTTTTATAAATTGTGATTTCCATAAATGATTAAACTATACGCAAATCATAGAAATTGTAAAAGCAATCACTAGAAAATAAATTTGATTTCAGATTGAATGTATTTAATCTGTATGCTTAAAGCTATATAGTGTTGTATTAACAAATATTGTTTTGAATGTCAAGTACATTTGTCACAACTGAATGTTTTCTAATCAAACATGATTGTCATCGGTAAAAACATATACCGGATTTAATGATGACAATATGTGCATGTGTTTTAGCACTCTTGAATTACAAATATTTACATCCACAATATCACAAACAAACACACTAACCCATGTCTAAATTACAACCCAAAGAAAAAACTGACAAATTTGGTTAAACGTCCATCAAAAAGCGACACCGGGTGCTCTGGAAGGGTAACCACCTCTTGTTAAGCTACATACACCCTTTGCCAAATTTAAGAGATGCCGTCATGTCCTTGATCTTTGGCTTATATTTACACATTTGATTTTGTATTCAACGCATTGTCTTACATTAATATACATTTCTACTAAGTTTGGTGAAGATTGATTTATAGATATGGAAGCTAAACCGGGTAGACTTTTTCAACCAGGGGTTAGTTAATACTTGTATTGTTGGGAGGGTATAAAACTATACATTATGCACCATATTTTTTTAAGTGACTCTTTCACTCGTTTTAATACTAAGGTGATTTGATTGGACATTTGATGCTTTGTTCAAAGTATAAACAATTCGAATAAATTGAAAAAAACTATGAAATACTATGAAATAATATGTACTATTGATGACTACTTTCTTCGTAAAATTGATAACGTTTTCTTCGACAAGACTGGAGATCAGCGAATCTTATATCAATATACACCTAATTACAGCGGAATTAAATAAATACTTACGATAATGCTTAACATCTTGGTGAATATTACGTCTGTTGGTGACTTTAAGGTTATATTGTCCAGAATAAAATGATAGAAAGGACGAACATTATTGAAAAGATTTTAAACCTTTTTGTCTATATGTAGGTGCACACTCTATTGTTCCATTTTTCAATTCATGAACACATGCTTGAAGTAACTCACAAACTGACTGATGTTATTATACTATATATTACGTTTTAGAATTATTATCTCGTTGTAATCTTTAGGAAACTGTGTTGCAATAATTTGTCATGGCGTTTTAATTCTCCCATTTTAGCCTAAAGGGAACTATTTTCAATAAGTTTTTGACAAATCATATGGTAGGATTTATTATTTATTGACATCGATCTTATTACGCTTTATGTACATAACTGTTAAGGGTTTCCTTGTTTAGGAGATGTACTTGTAACATTTCTTAAATTACACGACTGAGGAAAGTCAATTTGTAGCCAAAATCTTGGTTTTTTTGTTGAAGTGTAAACAAGCATTTACTCGAAACAAATGTCTATATAAGTTGTTGACCATATCAGAAGCAATATAAAAAACAAAATATTTTCATAGTAATCGAGTATACCACACCTAGCTTTTTGACTAAAGAAGATATGGGAACACTAAATGGCATGAACTGGCCACAGAATGATCTATATGACTTTATGTCTAGAACCTATTGAAGGCAGAAAGTCGATTGGAATGTCTTCTTGTAGCAGAATTTATCTATTTGAAGAAGATTTTAACCTTAAGAGCATTAATACATAATAAGTTAACAGAAAAATATAAATGTATATGTTTACGGAAATTTAGGATTTCCTATGAAGCCATGTTAAAAAAAGAAATTCACAAATTTTCTTAACTGAAATTTGAATGCTGCATACGTTCAATATTATTTCACTTAGAATTATAAAGAGAAAGACCGGTGAAAAATGTCAGATTTAAAAAAAAACGACATGACGGCATGCAGTGAGACGAAATGAGATAAGGTACAGATAGGCCAGTAATTTGTATTGTTTTCAAAAAGTTAAAATTAAAAAAAAACAGCATGACAAAAAGTGCGGTAAGACTTCATTCAGAGAGTATTTTTGATGTTATAGGAAAAAAATGTATTCCATTGGGTTGCAAATAATTGCTGCGGTTTTTCCTGACTAAAAGTAATTAACAGAGACATGCCACCTCGGTCAAATTTAAAATGCGTTGAAAGGTAAAATTGTATTTCATTTAAGTCGATATTTTTAAATTCAATGCTCAATTTTCCTATTAAGAGAAAATGAGACATGTTGCAGAAAAACTATGTCTAGATTTAATGTGCTCTGAAGTAGAAGTTTGCGTGTGTCGATCTAATTGGTAATGTTAAAGTGATAGAAATAATCAAGTCGTAAAAATATTCTCCATAATTTTAAAGTTCAGAGTACGTGTCTAAAAATGAAATGCAGTTTATTTTGCGTAATAAAATTGGTTTAAAAATTAAACATTTTTAAAAAGTTCAAGTTTCGTCAGAATTTTTAAAAAGTATATGCATGTATATATTGGAAACAAAGTTATCTACACAAAGAACTTAGTACATATATATGTCAATATGTTTTTGATCATGTAAAATATTATCGGATACAGAAATTTGCCAAAGTAATGAAAATAACTCAATATACCACATAATAAAATTGATATTTTTTTTCAATTGAAGTTTCTTCGGCCATCAATAAACACAGTATTTAAATTATTAACACAATTAATCGAAAAATGTAATCTTAAGAATATTAACCTTAAAATTGTATAAATATCACTTTATCTATCAATATAATTTTGTTTTCCCAAACACAAAACGTAAAGAATTATTAACGCTCTTTTACAGCATTGTTGACGACGTTTACATTAATCGATTCGACGCCAATGGTTCTTTGAAAGTTAAAGACGTGACGGCAATTAGACTGATAAAGTAAAATATATGTATGAAAGTTTTTTATTATCATGAAGTTTGATTCATTGTCCAGACAGATGGTGACATACGATGTATTTGTTTAATATAACTTATACAATATGGGCGGCAAACAACAAAGCCATTATTTGAACACCGCATAGAACAATTCTATGAGATCCAAAAGAAATATAATGATGCCATAAGCCCCAGACAACCAGACATCACTGCATCAAAAGCTAACATATATATCAATCAGGTTATAAATGTAATAACAGGTTTATAGTGTAACACATTACCATGATTTTAGAATCTGTTAATGAGTTGAACTTAACCTCTCTTACAATAGATCATTATAAATGTATATACATAACAGTTCAGTTTTACGATCAAATGAACACTGATTTCCGACTTCTGACATCTGCAATAAACATCATTATATTTAGTCAAGTTTACTGTCTCTATATTATGATTTTGACTGTGTATTTTTGAAATAAAAATTTCAAAAAAGGTAATGGATTTACATAAAGCTTTTCTGTGTTTACACTTCACTTGTTTATATCACTGGCTTAATGAGATACATATGGCGGGAAACAGTATCGGGACCGCTTCGTGTCTGCGGGGCAGTGTATTGCTACAGACTGTTCACATTTCATTGTTGATTACGTCACTGATAACACCAATCAAAAGATGTATCTAGATTTTATAATTTTAATCTTAAATTATAAGATCTAAATAATTTTTTACTGTTTACGCATAAATTTTTAAGAAATATGTTTCCCGAAAAACCGAAGACATTGTGACGTAAATGTTGTTATCAGTGACGTAATCAACATAGAAATGTGAACAGTGTGTGGTAACTCACTGTCCTGCACACACGATGCAGTCTTGATACTGTTTCCCGCCAAATGTATCTCATTGTCTTCTGCCAGGTGTGTATAACTCTGCTGTCACGTTTTCTATTCTAAAAACGTAAATGGTTTTGATTAAAAAGAAGATGTTATTTATTTTGTTGGTAATTTTTGTCTTAGTTAAGTTCCATCATACTTTTTCAAATCCCACTTTTTTAATAATTTTGTTCTATTAAGGTTACGATGTATAACATTCGACGTTTCATCTTTTATTCTTTGCATTTCTGTAACTCTGTAATTACATTATTACGAAGTTTAGCAAGTGTTACTGATATAGCGAAAACACCAAGTTTAAAAAAAGAATTTATCATGTCTATTAGAAATAAGTAATTACATCTTCGACTATAGTTTTATCCATCTTTACAAAGTAGTAAAATGAAAAATTCTAATCATAGTTCGGTGATTGTAAAACAATATTTTAAAAAAGTCTTATATTTTATCCATGTAGTAGCGTTACATTATCACACTATATATACTATTATTACTATTTCCTTGCATTTTGACAATTTTTTTTTATTCTGATGTAATGTAAAGACATTAATTTGTACATATTTACACAGTGATGTAAATAAGACTAATATCTGAATATATTTGTCTTAAGATTAATTTTCTATTTTATTTTCGATTGTTACTTGATTTATTGAAACAAAAACTGTTATAAAATATATTCATTTGAAGAAATTACAAGGGTTTAAAACAAACGAACAAATGCATGAATAAGAGTGTTATAGAAAGTTCCCGTAAGGTCTGGTAAGCAATCAAGTGATGACAAAGGTTTTAGACAAGCAATTAAGTGATGACAAAGGTTTTAGACAAGCAATTAAGTGATGACAAAGGTTTTAGACAAGCAATTAAGTGATGACAAAGGTTTTAGACAAGCAATTAAATGATGACAAAGGTTTTAGACAAGTAACACTTAGAGATCAATATATATCAAACCTAAGCTGTAAATCCATCAATTATAATTACGCTGTAGCCACCGTTTTTATTACAATAAATGATGATCTAATCTCTTGCATGTACACTTTTTGGTACTTTTTGGGTGCATTAGAAATGCAATTGATTGAAAATATCTACACAGATAGTATGGATTCATGTGATATTAAAACATACATCAACCATTGTTTCTGAGAAAATGAAAATAAAAAGTTCACACTTTACATAGTTTGAGTAGCAAATTATATCACCTATGCATAATTTTCCATTCTATTATTTGGACGAAATGAATTCAATAAATTGAAATTATGAAATAAAAATAATACAAAATCCTCAATGCACCTACAACACTAAGAACTTTAATGAAGTAATGGATTATGCCATGGTCCATGAATGAACAAGTAAACATGTTTGTGTGTGCTCTCCATGACCACGTAACGAGAAGATAATTCTTTAAGGGATTTCATTATTCATTGGTTTTATTTTTGCTAAAGTTGAATTGAAATTTTAGTTTTAAACATACAGTCTTAACTTTTTTGCGTTGAAAATTGAAATTATTTTGCCTACTCTTTCAATTTAAATTTAAATTTATATGATTATTGAGAGTTTGACGTGCGTACATTTGCACTTTATAATAGTCAATGAGTAAATTAATGAACGTCGCCTGCATAACCAGAAATGAGATTACTGGAAAGTATTAGCAACTCTCCAAGACGACTTGATATTTCATGAGTCAAATAATAAACCATATCATATTTGGAATTTTTCTAAACTTCATAATCTATAAAACCGGTCGTTTGTCTACTAAAAGTCAGGATCTTTAAATCAAGGGTCTAAGATTTTATCAAGAAAGCTTAAGCTTGAACGTTTAAGCAAGTATAAAAATAGTACAGTGCAAATTTGCCTTTAAATCAGTGACTGCCCTTCTTGATTTGACATTATGAAAGGAAGTAACATGATATGTGCAGCAAATGAGTTAAAAGGTGAAGCTTAAGGTATTAGTTTGGGTATTTCATTATCGCTCAATGTGTTTTGTAGAAAAGCAATTTTTCCACAAAAAATAAACACACTTAATCTTTGTTTTTAATTTTATTGGTGAATCGGTATCTTTTTTGGTTGAATTTGCCCCGAAAATAACAATAATCCTGCCCAATCTGATAATTAAGCTTTAATTTATGAATTGCAAATTGAACATAAACTTCCATGTTTGTTTTCGATTTGTAAACAGGAAAAAATTGACTTAGTAATTTAATCTTTTGAATATTCTAACATTAGCTACAAGGAAGTAAGTGAACTATCAGTTGGACAATGAACTGCATCTGTAATATATCAGAGAAAAACTAGAGCTAATTCTTTTATTGTTTACATTCGAGACTGCTGTACAAGATGTATTTATTTCATAATACTAACGAATAATTTAAGAGGTGTATTAAGAAGACATTCTCTCTTGGTAAAATGATGTAACGTCACGTCTAAATGTACATAATAATGCAAATGATTGTTTTAAAACAATAAATAGCTTAATATTCAGAGAGGTGTGATATTTGTCTAGAATGAATTTGCATCAAAATGGCAATTTTTCAAAATATATTCATTGGTTATTTGTTGTTGGTAAATGTTGTGTCTATATCTATTTTTTACTAAACATTTGTTCTAAATGATTTCTACAAACCATTATTAATTTCAAATCTAAAACTCAATTCTTTAATATTTGTGAGATGCATGATGGAAGGGTCATAGTAAATTTGTTCGAAGCATAAGTATACCAAGGTGTTCAGTTTAGCCTTTAAATCTCATTATCATTCAAAAGTTAAAATTTGTACAAGATCCGTAAACTATATTTATTTAATTTAATAGACAAAAACGTTTTATCATTTCTTTACAGCGTTTACTTCAATATAACAAGGGTGTTAACCCCTTTTTGTGAACTTAATGAAAAAGGCATAGAACCACCACATTAGGTTTACACAATATAATAAGTATCTAGCAACGTCAAATACTTAAAAAAAATTCAAATGGTGTCTCTTGAAATGCATGTGAAAATATGGTTTTATGAAATGAATAACTCAAATTAACTTTTCAAAACTTCGAAAGTCCAATATTAAATCAAACAATAATCGCACTGTATGTGGCTGGACCAGATCTTGACTTTGAACTCCAGCAGACATATAAACGATAAATTCATGTGAAAGCCGCGAAATGTTCTATGGACTTATATTTCTATAACCTGTCAATAATCTGTTATTTGAGTATAGTACATTAAATATCTAGCAATGTCAAATTCTTCAAAGATCCGCATAGTATTTTTTTCATCTGCTTGTGAAAATATCGTTTTATGAAATGAATAACTCAAATTTTCAAAACTGTTGGAAATTCCAATATTAAATCAAATCACAATACCACCGTTTGCGACTGAAGCAGATCTAGCCTTTCAACTCCAGCATATATGTAAACAATAAATCCATGTGAAGGCCGCGAAATGTTTTTGGGGCTGATATTTCTGTAAACTATTGGAGAAAAAAAGTCACTTGGAAGATCATCTTGTAGAATATTTTCTCTAAAAACTTCAGAGCAATAATTTACAATAGAACTTAGCTGTAAAGCATCGAAATTTATGTTTACGAAACTCGAGGTTTTTTTAAAATATAGACGACAAACTATATAGACATAGTTTTGAAAAGGGTATAGAACATTTCCGTCGGATGCACAAGCAAATTAATGATGCCATAAACTCTAAACACCTGGACATCAATGCATTAAAGCTAAGATATACATCAATCTGATAACAAATGCAATAATACGTTTAAAGTTTAAAACGTTAAGATAATTTCAGAATCTGTTAACGAGTTTATTTTGACATCTCTTACCAAAAGATCATCATAAGTGAAAAGCTTTTTATTCCCAGACATATCAGAAGCTACGTAGAAAAAAAATCACCGTCTTAATTGAAATATAAACCATTCCATACATTCAATATTATTACGCATTGCGTGTTTTCTAGTCTTAAAGACGGAATATAAAGAAAAAGACCGGAGAAAAAAGAAAATAGTACAATTAAAAAATTAAAAACGCCATTCCAAAAGAAAAATAGACAAAATGGAAAAAATAAGCTTGATAAGTTTAATGTCTCTCTGTCCAGGATTGCCCTGGATATATTTGACGTCTCATAGTTCCATGTTCCTTTCACACAATTTTGATTACACACGTGGCGGGTGTAGATAGCTAAACAGGAGGTGCTTACCCTTCCGGAGCACTCGGCCTCACTTCCCTGGTGGAAGTTCACGTGTCTAACCTAAGTTTTCAGTTCCAAAGTTTTTACTTTGCTTGTGGATTGTGATTTGGACATGGATTAGTATGTTTGTTTTTGATTGTTCTTTTACTATAATATATACTTTTGAAACAAGTAAAATTTTAAAAAATCAACTGAATATCAAACTGTGCATTACAAATACAAAAAGCACGAATAAGCCGCCGTATTGCAGAGATTATTTTTAATTACATAGAAAAACATCACGTTTATTCTATATGGTTGCAAATAGTTACTGTCGTTAATCCCGACTAAACGTAATTAACTGCAAAATACAACCTAAGTAGATTCCTAAATGCGTTAAAATTTTAAATTTTGTTCCGTTTTAGTAGAAATGTCTACTTTTTATTATGAATAATCATTTTCAAAGAAAATGATACAATTTGAGGGAAAAAAGTCTAGTTTTAATGTATTTTAAAGTAGAAGTGTGCATGTCTCTATCTAATTGACCATGCTTAATTGATAGAAATAACCAAGTCGTAAAATATATTGCTTTAATTATGAGTTTCAAAGTACGTGTCTAGTAATTAAATTAAGTTTTTTTAGCGTAACAAAATTGGTTTAAAAATTAACTTTTTGTTAAATTGTAGTTTCAACAGTAATCGCTGAGCAATGTCTAAATGTTTTAACTAAACAACAAAGTTTCAATATGTATGCACATTGTGCTTCTCATTTCATTTTCTTTGGAAACAAAAAAAATGAATTGCATTAATTTTACATATAATCAAGAATATTAAAACAGGTTTGTTTTACTTATTAAAATCAACTCCTTTGATTAAATGCAATTTAATAGCGATGAATCCCTTGATTCCTAGGATTGTACACTGGTTGATGGAGCTTGGTATCTATGACGGCCCTACCTTAAACCTCTTTTGAGGAAGTAAGACTCTGACAACTACCCCATCTGTGCATAGGTGTAATCTATGCGGTATAATATCCAACTTAGAATGTTCTAGAACAAATAATAATGTAACCAATGATGATACAATATATATTTCTTTACTTTTAGAGATAAAAAATTGTTGGGTTTTTTATTGAGGGTATTATAAGGTTTGCCACTGGACTTGTGCTTTTGAGAGAAGTACGATTAATTACCTACTTTTATCATTCATTTGTATTGCGTATTGTTTAATTATTTTAGTTTTTGGTTGTTAATAATCAGTAATGTCAAGTGTGTGTTAATCTCTTGATTGAGATACAAGATCTAACACATATCAATATTTAAACAAGTTTTCATGAGCTACATTTTAACGTTTTTTAAATATATGCCGGTATATTTTGATACATATATTCTCTGGTACTGAAATATGCCTAGGTAATAATAATCACTCAATATGTCACATAATGAAATTGATAATTTTTACATTACAGTTTGGTCATCCATCGATAAATACAGATATCACACGATTAACCCTATACCAAAAATTTAAGAGTCTTAAATTTATATAAATATCCCTTTGTCAATCAATATGATTGTGTTTTGTCATACGACGTATACAATTATTAACGCGCTTCAACAGCATTGTTGAAGACGTTTATTCTGATCGATTGGACGCCAATGGTTCTTGTAAAGATTTAGAAAGTGACGGCAATTAGACTGATAAAGTAAAATATATGTCCAAAAGTTTTTTGCTATTATGGAATTTGATTCATTGTCCAGACAGAAGGTAACATACGATGTATTTGTTTGCTATAGCTTACACAATATGGGCGACAAACAACAAAGCTATATATTTCAACATCGTAGAGAACATTTCCATCGGATCCAAAAGCAATTTAATGATGCCATAAGCCCTAGACAACCAGACATCAATGCATCAAAAGCAAACCAATATATCAATCTGTGGTCATAAACTAATAACATCTTTATAGTGTACCACATTAAGATGATTTTAGAATCTGTTAATGAGTTGAACTCAACCTCTCTTACTAATAGATCATCATAAATGTAAATACATAACGGTTCAGTTTTACAATCAAATGAACAATGATTTCCGACTTCTGGCATCTGAAATAAACATTATTATATTTGATCAAGTATACTCTCGCTACTGTAGTGCTTTTGACTGACTGTTAATGATTGATTTTTTTATAGAAAATGTACTTTATTTGAATATATTTTAACTCCCCATGTTTTCATGTCACTTATTTTGTGTTTTTGCTTCATTGACTAATCCAAGTGTGTGTTTTCCATTTTTGCTGTTGTATTCATTTACAATAAACAGTTTTAACAGCAATTAATAAAAACATTTTTTATTAAATCGAAAATGGTATGTTTTTTCACAATATGACAATGATTACGTTCCTTTTAATCCAATACACGATTACATTGTCTAAGTTGCAACTTTCTTCCTTTATTATTAGTATCAAATTGTATTTTTGTGACTCTATATCCTTAATTTATTTATTGCAAAATTTACTAAATCATCCGTATATTGGAAAAACACCAAATTTAAAAATACATAATTATTTATTTTAACGAAAATCAAATAAGTATCAGTTTGTCTATCTTTTTATACATCTTTAAAAGTAACAAACCACAAAACGCTAATCAAAGGTCAGTGTTTATAAAAACTATTTTATAAACAATATCTAATTGTTCATACATGCAGTAGCGTTTTAAAACCACATAACATATACGAATGTCAATATTTGCTAGTAGTTTTGCCAAGAGTTTTATTCTTATGGAAAGGGACGCCGTTAATTTTTGTTTACATTTACAAAGTGACGTCAATTAAATTGATATATGTATAAATCTGTCTGAAGATTAGGATTTTTATTTCTGTGATTGTTACATGATTTATTTATTGTCCAGACAAAGCTTGGTACAAAATGTGTTTATTTGAAAGGAGTTACAAAGGTTGAGAAAAAACGAATAAATACGTGTATTTGAACGCTGTAAACAGTTTCCATAAGGTCCAGTAAGCAATTAAGCGATGACAAATGTTCTAGAGAAGAAAAAAGTTAGAGATCAATACATATATATATATATCAAACCTAAGCCGTATATCAATCTATAGTAATAACGTTGTAGCCACTGCTAGAGTTGTTATATAGTGTTACAAATTCAGCAAATTTATATAATCTTCTGTAACACAATCTTGTTTGGAAATAGAAGACTCTAGAGTAAAATATGGTTCATTTATTAATAAATAATTCTATAAAAAAGCAAGTTGAGTTGAGTTGAGCAATGGCGTTTAACGTCCCAGTAAAAAAAAACAAGATGCAATCTTTATTATACACATTATACCTTACTTTTCAAAAGAGAAGGTAAGATTTTATGTGATATTATACAAATTGCATTTATTTAACCGTCTTTCTGAAACAGAGAAAATTATAATTATCTTGAAAAACAAAAGTGATATTTCTTAAGAAATTGAAATTGAAGATTTTTGTTTTTGAAAAATATATTATAGCGTATATGGTAAACTTTTTATCGTTGAAAATGAAATTTGTTCTGCTTTATTTTCACTTCGAATTAAATCATTAAGAGTTTGACTTCAGTACATTGAAGATATTCATTCAATGGATAACTATGGAATGTCTACTACAAAGCCAGAAATGACAACAGTGCAGGGTATCAGAAACGTTTTAAATATTAGGAATTGTGTGTTATATAGAAAAATTATCATATGGCTTAAAGTCAGAGTCTTTGACACTTGGGGTCTAGGACTTTATCGAGATATAAGCTTCAGATGATGAAGTATAACTAAATATAGAGTACATAAAGGACATTAGGAAACAACCTGTTTTGGCATTATTTGAAAGGCAAATTCAAGTTGAGCAAATAAGTTAAAATATGAAGCTTAAGACACTATCTTGGTTATTTTTTATTACCATACAATATTTTTGTAGAAAAGCAATTTTTTACATGACACAAACATACAAATAGTCTGTGTTTTACTTTTACTATTAAGACGTCAATATATTTGTTGGTCGACTTTTTTTTCCGAAAATATCATTTGCCCAGTGGTATCATATAGTGCATTTATACTTCAAACGATGTGTTTGTTTTCGATTTGAGACCAGGAATTGAACACTATTGGGTGTTACAACATTAACTTCATTGAAGTAAGTAAACTATCATTTGGACACAGAACTGCATCTGACATATGTCATAAAAAATACTGGAACTATTTCTTGTTTTTGTTTTACTTCTGTGACTACTGTGCAAGATGTATTGATTTTGTTATATTTTAAGAGTTAAAATGTATAAAGGTAGACGTGCTCTAATGGCAAAATACTGTAACTACATAATGATTCAATTAATTGTTTTAAAAAAATAATTAGCTAAAATATTCAAAAAGGCGTAGAGTGTCTAGAATTAATTCCTATCTATGTTTTGAATTAGTTCCCAATAAAATGACCACGTTTCAAATTACAACCATGAGCTTTCTGCTGATGTTGCTGTTAAATGTTTTCTCTAAATCTATACATTTGTGAATATACATTTTTCATTATAAATTACATATTATACAAGTTTTATATTTACAGCACTAGACGGCCGTTTCGGAATACAATTCCTCATCAGTAGTGCTTGGACCAAAACTATGAAATCAAAAGTATTTTGAAGATGTTGAAAAGCTACCCAAAGGACAAAAATATATTTTACCAAATTAAGCTAAGGAAATACTTTGCATGAGGGAGTATATCTTAGTTTTGCGAAATTTCAAATTTTAAGTGTTTTGTTCACTTCGATGTCATAGAATACCAAATTTAAGTTAAATTGGTAGCGGTATGCAATAAAGTAAAGCGTTCGTTTTGTTTTTGTTTTTATGGATTGCATAAAACCCAAAAATTAAAAATACGAAATGATGAAATCCATTAAACGTTTAAATAACTGGCTATAAAGCTGCTGTAGACAGACAATGGTCATAATGTAAAAAAACTTAATTTTTGCATAACTATTGACTTCCAAAAGAATTGTATTTACAAATCTTGAACGAGTTAACTCAAATGATGATATCGTCCTTTTTCTGAAATGCACGATTAGGGATTCTTAGTAAATTTACTCAAAAATGTATGTTTTACCAAGGGTTAAAAATTCTTTTAAATCTCATAGTGCTTGTGGTATTGTTGAAAGATGCCACAGATGTTGTTCTACATTATATTGATGAAGTCTGTTTTCTTTCTTTTGAGGAGTTCGGGCAATGCAGTATATAACAGTAACGTCTTTTTTTGTCAACATTTAGCAATCATCCTAGAGCGAAGTCAGTTTCACAATATATACAATTAATAGCAAACAACGACAAAAGCTTTAAAAATCCAATAAGCGTTGCTAACACTACATGTGAATGCATCATAAATCAAATTGTTAAATTTTCAAGACTTTATTTGAAATTGCAATGTTAAATCAAATCACAATCTTTTAAACGAGACATCTTTTCTCAATCTGTAAATTTTGAAACTAAATTATAGTAATAATAGACTACCATTAGTTATCTGAATCAGATTTTAAAGCATTCTTATTTAACACAATAGCGCTTGTTATCAATTTTTCTTCTCTGAATACATGATCAAGTATCTGAATGAGCACTAATCATGATGGCCGCAAGCATAAACGAAAGCGTCATAACCACAAATATTATTAAATATGAACATTCTAGTAAATGTGCATTTAACGACATTATGATCGAACAATATTAATAGCTATCCTGTCACAAACAGGTACATACTTGCGTAATCATCTTTTCCATTACGTCTTACATACTGTGTTCATTTTGCAACTTATTAATCCGCTTTCCTTGATCTGCCGATACATCTTATTGTTGTTTTTTATAATTGCGAAATACTTCAATGTAACAACATGAATCGTGTTCAAATAGTTGTTAAAACGCATAGGTTTTATCACTTGTCATCATTACTATAAGCAAAACCACAATATAACACTTCTTATCCTCATATACCATTTATATTATTTTTATTTTGTTAAAATTTCTTATCGAAATTGGATTGAATATATTTGGTCTTTTGAATATTAATTCTATCAACTTCTACCTTTCTTTTTCGATTAAAGGGAGTTAAAACCACCCGGTTCCACCTTGGGACCATCCTGTTAGTCGCCCATTTCCCAGGGTCGGACGAGTCTTCAAATGTAACAAAAGAAAAGAGAACAAATGCAGGATTGGACCGGAGATCGAACCCGTATCTCTTGCACTATGGAAAGTGTTCTACCACTGAGCCCCAGACCGCTACAAAAAATGATATGGATTCTCGTGATTAAATCATGCCCTGCTATTATCCTTGTTAATACAATTTAACATTTGTATTAAATAAATGCCATACGTCCTTGGGATTTAATTGGTTATTACGTGAGTGCGTGTTACTTTGATATAAATTTTATTTAATTTGAAATAATAGTACATAATTATGCTGACTTTGAATTGATGACAGTTAATAATAATGATTTTGATACAATGATGCAACATTTTATTAGCTTGTAACACGACACTGTTACTTAGTATTCCTTTGCATTTTTGTAAAAGTTTAATGGTTTTTTTAATTACAGTATTAACAAAAAATATTATAATAAAAAGATTGGTAATTTTAATTAACAATATGAAATATGTGTTAAAAATAAATACACATAATTTTTGACCAAATACCATGTTTGTTGATGTTTGTTAACACTTATTTATTTAGACAGTTTTTTAATTTTAAAGAAGATTTGGTTTTGGCCTTGACAGTTTTGAAAATTAAACAATATATGCTAATTGTTTTTGTTTCCCTGCTAAAGTCAATAACCTAGGAACGAAACCATTATCAAAGATAAGTGCTCAATGATAAAAAAAACGGTGTGCTAAGTCCCAGTCAAAATATTTCACTTATATAGAGGCAGTATAATGAAATGGGGAGAATTAATGGGTAAATATATTGACTTGAAATTAAAAAAAAAAATCAATATATATATTTATTGATATTTATTGGCGTTATCTGGACACGGCGAAAATGAAGGTGCCGAGACTTCAAATGAGTCTGTAATGGGCATCTTTAGAAAATAAAATATGTTGTACCCTGGTATCAGTTGTACATTATTAAATGTATGATTTTCCAATTTATTTTGTATAAATATGCTTGTAGCGCAAAAATACGCCATTCAAAATCAGTAATCAGTTTCTCCTGTATTCCGTCGTGACGTCATATGGACCAATCTTCAAAAGTAGGTATACATGTACAAGTACCCTGAAATAGAAAGAACAAACAACAGCAGTAACTGATACAATGAAAAGGGAAGGGAAGGGTGGGCGAAAATCTTTATAAACTGCAAACTTGCGAAGATAACACCGTGCTTTTATACAGGGGCATGACATGAGAGTTGACCTAAACTCAGGACAAGGACACACGCGGTACTGCCAAATCACGGCGATATATAACACCGTGCTTTTATACAGGGGCATGACATAAGAATTGACCTAAACTTAGGACAAGGACACACGCGGTACTGCCAAGTCACGGCGATATAAAACACCGTGCTTTTATACGGGCGCGTGACATAAGAGCTGACCTAAACTAGGACAAGGACATGAGAGGTCAATTAAAGGAGCACCTTACTTAGATAAACGAATTTAATATATAACATTTAATCTCATTATTTGCAATGTCAACGTTGTTGCCAAGCTGTGTATTCGTTATCAACGATTTAATGCATAATGCATTTCGGTAGATGAACATGTTGCAACAGTTTCATCATACCTTGTCATAAAGATTTAAATTCGGAAAAATTCAACTAATACTACTACAAAATACCACTATAATAATAATAATAATAAGAAGAAGAAGAAGAAGAAGAAGCAGAAGAAGAAGAAGAAGAAGAAGAAGAAGAATAAGTGTACCCTGTTTTCAAAGAATAAATAATAAATGATAGGCTTTTCAAACGATATGATAATCTTCAGAATAGATAATAAAAAAGTTATATCATCACATAAGCAAAACAAAAGGCAATGGGAGCAACTATGACCACCATTGTCAACAATGCTAACACAATTACCCCACGTCTTCAGAGTGGCTGTAATCTTTCATCTGGTATAATACTGATTGTTTCGACATATCAGGTATGCCATAGCTACGTTCTTACTCTGTACATAACTCAAACATTATTGTATGGGAAAAACAAATAACAGATTATTAAATGTCTTGGATTTTAGATTATTGTTGTATACGATAGACTATAAGTTGAACAGCAAGGCCTCATTAATACACGGCACACTGTTATATAGAACCATTGGACCAAATGTATAATCTGATGGGCGTATGAAATTGGATAACATAGTTATCAAACATAAATTATATCATTGGGATCAGTTATAAAAGAAAGAAATCAAGATTGGTTTGTGTGATTAATGATTCTTATAAGTCGCATCTATTTAAATCAACTTTTTTTACGACGATACATTTTTATTACATTTATGCTATGATCTTGACAAAAATCCGTTTATTTAAGTTTGTAAAAGTGTTTCTGTCCACTAATTGCAATTTTAGTTCTAATACGTTTAGCTGCATTATCTAAAACAACACAAATCTAATATAGATCCACTACAAAGGTTAATTCATTTGTCACTTGCCGACGATCGGGGTTGAATTCAAAGCGCTTAGACGCCTTAGGTTTGAAAACCGAGGTCATAAATGTTGTGCAACTGTGGGTCCAACAGGGGAGTGAATAATATCAGCAATAATGCTCGAAACGACTAAAGATTTACCTGCTTCATACAGAAGAAAATTAAAAAATCAATTATTGCTCTGAAAATTAGGAATGTAATTAAATATACACCGTTAACAAGCAATAAGTTTTCATGCAATTTAAAACCATTGAAAAATGTTTCGTTTGCAATTTTTCAAGACTTCTATTACAATTGTTAGTGCCGTCACCAATTTCTATAAAAATTACAAAATGATATATATTGCACTACATTATGAAATTTCTGTCTGGAAAAAAGAATTTTGTATTTACCAGTTTCATTTCATTGTCTAGACAAACTATGATATTATAAATATTCGCTTAAAAAAGCTTAAAGTCATCTATTTGAACATAAGGCATTATTTTCATAAGGTCAGTTAGCAATTTAGCAGCTACAAAAGCTTTAGAACAACCAGACGCCAATATATCAAAATGCAAACTACCTATTAAATCCGTATGATTTATCGCCACTTCTGTTACAGTTGCTATATAATTTTACATTACGCAATCTTTTACTGAGCCATATGACAATCTGAAACAAAAGTAACGATGATTTTATCGCAACCACTCAATATTTTTTTTGTTTATGAACACAATCCTTTAGTCTGCGTATAGTTAAAGCCATATTACTAAGAATTGACAAAAAATAATAAACTAATAACTATATTCCGTTAGACAGGAAAGATGTCTACGAGAGTTTAACCAAACAATGATATACTAAGTCTGGCCAGTTATTGAAATAAAAGACAACTAAGTTTTTGCGATTTGTCAAATTCGAAAACATGGGGGATGTAAAGGCGCTTTATGTAAATTTGAAATTTTAGACGTACTAATCTCGACCAAATGTTTTGCTCAAATTATGAATTACTGCGAATTATTTCTTTCAAATATGTTAGTTTATTTCAAATTAAGGACTCTGTTGAAAGTTAAAACTTTTCAAAAACAAAAAAAAAACCAAAAAAAAAACAAAACCGAAATTCGAAAATTATCTTGTTTTTTATTGGTTATAATATTATAAGTATATTTATATTTTTCTCGGTATGGGAAATCTTAAACTAATTAGATTTCGTTGAGAGAGGGGGTTAAGTCAAGTGTTACTATTGCATTTCTGAGTCAATTTGATGACCAAACGTTTCATCGACAGTAACTTAACATAAATGAAAAACCTCTGCGTTTTCATTATAAATGTCATTAAGTTACTGACATTGAGATTTCAGACAACTAACTATGAAATTTGACCACTTTAATTGTTGTTGTATGACAAACGTGAACTTTTAGAAAATATATATATTTTTAAACAGCTTTGTATCAGTATGCAAAATAAGCTACCATGTTGCTCTATTGTGAAAAAAGTTTCCAATTTTGTATTTTTTATAAATTAATCTTCGTTGCAGTTAGCATTAGAATGGATGTCATATTGTGAAACCGTAAATATGCATTTTATGATATCACGTTTCAAATTCAAACGGAATATCAATGGTATTTTTATTGAAAACAAATTGAATATGCTCTTTAAAAATTATCTATACTTACATCTATATTTCTTGGTCATAATACCGTCATAAGTTCTTTCCAAAATAATTCCGATCAAAATATTATATTACCTTTTCGATGTACCCTTATACAGTGTCGTACAAATAAAAAACATCAATGCCTCAAAATTCGTTATGAAGAATTATATGCTGTTATTTCTACTTTTCTCTATTCTTTATACTTTCATTATACATCTTTTTTTCTTTGTGGGAATTTACTGATTGAATTTGTGGGCATGTAAAGTTTTTGTTTACTTTCAATAGTTATTGTTACATTTTCTTTACAATGATTCTGATAATAATTATTATTTCTCATTAACACTTGAGAAACCAGGAAATAAAAATGTTTGCCGACTCAGAATCATCACTTATAATACAAACTTAGTAGCTTTAGATCTCCATCTAGCGTCCGATATAATATCTACTGTGCATAAATGCTATTTTGAACATGCATATATGACGATTTTTTTTTAATGACATGTATAATTTTTTGTTAAAATTTTAATTATATTTCAGCACAGAAAAAGGAGACCTAAGTGGGAAAAATAACGTTTTCTGTTATATCAGTCTGTTTTAGTGGGTACATACCAACAATTTTGCCATTTTTTTCAAGAAAATCAAAAGAGTAAAGTATAAATACTCCTACGAGGTACCTCATTATCTTTTAGTTATATGTAGGTCGTCCAGGTGTGAATTATCTTGAGTCAATCACGCAGGTGAAAGGTAAAGTTTTACTCATCATTCATTTGTAATTTGGGGTCTAAATGGTTAGCTAGAATACATATTTTCCGTCACAAATGTTATTTGTTTCTATATACAGACGTTAACCAAAACATGCAGCATTGGCAAAAATATGTTTTAGTTAGGTCTCTGAATAATGAATGAATGTGCACTGTTACTTTTCCAAGCAATACTTTATTTAAACGTAATTTTCAATATTTCATGTTCAAAATAGCCTTTATGCACAGTAGTCCATAACTTCAATTAGGCACATATATATGTCAAATTAAAATTTTGTTTATCGAATATATAGCACAAATATAAAAAATTGTTCTTCAAAGTGTTTTGGTAAGTAGATTCTTTTGATATTAACCTGGATAAAACCATAACATTCTCTAATACTTAATAATAAACGTACAATAATGATAAGAGATAAACCAAATATGCCCTCAAAGATATAAATGTTTGACCTTATAATACAATAATAAAAATTAATAAACAGAAAAAATAATTATGGTGGTTTCTTCATGTCTATTTAATTAGTTTTATAGAATAACCAATGATCTCAGTTGATGTAATTAGAAATGATTTTGTTTCATTATAATAGTTATGGCATTAAACTAAAATATTTATTTTAAATGGCTTCTTTTTGTTGTTTTCTGTTACATTTCCAATTTTAAGATAAACGTGATACTTTATGAAAACTTTTAAAAACAAATAACTATTGTTACGTTCATTAAATTACCTCAAAAGAGGAAATTATTTCATGATGATATCTATTGACACAAAATCGGATATTAATTATCTAGCCACAACAAGATGACGATAGCTGATAATAAAGCCATATATGTTTGATTGTTCATCGGAAAACAAACAAACTATACCGAATAAAGGATTCATTGTTGATAGTGACCATGAGAACATAATTAAACGATCTGATTAACCAATAATTATCAACCTTTCTCAATATAATGCCCATTGATATTTAGACCATGTACTTTGATATATGTCAATTTAAAACGCCGAGATCAACACAAAAGCATCAATTTGTAGACAATGATTTTGAATTCAATGATTAGTGCCGCATTTAATTCTCATTACATCTTGATTATCCTGTGATCTAGTTAATATACGGTAATTGACATGGATCATCAAATTCATGAATTAATTTCTGATTGAACATTTTATTAAAGTTGTGTTTAAAGGAATAAAATTCGATATCTATGATTATGTTTATGGTACAAAATATATATTATCAGGGTAGAAACTTAACCACAATGCATTTTGAGTTACGGGCCCAGTTAACTTCAGTTATAATAGCAATAAATAGGTAAAATGTGTAAAAATTAAGGGGCACAGACTGATTTTCAAGACCAATTGGCTTCTGGGACCCTGCTAATCTTCATCCCTGGTTATACAACACGTCTCTCAGAATCAAATATATGAAAACTCGGCATATAATCGCTATATAATTAACAACAAACAGTACAAAGAGCCCTTTACGAAGCAGCACAATCGATGTATAAAACACAATGTAATCTGACCAAAACAAAAGTCGTGTAAATGATTAAAAAACAAACATTCCAAACAACAATGTGAAAGGTTGTATAATCGCCTTTAATACAAATTCATCCAATAATACCCTATGACTTAACGTATTCAAGATAAGTACAAAGGAAAATATTCAAATAGAGTGAATTTAGTGGGTTAAATAAGAAATGCCATCTATTACATTATGGCATTTAATGTCATTATCTATAATGAAACCCATTGATTCAGAAGATATCCGTGACTGTAGTGACTGCTATATTTCCCTAAAAGATCATTTTTTCGCGAATTTTCTACATTTCTATTTATAATCTATCAAAATCAACAACCATTATAAATTTCAACGTTTCACTTAGTTCTATTTTTGTCACAAACAAAATTAAAACTATAGAAGAAATTGTGTCAGAATTTTTTCCTTTCAAACAAAATATAATTTCCGTTACACACAATACATTTACATCCACATTTTATAATGATATAAATAACACCTAATCAATGTCCTGAGATTTCCAATACAGTAAAGTCAAGTTCTAGTAAAATATCTTGTACAATATCTAACAAAAGCTTTTAAAAAACATTTATATGAAATTATCAATATGGTAGCATTTTTCAACCAACATATTCAATTGCGTTTATTCAAAATTCTAATATGTATCATCAATGTAATAGCTTATCAGCCTTTTTGAACTTAGTTCTATAAAGAAAATATTTCTGTCGTCAAATCCATTAAGTTTCACGTGAATCTCTTTATGTACGTTTTCTAGAATACATGATCAATTGAATAATCAATTCAATATGGTTTAAGCCCACGATTTATCTTAGACTATTTTAATGTGTCAACAATCTTTAGTTTTTAGATAAAAGGCTCCTTAATGAAAAGAATGTATTGTGTCACTTGCACTTTTCCTTCAACATTTGGTATGTTGTTTGGCTTACAGATTAATAAGTTAAACGTGTTATGGGAAAACTTCTATAGAAAAAAGTAACAGTTGCCCATGCACTTGACTTTTAGTGCCTTAAACTGACACTGAAAGTTTTAAAGAGCATTCAAGTTCCTTAAATAAAACCATAAATCTGTCAAGAAGGATTCTGTTCATTCATGAGACTATTAAATGTAAAGAGAAACTGTATAAATAAATAAAACATATCAGATCCGTAACTAAAAAAGGGGGACACGCAATAATCTTCACTTCTTAGAAATCAAAGTATTAAAAGCTATATCCGATAACTATTATGAATGTCTATTACCTTACGTCGAGAAATGTTAATCGTAAAAATTAGATTACTTTAGCGTCTTTGTCCTAAATCATCGAAAGTCGTGAATGTTTTCTTATTGAATCAACTTGCATTTTAAATGCAAAAATTAAGATACAATATACCTAAAGGATACTACGGACGAAGAAAACGTGTAAATGCTAATCATCTTACTTTGAAATATCAAATGCATGAAAATGGGTTAGTCGATGGATCATTTTAAGATGGCTGTAGACCACATACAGTCTGTAATTGTGTAACCTTTCTTATTCATACATAGTTTCTGCTTTATCTAAGTTGATTTTATCAAATGTTCTAAACAAACACATTTTATTTGATTTTATCCTCTATAATATGCCTTCAAATGCAAAACAATAGAATCTACGAATTTATGTTGAAGCATATTGGTGTCATAGCTTAAACACGACTGATTACATGAACATATCTTTTCCAAATGAGTTGATAAAGGTTTTTGTTGATATTGTATTAGCACATTCTAAAAGTTTAATAATCAAAAACAAACATACTTATCCATTTCCGAATCACAATCCAGAAGCAAAGTAAAAACTTTGGAACTGACAAGTTAGGTTAGACACGTGAACTTCCACAAGGGAAGTGAGGCCGGGTGCTCCGGAAGGGTAAGCACCTCCTGTTTAGCTAGCTACACCCGTCACGTGTGTAATCAAAATTGTGTGAAAGGAACGTTTTCATTCTTTTTTTTTTTATTTTTTTACCTAATCTTGATAAGAATATTCAATATGCATGCCAAAATCAAACACATGTGCACACAATCTAAACAAAGTTTAATGACCTTCATTTTTCTTTTATTTTATTACCTTTTTTTACCTATTCTTGATAAGCGTATTCAATGAGCAAGCCAAAATCAAATACATTTGCACAATCTACGACAACTAGTTGCTGTATTGTATGTTTGCTATATGTGTTTTTTAATAAAACTCTGTCTCGAAAGTAATTAAACAAAACCTGTTCTTGACAGATTAATTAAGAATTGGTTAAAAAATACTTCAAACATAGTTTTATTTATACTTGTTTTTCGATAAAAAACATTAAAAATTTCCCAATGCGATCACAGTTTATCGTCAGGGAAGAGTTAGGAGGACAGAAATGAAAATGAGAAGAGCGAAATGTAAATCATATAGGGAACAACGATGCATTTTTTACGAACCATTTATAAGAAGTCAATCTGTTTAAGCATTTTAAAATAAAAATTCTAACTTTCAATACCAATTTTTTTTCATTCATTTTCTAATTAAAGAGGGAAAAAAAATATATATTTTAGGAGTCACTCAATACGAAACCATACTTATTTTTTATATCAAATTAAGTTAATTTCTAATAAAACATTTACGCAGGAATCAAAACAAGTTATCCATTTAATTAACAACCATTGTACTTAAAGTACAATTTGTTCAGCAAATAACATTTAAAAATATCAGAAGCCATATACACTCAGCAAAACATCGTGACAATGACCGTTTTAATTGAGAGATGAGTTAATTGAACCATTTGTTTTCTCGATGCTGAAAGCAGTTTAATTATTTCTGATATACTATTTCGCCTTAAGGTTCAATCTTATTTCTGGCAAAATAGTATGCATCATTTTTCTAACAAGTATTGAAAAGTACACACATAACGTGTATGATAAATTATCCGATAAAATTTCTAATAAAATTTTAAACATTTATATTATTCGGAGCACCCGGCCTCACTTCCCTGGTGGAAGTTCACGTGTCTAACCTAACTTGTCAGTTCCAAGGTTTTTACTTTGAGCTTCCTAAAATTGAAGTATAAATCGCAGATTCAATATTACCATAAACCATAAACCAATAAAAACTTTGAAATCAATTAATAAATAACAAAGTTATATTTATACTACTAAAATAGTTTAACTAAGGATAAAATAGGTGAGTAAGGTTTTCATACTAGATTCGTTGAACCAAATCCAGAGCGAGAGAATTAACTTATACTAGTCAGTGATATTCTATCGTTATAAAATGCTATACTTATTTATAAGGGTTCTTTAAAACTAAGGTTTACGTATTAAATACAGCAAGTTATTAAAGCAATGTTGTATTCCTTTTTATGAAAATCAATCTGTTTCTGGCTTTTTTAACAGTTCAAAGGTAATAACTTAGCTTATCTTCGTTGAGAAATAATACCTATATAGCCATAGATTTCAATGGTAATTTGGTTATGTTTTCAAACATTTAAAGTCTTAGGTATTTAAACGTACAAATAACAATAAATGGTGGTGCGATTATTTATTTATTTAGTAAGTATCCATTCTAAACTTGATTGACATAGTTCAACATAAATCCTTGCATAATCATCATTTTTCCGAATTTGTCTAAACAATTTTGAAAAAAGAAATGTGAAAAGGAATTTTTCAGTGTTACTAATGTATTTCATTTATTGTTAACGTTATTCATTTTAATTTTTAGACTTAATTATTACTATTCACAACACAAAATGTATGCATAATGATTTCCAATACAACATATCTTTTACAAACAATTAATAAATTAACCGAATTAGTTCCAAAACTTACATTCTAATAATGGTTTAGCTACGTTTCATATTAATTATAGATCATTATATGCATGTATACCAAAATAACATGTATAGTAGTATGTCTTGAAAGCCAACTTCGAAAGAAGTTTATTTAATTTCCATTGCAATTAATTTTATATACAGACACATTTCTCTAGTTTTTTAATATTTAAATGTATGATAGGATGCTTATTGGTCTTTACAAAACACATTTGTTGACTACAGTTGGTATTGGACTTCACAATCTTGAAAATGATATAATAGATGCTAAACGTTCTTTTTGGACTGCAAAAACAAATGAACTAAGAACAAAGTCATCATAATATTATGCTATGTGCTGTGTCTAGGTTTTCAATCTGTGTCCTTATCAGTGCTTTAAAATACCATGTATTTCTTTGAATTTATATTTTGCAAAAGCTTCATTATACTTCGGGATAAATATAATATATTATATTTGAGGTTTTATTGACAGGCTTTTCAAGCGATAAAATCGAATTTTGCTATCCGACATAGATATACATTTTTGTTATATAATACCGCTACAAACAATGAGTTAATCTGCAAATTTAAAAGGATAGAAAATAAATAAAAACATTTTTTTATTTTTTCATGATTTATATCAAGTCAGCGTTTGTTGTGCGAAAATAAAAATGATATAATTGACTCTAATATATAGATATTCGTCTGGAAAAAATCAAGCATTCCTTCTTCTTATGTTTGATTTCATTGCCTATACAATCTATGATATTATATGTATTCAATTAAAAGAAATAATGTCATCTATTTGAACATAAAGCATTATTTCCATAAGGTCAGTCAGCAATTTAACGATCACACACACTTTAGAAAAGCGGACACTAATATATCAAAACGCAAACTGCATATCAGAGTCGTATGATTCATTGACATTTCTGTTACAGTTGATAGATTATTACGTTTTCCGCCGTTTACATAATATTTTATTGAACCATATGACCATCTGAAATAAAAATAAAAACCAATGATTTCATCGCTATCACAATTAATCTTTCCTGTTTTTACCATCTTTAAGTCCCCTAATTTGAGCATGATTACTAAACATATATCAGAATTAACAAACAAATGACTATATTTCATCTAACAGAAAAAGGTCAACATTGGGTTTTAGCCAAACACGATTTTTAGACCAGTAATTAAAATAAAAAACAGCTAGTTTTTACGATTTGTCAAATTTGAAAATAAAGAGGATTTAAGAGCGCTTTGTTTAAATTGAGAAAGTTAGACGTCTTTTTTTCGACTGAATGCTGTGCCCAATTTACGAATTACCGCGAATTTTTAAATATGTTAGTTTATTTAAAATTACGGAGTTATTATTTACTATCATCTGCACAAAAATCGAAAAGTGTCTTTTGTATTATGAGCTTTAACATAAAAAATATATTTACATTTTCTTAAATGTTTGTATATGTTATAGCAATCGAGGTCTTCGCAGGCTCGGTATGAGGATTTAAAACTTTATTTTGGCCTAATTAAATGTTAATATATGTTCAAAGGCAGTCACAGTAATTGATAAACAGATCCATATTATAATTTGGGTTCTTTTAAAGTGCTACTATTTCATTTTGCATATAAATTAATACCCAACGCTTCATCACCAGTCACTAAATGTAAATGAAAAACCTCTGCGTTGTCAAATGTCATAAAGTTACTGAAAATGAGATTTCAGTCGACTATGAAAATTGACCGCTCTCTTTTTGTATTACAAACGTGAACTTTTACCAAAAAAATAATTTTAAATATATTTTCAAACAGCTTTGTATCTGTATTTCAAAAAATCTGCCATGTTGATCTATTGTGACAAAAAGTTTCCAATTTCAGTTTTTATAAATTATTCAGCGTTGCTGTTAGCATTAGCGTAGGTGTCGTATCGTGAAACCGAAACTATGCATTAAATGATATCGCGTTTCAAATCCAAACGGTATAGCAATGGTATCTTTGTAGCAAACAAATTGAATATACTCTTGGATTCTTATTTTTGTTCTTATTTTTACATCTAAATCTCTTGAACAACAATAAAAGACGTCATAAGTTCTCAAATAATTGTTGCTTCATTTTCTTTTCCATGATTCTGGTAAATAATTATTATTTCTCATACACAGTTTTGAAGAAAGGAAAGGAAACTGTTTGACGAATCAGAATCATTAATAACACAAATGCAGTAGCTTAAGATACGTTATACAACTAGTCGAAAACTATAAAATTTTCAATTTGATTAAACAATATAGATTTCAATATTCAGTTTGTCGAATATATTGTAACAATAAGTATATGGTCCTTGAAAAAGTTTTTAGCAGGTAATTTCATACATGATGTATTTTGATACAAGAGTAACATCCACTAAAAGTTTCTAATATACGTACAATAATGATAAGAGATAAACCAATTGGAAAAAACTTAAGGTGATTAATTCATGTCTATTTAATTTGTTTTATGGAAAACCCAATGATCTCAGTTGATGTAATTAAAAATGATTCTAAGGTTTCACTTTAACTGTCGTAAAATTTAACTGGAATATTTATCCTAAATGGCTTCTTTTTGTGGTTTTCTGATACATTTCCGAATCAAAGATTAAAGTGGTACTTATATGAAAACTTTGAAAACAAATAACTATTGTTATGCTTATTAAATTACCTTAAAAGAGGAAATTACTTCATGATGATATCAGTTGACACGAAATCGGAATTAATTAACTATCCACAACATGATAACGATAGCTGATAATAAAGCCATATATGTTTGATTGTTCATCGGAAAACAAACAAACTATACAGAATAAAGGATTCATTATTGATAATGACAATGCGAACATAATTAATTCATCAAATAAACTAATAATCATCAACCTTTCTCAGATAATGCCAATTGATATTTAGATCATTTTGATATTTGTGTATTTATAACGCCGAAATCAACACAGAAGCATCAAGTTGTAGAAAATGATTTGAGTTTAATGATTAGTGACGCATTTAATTCTCATTATTTCATTGCTTATCTTGATTATACTGTGATCTTGTTACATGTTAATTGACATAGATCTTCAAATTCATGAATTAATTTCTGATCTGACATTTTATAAAAGTTTTGTAAAACAAAACTCAATTCAATATATACGAATATGTTAATGGTAAAAATATATGTGCAAAACACGTCTTTCAGAATGAAATATAGAACAATTCGGCATATAGTCGCTATATAATGAAATACAAACATAACAGAGAACCCTTTAAGAAGCAGAACTATCGTTGTATAAAACATAATATACACAATCAGACGAAAACAAAAGAAGTGTGAATGATAAAAACAAATATACCAATCAATGGTGTGAAGGGTTATATAATTGACTTGAATATAAATTCATCGATTAATACTTCATGAAATAACCTATTCAAGATCAAGACAAAAGAAAAATTCAAAAAGTGAATTGAGTGGGTTAAATAAGAAATGTCGTCTATTACTTTTTGGCATTAAATGTCATTATCTATAATCAAAGCCAATGATTCAGAAAATATCCATGGCTGCAGAGTCACTATATAGTGACTGCTATATTTCCCCAATAGATAACTGTTTTGTGAATTTTCTATCTTTCTATTTATAATCTATCAAAATCAGTAACCATTATAAATGTGATTTATAATTTTTCAACAATTAACCGCAATAACGTAGTACTATTTTTGTCACAAACAAAATTAAAGCTATTGAAGAAAGTGTGTCAGAAAATTGTTTCCTTTTAAAAAAAATATAACTTCCGTTACACGCAAGTCATTTAGATGTCTACATTTTATTATGCTATAAATAAAACTTAATCAATACCCTGTAAATTCCGATAGAGTAAAGTCAAGTTCTATAAAAATACTTTGTACAGTATCTAACAAAAACATTATTTTTATTTGATTCAATATGAAATGATTAATATGATAGTATTTTTCAGCCAAAATATTCAATTGTGTTTATCAAGAATTCTATTATGTAGCATCAATGTATAAGCATATCAGCCTTTTTGAACTTAGTTCTACAAAGAAAATATTTCTGTCGTCAATTCCATTAGGTTTCAGGAAAATCTGTATATGTATGATTTCTATAATACATGACCAATTGATTAATTAATTCAACATGCGTTTAAGTCCACGATTTATCTTAGACTATTTTAATGTGTCAACAATCTTTAGTATTTAGATAAAAGGCTCCTTAATGAAAAGAATGTATTGTGTCATATGTACTTTTCCTTGCACACTTGGTATCTTGTTTGTTTTGTTGATCGTTTCTTAATGTTCCATAATTATTGTAAACGGTTGAAAGGAATTCTAATTCAGCATCGACACTCAGTGTTTAAGGGGAAAATTCAACTTTGTAGGCTACGGTGAAGTTCCATCAAGACTTTTTACATACGGTTGAAAGAAAACGTTAATTAAGCCTGTTTCATGGAAATTCCAAAAGAACCTTGTAAGTTACAGCGAAGTTTACGATTTACTTAATTCGCGACTGAGAGTCCTCGCAAAATTACGCGTTCATAAATCTCTCGCGATAAAAAGTAATCTAGAGTAGTCGATGGCCCTTTTAAAGATGGCTGTAGACAACATACAGTCTGTATTCTTAATACATTTCTTATTCATAAATTGTTACTGATTTACTTACAGTTAATTATACAGACATGTTCTAAACAAAGACGTTTGGTTTAATTTCATTTTTTATAATATGTCTTCAACTGCAAAAATGGACATCTACTAATTTATGTTGAAGCACATTGGTATCAAAGCTTAAACATGACTGACTAGATGAACAAATTTATTTACATTAGATTTGATAACGGTTTTTGAAGATATTGTATGAGCACATTCTTAAAAACTAAGTTAAACAACCTTTACTTTTTCTTTTATCTTATTACCTATTCTTGATAAGAATATTTAATAAGCAAGCCAAAATCAAATACATTTGCACAATCTACGAAAAGTTGCTGTATTGTGTGTTTGCTATCTGTGGTTTCATTAAAACATGCATTGCATAAATGTTTTAATGAAATTCTGACTCGAAAGTAATTAAACAAAACCTGTTCTTGACGGATCAATTAGGAATTTGCAAAAAATACTTTCAATATATTTTTCTTAATTCTCGTTTTTCGAAAAGAAACATTAAAATATTGCCAACTTGATCACAGTTCATCGTCAGGGAAGAGTTATTATTTTTTATTAACCTTTGTTTAAAAAGTCAATCCACTTTAGCATTTAAAAATAAAAAATTTAACTTTTAATACCAAATATTTTGATTCATTTCTATTTTTGACAAAACATACGTTTTATATTTTAGGGGTAACTCAACACGAAACCATGCTTGAAATTGTTTATATCAAATTAAGTCAATTTCTAATAAAACATTTACGAAGGAATCAAAACAAGTTATCGATTTAATTAACAACCATTGTACTTAAAGTACAATTTGTTCATCAAATAACATTTAAAAATATCAGAAGCCATAAACAGTCAGCAAAACAACGTGACAATGACCGTTTAATTGAGAGATGAGTTAACTGAACCATTTGTTTTTTCGATGCTGAAAGTAGTTTAATTACTTCTTATATAATATTTCGCCTTAAGGTTCAACCTTGTTTCTGGCAAAAACGTATGCATCATTTTTCAAGCAAGTATTGAAAAGTACACACATTACATATATGAAAAATTATCCGATAATATGTCTGATAAAATATTAAACACTTATATTATCCGGAGCACTCGGCCTCACTTCCCTGGTGGAAGTTCACGTGTCTAACCTAACTTGTCAGTTATAAAGTTTTTACTTTGCTTCTGGATTGTGAATCGGACAAAGTTTGTTTTTGATTATGTATTAGATATAAGTATCTAAATATTAAGTGAAATTATTTCATATAATTTTTGTAACAATCAATTCCATTGGAAAATTAACGATAACGTGGTACAAACTACTGGCGTGTATGGTCAGTGCGAGCAAAACACTACCTGATGTTTGACCGAGCGAGCAGTACACAGAATTACGTCCCTTCAGCACGCGATTGAGTTTTGGTTCAATGAAATAAAAGCTATATGTACTTATATACAGGGCTCTATGAAGATTTATGGACAGCTCTAGGCCTGTGGGTCGGGCTATATCAAAGTGACGGTCTATATCCTGGCCATCGACCAGTTCATAAATCTTCTTAGTGTCCTGTACATAAGTAACTTTTGCTAAAGTATAAATCTCAAATTCAAAATTACCATGAAAACATAAATCAATTAAAACGTTTAAATAAATAACAATGTAATACGAATATTTATACTGCTGATAACTAAGGATAAAATATGTGAATCAGATTTTTATACTAGTCTTGTTGAACCAATTAAAAATATTTATGATCCGACTGCTTCTAAATGCAGAACGAAAGAATTTACATACTAAATTATATACCAGTCAGTAATATCCTGTCGTTATATAATTTTTTCACCATTTACGAGTTCTTTACCAATGTTTAAGTTTTTACAATGACGTAAAAATTAAAAGAAACTAAATACAATATTTATGATTATATTGATTATAATGGTCTTTTAGACCACTTATAATATAAAATATAAGAGAAATCATCAGCATGTAATCGGTATATGATAAACGAGAAACAATATGGAATCTCTATTAAGATGAACTATGGCTGTGAAGAATGTATAAGACAAAAGAAGTGTTTATGATAAAAACAAACATATGTTTCCATGATGATATGGGTAAGATAATCGCCTCGATAAAAGTTCATCAAGTAATAATTCAATTCTTCTTTGTTTCAATCATTTTGATAAGTCAATTTTTTTCTGTTACGTTTGCATGAATTGATTGGCTCTCAGTGACGTCATATTTTATGGACGACGTCAGAGGCATTTGAATTTCTACGTCATGGCAATTAATTTTTACGTGCTTCGATTAAATCATTGTCTAAATTGTTAAATTGATGTTAAAATATTTCTATAAAATAAATTATAAGACATGATTTTTTTAAGAATGAAATAATCGGACAATTTACACACGTAACATATTTCACTACGCAAAAAATTACTGTGCAAATGAACAATCCTTCATACTTTCATAAAGAAGGAAAATTATTATAATGTCTATAATACTAAATAAATAAGCGTATTAAAGATTAATTTAAAAGATTCAAATAAAGTGAATTTAGTGGGTTAAATCAAATATCCAATTGATTCATTTGTGATATTTAATGTTATTGAATGGAACTTTGTCATTTTTAGAATATATCCAAAAGGAAAGATATTGATGCAGTTTTACTGCTATATTTCCCCAATAGATTTCTATCTATAATCTATCAAAATTAATAAATATTATACATATGATTTATAATTTTTCAACAAATCACTGCAATTTACTGCATTAACTTATTCCATTTTTGTCACAAACAAAATTAAATCTATTGGAGAAATAGTGTGAGAAAATTGTTTCCTTTCGAACAAAATATAACTTCCGTTACACGCAAGTAACTTCAATGTTCACATTTTATTATGCTATAAATAACACTTAATTTATATCCTGATAATTTCGATACAGTAAAGTCAAGTTCTATTAAAATACTTTGTACAGTATCTAACAAAAACATTAATTTTCGTTCTATATAAAATGATCAATATGGTGACATTATTCAACAAACATAATTTTATTGTTAATCAAAAGTTCTAATGTTCTAATATGTAACATCAATGTATTAGCTAATCAGCCTTTTTGAACTTAGTTCTACGAAGAAAATATTTCTGTCGTCAATTTCATTAGGTTTTATGTATTTTCTTTACAATACATGATAAATTGGTTTATTTATTCAGCATCCTTTAATTGTACGTTACATATTGGACAATTTAAAGTTGTTAACAATCGTTAGTATAAAGATAGAAGGCTTCCAAATACAAAAAGTGCATCGTATCCAATGCACTTTGTCTTGCACACTTGATATGTTGTCTGGCTTACAGATTAATGAGTTAAACGTGTTTTGGCAAAACTTGTATAAAATAAAGTAACAGTTGCCCATGCACTTGACTTTGAGTGCCTTAAACTAGCATTGAAACTTTCAAAAAGCATTAAATATCCTCAAATAAAACCATGAGTCTGTCAAGAGAGATCCTGTTCCTTCATTCGAGTATTAAATTTAAACGAAACAGCAAAATTAATTATAACGTATCATAACTGCAAAAGGGGAATCGCAATTATCTCTACTTTTTAGAAATGAAAGTAATAAAGATATGTAATGTACAGAAATGTTCAAAACAAAGACGTTAAATTTGATATTATCCTTTATAATATGTCTTCAAACGCAATACAATGGACATGTTCTTATTTATGTTGAAATCAAAAACAAACATACTAATCCATGTCCGAATCACAATCCAGAAGCAAAGTAAAAACTTTGGAACTGACAAGTTAGGTTAGACACGTAAACTTCCATCAGAATTGAGGCCGGGTGCTCCGGAAGGTAAGCACCTCCTGTTAAAGAAAAATTTTCGTATCATAGCTTAAACAGGAGTTGCTAGATTTACATATCTATTTAAATGAGAGTTGATCAAGGTTTTTGTCGATATTTTATGAGCCCAAACAGCTCGGTTTAATAACCTCTGCTTTCTCTTTTACATAATTACCTTTTCTTGATTAGAATAGAATATTCAAGATGTAGGCCAAAATCAAATACATTTGCACAATCTGCGACAAGTTGATATATTGTTTGTTTGCTTTCTGTGATTTCATTAAAAAAACACGGATTGCATGTATATTTTAACGAAATTCTGTATCTAAATCAATTAAACGAAACCTGTTCATGACAGATCAATTAGAAATTTGTAAAAAATACTTTACATTTATTTTTTTTATTCTTGTTTTTCGAAATAAAGATTTAAATTTTGCCAACTCGATCACAGTTCATCGTCAGGGAAGAGTTAGGAGGACAGAAATGAAAATGAGAAGAGCGAAATGTAAATCATATAGGGAACAACGACGCATTTGTTTACGAAACATTGTTTAAGAAGTCAATCTGTTTTAGCATTTTTAAATACAACTTTTAACTTTCAATACGAATTATTTTGATTCATTTCTAATTAAACAGAAAAAAGTAAATATTTTAGGGGTCACCCAATATGGAACCATACTTGATTTTTTACATCAAATTATGTCAATTTCTAATAAAACATTTACGCAGGAATCAAAAAAAGTTATCCATTTAATTAACAACAATTGTACTTAAATTACAATTTGTTCAGAAATAACGTTGAACAATACCAGAAGCCATATACAGTCAGCAAAACAACGTGACAATAGCCGATTAATTGTGATATGAGTTAATTGAACCATTTGTTTTATCGATGCTGAAAGTAGTTTAATTAATTCTGATATAATGTTTCGCTTTAAGGATCGAACCTATGTCTAGCGAAAAAGTATGGATCAATCTTTCAAGCCAGTATTAAAAGGTACGCACATAACATTATGAAAAATTAGCCGATAAAATGTCCCTTAAAATACTTATGTAATAGATATAACTATCTATATATTAATTGAAATTATTTCATACAAGTTTTGTGACAATCAATTCAATTGTGTAATGAGCGATCACGTGGTACACACTCGGTAGGTCGATCGGGTAATACAAAGAGTTATGTCCCTTTAACAAATGATTGGGTTTGCTTTAAAAAATAAAGATTATAGCTACTTATGTACAGGACTCTATGCCTGTGGTTCGGGATATATCAAAGTGACGTTCCATATTCTGTCTCTCGACCAGTCCAAAAATCTTCTTAGTACCCTGTACATAAGTAACTTTTGCTATTACCATAAAAACATATATTATTGAAACTTTTAGTAAATAACAATGTAATATTTAAACTACTTAAATAGTTTAACTAATACTGAAGATACCATCAACAAAATGTTGGAGTTTTTGATAGATAACATATTTGTTGTGTTTGGTAATATAGTATTTCAGCAAACAATCGGTATACCAATGGGTACAAACTGTGCATCATTGCTTGCTGATTTGTTTCTTTATTCTTACGAAGCAGAATTTATGCAGAACCTTGTTAAATCTGGAAAGTAAAACTGTCGCCAAATCATTCAACTCAACATATAGATACATAGATGACGTTCTGTCTCTTAACAATCCTAAATTTGGAGACTATGTAAATGTCATCTATCCTAGTGAGCTTGAAATAAAAGACACGACTGATTCCTCAAGTTATGCTTCATATTTAGACTTATACCTAAATTATGACGCACAAGAAAGGCTACATTTGAAACTTTATGACAAACGTGATGACTTCATTTTTTCTATTGTCAACTTTCCTTTTATATGCAGCAATATACCTGCTTCTCCTGCTTATGGTGTATTTGTTTCCCAATTAATACGCTATGGTAGAGCTTGTTCCCACTACGGGGACTTTGTACAACGAAGTAGGCTGCTTGCAAATAAATTGTTGACTCAGGGATATTGCAAGCCTAGGCTTATCAAGGCCCTCAAAAAGTTTTATGGCCGTCATCACAGTATTGTTGATGAGTTTGATGTCTCTGTGTCCAGGATTGCCTTGGATATATTTGACGTCTCATAGTTCCATGTTCCTTTCACACAATTTTGATTACACACGTGACGGGTGTAGCTAGCTAAACAGGAGGTGCTTACCCTTCCGGAGCACCCGGCCTAACTTCCCTGGTGGAAGTTCACGTGTCTAACCTAACTTGTCAGTTCCAAAGTTTTTACTTTGCTTCTGGATTGTGATTCGGAAATGGATAAGTATGTTTGTTTTTGATTAACTAAAGATAGAATATGTGAATAAGGGTTTTTCTACTAGTGTTGTTGAACCAATTAAAATATTTATGATTCGACTGCTTCTAAATGCAGAACGAAAGAATTTACATCAGAAATTATATATCAGTCAGTAATATCATATCGTTGTTTAATTTTTTCACCATTTACGAGTTTTTTACCAATGTTTACGTAATAGATATTGCAAGTGGTTAAAGCAATTTTGTTTATAAAATCAACGTTTTTTAACGTTTCAAAAGTAATAACTGAGCTTTTCTACGTTGGGAAATAATATCTATGTAGCCATAAATTTCGATGGTAATTTGGTTATATTTTCAAACATTTAAAATTTTATTAATTAAGTAAGTATCCATTCTGAACTTGATTGAAGTAGTTCAATATTTCCATGCATAATTGTCATTTTTCTGAATTTTGCAAAAATTGATGGAGATGATCTTGTTGGGGATATTGACCTTAAAGCCACCTTCGATAGATATTTATTTAATTTCCATTGCAATTTATTTTATATATTGACAAATTTAACTAGTTGTTAATATGTTTATTAATGGTCTTTATTGGTCTTTACAAAACGCATTTGTTAATTACAGTTGGTTTTAGACTTTATAGTCTTAAAAATTATACAATATATGCTACACGTTCTTTTAAACTACAAGAACTAAGAATAAAGATAGATCATAAGAGCATGCTGTTTCGAGGTTGTCAATATGTGCCTTAATCAGTGCTTTTATAAAAAATAATAAATGTCATGAGTTTTTTCCAGAATAATTCCAAACGATGTATATTCCTTTTTTTCGAACGACAGTTGCGTTCTATATTCTTTATAAAGTAATATTAATATTTTTTAAGAATTTACTGATTAATTTGTGCACAGTGCAAAAAAAAACTCATTATTGTTTACTTCGAATAATTGTTTTCATTTTTTTCTATGATTCTAGTAAAAAATTAATATTTCTCATTCACAATTTTGAAGAAAAGATAGGAAAATGTTTTACGAATCAGAATCATTAATTACACAAATGCAGTAGCTTAAGATACGTGGTTATACATCTAGTCGAACAATATGACATTTTCAAACTGATTAAACAATATAAATTTCAACATTCAGTTTGTCGAATATATTGCAACAATAAGTAAATGGTTCTTGGAAGTATTTTAGTAAGTGATTTCATACATAATACATCTTGATACAACATCCACTAAAACTTTCTTATATATGTATAATAATGATAAGAAAAATAAGGATTTAATAAAAGTTATTTGTGTGTGACAATATAACAAAATAAATAAGATGATAATCGGCAAAAAATCTATGCTGGTTTATTCATGTCTTTTTAATTAGTTTTATTGAAACCCCAATGATCTAATTAGAAATACCTTAAAGGTTTCACTGTAACTGTCATAAAATTCAACTAGAATATTTATCTTCAGTGGCTTCTTTTTGTTGTTTTCTGATACATTTCCAAATTAAAGATAAAAGTGGTACTTATATGAAAACTTTTAAAGCAATTAACTATTGTTATGCTCATTAAATTAACTTAAAAGAGGGAAATTGATTCATGATGATATCAGTTGACTCCAAATCGGATCTTAATTATCTAGCCACAACTTGATGACGATAGCTGATAATAAAGCAATATATGTTTGATTGTTCATCGGAAAACAAACAAACTATGCAGAATATTAAGGATTCATTGTTGATAGTGACCATGAGGACATCATTAAACGATCTAATCAACTCAAAAAATAATACTCATCATCAACCTTCCTCAACATTATGGCCTTCGAGAATTAGATAATATATTCTAACATTTGTCAAATGATAACGCTGAAATTAACAGAAAGCATCAGTTTGTAGACAATGATTTAAAAAAAAAAGATTAAATGTCCTGCATTTTATTCTCATTTCTTCTTCTTATCTTGATTATCTTGTGATTTAGATACAGGTTGATGGACATAGATCATCAGATGCATGAACTAAATACTGATCTAACGTTTTATGAAAGTGATTAAAAAATTAAAAGAAACTAAATACAAAATGTATACAATTATCATTGTTCCCTTTTCTATGAAACATTTTGAACAACTGTATGCTATAGCGCTATAGATAATAATTGACGTCATCATGTAAATACGTCATTTACTTTTTACGTCAAATCATGTCGTTTCAATACACTATAATCACAAAGTACCTTTTGACGTTCCGTTCTGTTTGTATCTTTTTACGGTTTAATACAACAAAGAGTGTTATTATATGCAACAGTTATTAAATTTACTTTTGATTTAATATGAAATTGTGATTTTGTTAAAGTAATATAAATAAAACTAATGGTGAGTGGAAGAACTATTTTTTGTAATGGTTTATCAATGTTGACGGTGCCATTTTTATTCGACGGTGGGTGTCAAGGCAGAATTAGAATTAAATGTTTCAAAATACACACAAAGTATTGCGTATTTTGTAATTTATTGAAATTGAAGATTGTTAATATAAGAAATGACATTCTTTTTTTCGTTATCGCTGCAAGTATGAATAACAATGGCAAGTCCAAATTATACATGAACGGCTTCGCCGTCATGCAATTTGGACTGGTCATGGTTCAAAAGATTCAAATAAAGTGAATTTAGTGGGTAAAATTAATTTTGTCATGTTTTCAGAAGATATCCAAATACAAAAATATTGATGCAGCGTTACTGCTATATTTCTCCAATAGATAACTGTTTGGTGGATTTTCTACATTTCTATTTATAATCTATCAAAATAAATAGCCATTATAAATGTGATTTATAGTTTTTTCAACAATTCACTTCATTAAGTTAGTTCCTTTTTTTGCATAAACCAAATTAAAACTATTGAAGAAATAGTATAAGAAAATTATTTCCTTTCGAACAAAATATTACTTCCGTTACACGCAATACATTTAAATGTTTACATTTTATTATGCTTTTAATAACACTTAATCAATGCTGTGAGAATTCCAATACAGTAAAGTCAAGTTCTATTATAATACTTTGCACAGTATCTAACAAAAGCATTAATTTAATTTGATTAACTATGAAATGATCAATATGGTAGCATTTTTAACAAACATATTCTACTGTTAATCCAGAATTCTAATATGTAGCATCAATGTATTAGCTCATCAGCCTTTTTTAACTTAGTCCTACAAAGAAAATATTTCTGTCGTCAATTCCATTAGGTTTCACAAGTCGGAATCTTTTATGTAGTGATTGTTTAAATACATAACCAATGGATTCAGTTATTCAACATGCTTTAAAGTGTACATTTCATATTCATTTGGAGTATTTTAATGTGTCAGCAATCATTTGTGTTCAGATTTAGGGCGTCCAAATGAAGAATGCATTGTGTGAAATGCACTTATCCTTCAAAATTTGGTATGTTGTTGGCTTACAGATTAAGAAGTTATATGCGTTATAGGAAAATTTATGTAGAATAAGGTGACAGCTGTTGATATGCTTCACTAAGAGTGCCTTATAACATCAATGAAAATAATTTCGGAAACAAAAACTACCCTTGAATATAATCATTCATCACTCAAGATAGTTACTGTTCATTCATGCGAGTTTTTAATGTAAAAAGAAACTGCATAAATAACAATAACGTATCAGATCCGTAACTGAAAAAAGAGGCGTCGTAATGATCTCAACTTCTTCATAAAGCAAATATTAAAAGATAAGCAGCACAAGAGAAATGTTGCTGTCCATTAACTAACGTCGAGATATGCGAATGGTGAAATTAGATTACATTGGCGCCGTTGTCCTAATACTTTGAAAGTCGTGAACATTTTTCTATTGAAGCCACTTGCTTTTTTTAAAAATGAAACTGTTGAGATACACATATCCTGAACAGCTCGTCTGATACGATAAACGGCATTATTTGTAAATATCAGTTATCTTATTTCGAAATATCTAATGCAAGAACACAGGTTATTCAGTGGTTCGTTTAGTGATTTCCGTTTCTGTTTTATTTACAGTTTATTATACTGAAATGTTAAACAAATTAAGACGTTTTGACCTGAACTACAATAGATATTCATTAATTTATGTTGAAGTATATTTTTATCATAGCTTAAACATGACTTACTAGATGAAAATGAAATAAGAATTGATAAAGGTTGTTGTCGATATTTTGGATCTCATTCTAAAACTGCCAAGTTTAATAACCTTTCCATTCTTTTAAATTTCATTACATTTTTTTTATATTAATATTCCATATGTAGGCCAAAATCGTATACATTTGCACAATCTACATCAACAAGTATTGTATTTGCTATCTGCGGTTTCATAAAAACTCCTGTTTTACATACATGCTTTATCGAAATTCTGCTCCTAAAGTAATTAAACCAAACATGTTCATGACAGACCAATTAGGAATTTGTCAGAAAATACTTTTAATGTATTTTTATCTATTCTTGCTTTGCGAAAAAAAATGCAACTCAATCATAGTTCACCGAAAGGGAAAAATTGTTAAGACTGAAAATGGGTAGAGTGGAATGTAAATTATATAAGGGATAACGATGCTAAGAACCATTGTTTAAGAAAGTCCCACCAATTTACTATTTCAATTTATATTTGTAAATTTATCAACTGAAAATTTTGTGCTAGATCAAAACAAGTTTTCTATTTAATTAACAAAACAATGTCCTTAAAGTACAATTTGTTAAGCATAAAAATATCAGAAGCCAAACACGTTCAGCAAAACAACGTGATAATGGCCGTTTAATTGAGGGATGACTTACTTGAACCATTTGTTTTCTCGATGCTGACGGTGGTGATTTAATTGCTTTAGATATAATGTTTCGCCTTAAGTTTCAAACTTATTTATAAATTAAAAGCTATTAATCTCTCAACAAGTATTGAAAAGTACACAAATAAAATATGCCAATTTAGTGATTCGCCCGTAAGGTATAAAATATTGGTATATCAAATCTATTGATTTAGAAAAAGAAGGTATAACTCGCAAGTTTAAATAACAATTAAGTCATAAAATGAATGCAAACGTTGAAATCGAAAAAACAAATAAACAATTAAAACAAGGTAAGTTTAGTACAACTTTTTAAATATTTTGACTAAAAAATTAGAGGAGGTAGGCTTGTTTCTAAACTAGTTTGTTTTGTAAAATTTAAAAATCAACAATAAGAAATTAATTCTCAACTACTTTTGAAATGCAGAATGAATCTATAAAAATTTATTTCAGAATGAAATACGAAATATCATTTACTTTAGTTTATGTATTTAATAGATACTGATTTTACCAATGTCATTCTAATTTTTTTATTATGAATACTATTTTTGTTATTTGGACTAGTTCAAAACTAAGACCTACACAGCACGAAAACATGTCTTTATGCATGCATAAAGATTGTGTAAAGATGGCATAATGGTGGCATAAAGATGTCTTTATGCAGTCTTTATGCCTTCTTTATGCAATCTTTATGCCATCTTTATGCATATGCGTAAAGATGCATAATGTCCAAAGTCCTTTATGCCATCTTTACGCCATCTTTATGTATCTTTATGTTAAATTCAGTTTTAGTTCGCTTTTTATATACGATTTAATATAATTCAGATTCAAATTTCAATTTGTTTATTTAATTTTAAATTATATAAATATGAAGCTAAAAATAATTTTTAATTTATTTCAAAACTATTATTGCACCGTTTCACTTAAATAATTTTGTTTTATCTTTAAAATTTTTATTTAGTCATTGTTTTTTTTTTAATTTTTATTTTATTGTTCTATTTATTTATTTCATTTTTGATTATTAATATTTTTATTTATTATTATTATTTTATTTGCTTTTCCTTTAATTCATTTTTAACCTACTTACTTATCTGTCCTCTGCAGGACTGGAACTCACGACCCTTGGGTTCCCAGAATATACAATCTTATCTGACTCTGCATCCTTATCCATTAGGCCACGGAGGAGATGATCTAATAGTTCATAATTTATATACAAGTAAATTTAGGCCATGTGATCACGTGACCAGCTCTAAAACTTTCAGATTTTAAATAATTATTTAAAAAATATATACCTATATGTCATTTTACTCCTTATGTAAAATATTTTAATTTAAATAATAATAATAATAATAATAATAATAATAAATTATTATTATTTTGTCTTTCATTCTAAAGTGGAATAATTTATAGGTTAACTGACCCAAGATGTCAAAGGAATTTAAAGCCTCACCTGTAATACACTTATTTATCTGACCAGCAAACATTAATATCAATCAGTTATTTATATCCCTTGGTAGAAACCACCCAAGTTTTGACATATTTTGTGAGTTTGCTGGAAAAAACGATTTTATTTCTTGCATTTTTTCATGTGCACTGAATTTGTGTGAATTCAGTTATTGTAGTTTATTCCAATAATTTCCAAGATATTGTCCATCTTATAACAGTAAAAAAAAAAAGCTGAACAGCATTGTAAATTTTTAACAACCATGTTAAGCATGATTATATTGTAGATTTCATTTTTATAAATTTTTCGTTGAATTTGAAATGTTTATCTATTAAAAACAATGGAATTTTCTTTTCTAATTATTTTTAAGAAAAACTTCAAAAATTTTTACATTTTACAGTGAAATATTCATGGAAAATGACCGAGAAATAAATTTTTGAGAATTTTTAAAAAAATATGAAATTTTACAGTGTCAGAATATATATTGTACCACTCTATATACATTTTACAGCAATAAAAGTGTGTGTGTGTGTGTGTGTGTGTGTGTGTGTGTGTGTTAAAAATAAAAGTGATAAATTAAAAATAAAAATGACAAAAATAATCAATTGTTAAAAATGATAAAATGATAAAAAATATTTAATTTTAATTCGACATTTTATATACAATAAATTACAATTATTCTTAAAACTGTACTTTTAAATAATTTTAATTTTAAATTGTCCATAATAACTATTTTTCTTATTATTGAAATACCGTAAACTACTTTATTCATGCATGAATAATTCTCAAAAGAAAATACATTCGTATTGTACAAATTAAAGATAGAGGAACAAGTTACAATGATATTTTGTAATCCTTGTAACATTAAAAGTGAAAAATAAATGAATGACACAGATCCACTTGATGTTATGGTTTTACATTTCACGTTTAAAACTGCCACTATGGTATCTCAATCCGATGCTTTGTATTTTGGAAGTCGTGGGTCCAAAACGCGATCGGGTCTGACCAAGACTTAAAAATAGCCTGTGGGTAGTGACGTCTTTCGCCAAGCACTCGGCATTCAGGATTGAAAGCCATGGGTCATTTGAAAGAGATCTTAAAACAAATGTCCCGTGTCAGGCGTACCCTCCCTGTAAGGTCAAAATTTCTACTATTTCACCTTAGCTGGTGATATCTCGATATAAGTGGAATATTCTTAACAGAGACGTAAAACCTCATTTAATCAATCACATCATTAAACTGTTTTATGAGAGAAAGAGTAAGTGAAGTAATGATTTTTAAACAACAGAAGAGCAATGATTTCATTCTGCAAAAATTAAATAAATCTCAATAGAGAGTTTAAACATCATAATGTTGACACTTTAATCTGATATTAACACAATAGAACTATTTCAAAATCTGAATATTTATTACTGTTGCCAAATACTATTTCTTGAATACATTTGATAATAATTTTAAAAAGTTTACGGCACTGTAAACCCAAATCTATCTCTCTCTCTCTCTCTCTCTCTCTCTCTCTCTCTCTCCTTGCCCCCTAGACCTGGCGATATTCTAAGCCGCGAGTTGATAATTTGATAATTTTTTAAAAAAAAAAAGAACGGCACTGTAAAGTTGTTAACCCAAATCTCTCTCTCTCTCTCTCCTCTCTCTCTCTCTCTCTCTCTCAGACCTAGTGATATTCTAAGCTAACTTTTTTGTTTGACGAACACAAATTAATATGTTTTTGGGGATTAAAGCTTTTTATCAACATTATCTAGATAGCTATTTCATCATCATTTATTTATTTCCTCTATATTAGAGATACAATGTATGAAAAGCAACATAATTTTAACAGATAAACATATGTACACTATATATTATACATAATAACACAAGTTCACCATATATGGTGTATATATATATATATCAGAAGTCCAGTATTAATGGACTTTTACTATTGGGGTGGTTTGATTCAAACCTTAGCAGAGACGTTATAATCGCTGGATAGAAATTGAGGATGTCAAGATTTTGTCAGTTATGTTGAGACGACCTGACGGTTCTAGGATAGTTTACAGTCGACAAGCAAACATTTTCACATCGTGAAGGATTAGTCTGGTTGGGCTTCGAATCTAAGCGGTAAAAGGTGCTGTGATCTTGATCCGTCAACGCACGCTTTAGTTCACTCGGCATCTGATGCCCCCTCCCCCCTCTCTCTCTCTCTCTCTCTCTCTCTCAATTGACATAAGGACTACAGAGGTAACGAGGACCGTTGTCTCATCCAGGATTTTGAGACGCATGTAAAGTCAAGTGCCACAAGATCTGTAAGTCTTCCACTAAACTATCTTGTACGATTGTATGTCGATATACTGTCCGGGACTAAAAAGTGTGCCTATTAAATTCAGCTATAGCCGAACTCTACTGTATATATTTTGCTAATGTGGAGTAAGGAACAATTGAATTGAATAATGCGTTTGAATGTCTTCAATGTATTTTTAATTTGCCTAGGCCACACATTATCCCAAGTTATAATCTCTCTCTCCCCATCTCCCTCAGGGAGTTCTGGGATAATGGAGGAAACTGAGTAACTAGAGAATTATAATAACAAAAACCAACATTATTTATTTATTTATTTATTTATTTATTTATTTATTTATTTATTTATTTATTTATTTATAATGATGCTTTTAAAAAGCAGCACAAGACAGTTCTGGTTTTGAAATTTTCATAATGCACTTTTCTACTATAACATACCTTGCATTAGTTTAATTTACAATTGTAAACAATAAAATATAAATTACAAAATACTGTATTTTTTTAATACTGAATGTTTCAGTTGACACCAATAAATAAAAATATCCACACGTGTAAATACGGTGGTTAATATTTTTCCGTTTTAAATTTATTTTTGTTCAAATGCAACTAGTCCAGCAGTTTTAAAAACAAGTTTGAGTCTCAATTAACTATGCATAGCAGCCAGTACATTACCCTATCTCTGATTTGTTATCTCTGCTACATCAATACTGGTACAGAATTAACAAATGTCTTAATTACAAAATAAGTTATTTACCTGTACTGTTGCCCGTTAAGAACCGGTGATTACTTTTGGATTTTTATTCAGATTTTGATTTGATTTGATTTGATTTTTTAATTACATAGATAGACTATTGGCAACTACATAAAAAATTGCCGGAAACGACTCAATAAAATTTAATACAGTATATGAATTATTTAAATAAATAAATAATAAATAAATAAATAAATAAATAAATAAATAAATATAAATAAATAAGAGTAGTGAAATGAACAGTTACAGTTTTTCACCGGGGTTGGCCAATCCATGCTATTTCACTGGTTGACAAACCACTACACACATTCTTTGTTCAATGTGTTTCTGACGTGTAAATAAATAAATAAATAAATAAATAGCTATGTTTAATATCTTACAAAGTGGAATGGTTTTTTGTTGACTACACTGTAAACATTTTATTCTCTCTCTCTCTCTCTCTCTCTCTCTCTCTCTCTCTCTCTCTCTCTCTCTCTCTTACTAAATACGAAATGTTCAGGATATCATGTATTTAAACCATCCCCGACACATGTGATGAAAATATATCTCTTGCTTACAGGTAAAATCACCTGTAATTGTAATTATAGTAATTATACAGCTACCCCGTATACATTTATAAATTCGTGAAAGACTTAATATGCATAATATCGACCTGATGAGAGAGAGAGAGAGATTTTATGTAATTTATGAAATTTTATTACAAAATTCTAGTTTTCACTTGTTACCTGGTCACATATTTAATCCAAGATACATTTATAAATACCTATTTCCAGATAAATAAATAAATAAATAAATAAATAAATAAATAATAAATAAATAAATAAATAAATAATTTAATTAATCAATAAATAATTTAATTAATCAATAAATGAATTAATGAAGAAATAAATAAATAAATAAATAAATAATAAATAAATTATTAATTAATTAATTAATTAATTAATTAATTAAAAAAATAATAAATAAATAAATTTATTTAAAAAACATAATTTTTATTTTTAATTTATATATTTTTATTTATAATTTATGAATTATAATTATAATTTATAATATTTTCATGCATAAAGATGGTTTAAAGATGCATAAAGGACTTTGGACATTATGCATCTTTACGCTATGCTTAAAGATGGCATAAAGACCATCTTTATGCCATCTTTATGCAATGCATAAAGATGTGATTTTATCCTGTGCTAGTCTTAATCCTTACAACAAATTGTAAGATTAGAGTTTTTAAGCAATTAACGATATGGCAGTGTGATTATTGATTGACCCTGAACGTGATTGAAATAGTTCAATACCTCCACGCATGATCAACACAGCAAATTCGCATGATAGAATGTGAAATAATTCATCCATTTTCAATAAAAAAAACATGTTCGTTTTTGCTTTCATTTTTAACCCCTATTATTACTATTCACGATACAAAATTAACGTATTGTGAAATCCAATACAATATTTTATAAGAAACCTATGAGATTAAACCTATTTTTTCCATAGCATGCATTCGAATTATGTTATATGCTGCCTTTTATGCTTAATATAAACCATTGTATATAGAGATAAGATGCATGTTGATATGCTTTTGAAATCAAGAAAGCACACTGCTAATATTAAGGGTGTTTATTTCACTTGCTTTCAGTGTAATTTGTACGTGGACAAAGATAACTGATTTGTTTATTTTGAAATGTTTGATAGACTGCTTATCTTTACGAAGCATATTTCTGGAATACAAATGTATTTTGCTAATAAATAAAATTTCATTAACAGTATAGAGTTAAATAATCTTCACACTTAATGTTGAAATCTATTTATTGAACAGTCTGCAAATTAACCATATAACACAAGGAATAATGTGACATTTTTGTACTGCTAACAATCAAATCAAAACAAAGAGATATAAACGATTAAAAAATACTTTTTTACATTTATTACTGTTTGATGCTAATTGTGCGAGACGTAAGATGTTTTATTTTTTCATGGAGTGTTATGTCCTAAAAGGTGAAATCATAATTAGAAAATGAAAATATTATATTTATGTGTCATCTTATTTTTCAAAACAGTTTGTAGTTTTTACAGCATTGTGCAATCATGAAAAACCTTTGATTTCTTTCTTTTTTTATCTGAAATTATTTTTATACTGTCACCAATTCAATAAAGGTCGGTGTTCATTAGATTTGAGTACTGTAAACTTTTGTTTAGATTTTATTTTGTGTAATAGTTTTAAAAAACACGGCGGGTTTAGCCATGGTGTTGAAGTACGCTTAATTCTTTATCGAAATATTCATCAATACTAAACATCCCATCAATCTGCTAATTTTTTTTTCATTAAGTAACACAGAAAGTAGTTTTTGAGAGTAAACTTAAATTTTGCATCTTCAAATGAACAATATTTACAATCGCAATACTTTTCCTTATATGAAACAGGTCTTCCTGACTATCTCCATAACTTCATGGAGAGAGTCGCGCACGCTACCAAATTCTGACTGGCGTATGAATACATGACTCCCAATACACATTACAATACACATAGCTCACAAATTATAAATCCGCAGTTGGGTTTTTTGTTGTCTTCCATTCAGCCATCAATGCTTACAAATTCAACATTTAATAGTTGTTCGTTTAATTTTAATATGAAAATATGACTCTTACCATTGATTATCTTTTAAGTGAAATAAAATATTTACGATAAGCTGAGGGATTATGTTTATTTTTCCGTCACCTGGAGACGGATAAGGGCGGAGTTTCACGTCAATCACGTCAAGTTACGTCAGAGTGGGCGGAGTTACGGTTCTGTCAGATCCAATTGCTGTTCTATCAAATGATGTGCATTCAGCCACGGAGAGTTGGTAAACAAGTAAATTTAAGTGCCATCCAGAAAAACACTCGTGTTTTTCGTATATTTTTAAAAGATTGTAAATATAAGAAATGTAATTTTACTTTTTTTTCTACCATGAGGTCATGGAGAGAACGAGAATGGCGCAAATGTAACATGAAGTGCTTCGCACTTCATTAAATTTGCGTCATTCTCGTTCTCTCCATGACCTCATGATAGAAAAAAAGTAAAATTCCATTTCTTAAAAGAAGACAGAATTCAAAAAGAGAACATTAATTTGCTGTTATATCGATCCAAATCAAACTAAGTGAGTCTCATTTTGCCACTGTGTGTGAACTTTTAAATTTCAGTTTTATTTCAACATTATCAATCATTATGCAGTAGTGTTAAGTTTGATATAATCTCCATATACAAGGTTTTATTTCAAACAAGAATTGAATGTATTTTTTGTGAGACAAAAAATGAACTTGTAAATACGCAAACTAATTGAATGAAAGTGGATTTCAATATACAATGGACCCTTCTCAATCTCTATTTTATTTTAACAATTTTATGCCACGTTTGATTTTAGCGTCATGCATATTAAAATTTAACCAACCGAATACATTTTGTGATACAAAACATATTGGGTTGAGTTGAGTTTAGTAATGGTGTTTAACGTCCCAGTCAAGAATATTGCACCTATATCGAGACGTCGCCAGCTATAGGCGAAAATGCAGAAATTTTAACTGTGGGTTGCGCTGATTGCATTATACATCAAAGTTCTTCATCGTGTCAAGCTAACCGTGAGACGGGGCTTCGTTTATTTTAAGTTCCTATCCAAAAGAACCGTAACTTTCATTTCGTAATACTAGGTTTTAAGTCGGGGCTCGAAACTACGGCCTCCAACTCACGGAGCGAGCACTCTATAGTGACAAAAAATAATGATGTAAATACATTAACTATTATGAACAAAATCGGATCATTAACATGTAACAAAAGTATCTCAATTTTATCGTATCACTCACTATCAACAGTTATGTGTAGAATTATCAGGTTTGATTGAAACTCCATGCGAAAATAAGGATATTAACCAAGTATTGAATGTATTTTTCTAATGCCCAAAGTGATAATGTAAATACGTTTTCATTACTGTAAATGAGAAGTAACGATAATTATCACCGTAATAAAGATATAACGTCCGGTTTAATAGAAAATAATACACTAGACTTCCTTTCCACTCTATTATAAGTAATGGTGTCAAATTATCTCTTGATAATACAGTTTACGAGACACATAAATGACGGTTAGTTCTAAGTTTTATTATTTCATTTCATTATGTTACACTTTATTGATATTGATTCGCTTAGTCAATACGATCACTGTATTTGTACGCGTTTTCCATTACTTTAGAAATATAGGATTTATACTTGATATTTGGAGTATTCTTGTTAGTATCATCGCTCTTTCATATAATACTTCCACGATAGCTCAGTTGGCAGAGTACTTAGTCTATGTGGATACTAGATACGTATATAAATAATTCCGATATCATGTTCTGACTTAAGCTTAGATAACAATACTATTTTGGTAAACTTATTGTCTATTTAACCAGAGTTGACACCAACCACGCATTACCTGACTATATTATCTGGGTTCTTGTCTTTAAGGTATCAAACATAGACTATATATGACAGTTCAATCTTGATGGCTTTATAGTATCTTTGATTTTTATACATCCCACATAAGGGTATGTGTGTGTTACATTCGCATTCGCAGTTTAAATATACATCATATCTCTGCTGGTGGCTGGTACCCCGAGGATATCACAAACTCAGTAGGAAATAATTGAGTATTATTGTCAGAAATATATTATTGTCGAAATTGCCTGCTAGGTAAAATTTAGATTCCTCTAAAACTAATGTAAACTCCCAAAAAGAAAAGTATTTCCTCAGCTAAATTTGGTAAAATATATTTTGGTCCTTTGGGTATCTTTTTTAACATCTTGAAAAGAATTTTAGTTTTATAATTTTGGTTAAGCACTACTGATTAGGAAAAATATTGCTGTAAAATTAAAACTATGCTATATGTTATGTTACTTATTTTTCTATCGTAATGAGATTATAAGAATGAAATTGCATAAGCATCGGTTTATAATTTATCAATATTGCAGGTAGTAGAAAATGTCAGCAGCTAATTACACGGAGTCAAGTCTAACAATACAAGATTTGAAATCCGAATCCTTAACTAAAACCTTCATTTTGTCTAACAGTCTAGAAATTATGAAATCAATCCATTGTAAAAATATCTGTGGAATACATATTATCCAAAATGTTATAATTCTAGGTATACATTGATATAAATATTTGTTTTTTATTTTGGAAATTATTATGAGTGATCTGTTTAGGCAGATTTGATAGATGAAATTGCAAACTGCAGCGACAGGTTAGTGAAACATATTTTATAAATGCAATTACTATTCCCAGACCTTGACAAAATGGACACTTTTCGCCAAGGGCACACTTTCCTAAGCTTTTCAAAAGTAATTGATGAGTTTGTTTTTGTCGTGAGTTTGATCAAGTTGCATTGTTTGATAATCTTAATTAAGTACTGTCACCAATAGTAAGGATTGTGAAATTTTGCCACGAAAGTTCCAATCAAACTTAACATTTCTGATACGTAGATCTAAGACTGGAACGCATTGACAAACTGGAGTACCTTAATAATGCAAAACGTTTTACTTGTTAGATATCATTGCATTGATCACAAACAAACATATCATATTATTTACGTATATTATGATTATTTTAAATCTTGTCAGTGTCTTTGACAGATATAGAAATTTTTCGTTTAATAATTGTATAATGGACATTGTACAGCTTTCATTTTTATTTTCTGTTTTGGTAATTTATGAAAAAGGGTCAATGTGACTAGAAAACTTGACATCAATAACGACATTTTTGCGTTTGGTATCTATTTACTATTTTATAGTTTCATTTTACGTACAAATGAATTAAATTTCTGGCAAAGCAAACTTATCAACCTTCTTCATACTTTCATATAAATCATATGATAAGAAAACGGAAGAGATGTTATCTTTTTTCAATTGGATGTGGGTTAAGATTGACAATGTTTCTTTGTAATCAATGTTTTTATCAACATAGGACTGACACAAATGACGTATAATTTTTACTGATATCTAAGTCCTGCTCTATAAATAAATCGACTTAATATGACAGTTCAATCTGGAAATTGTCAAACATAATCTATTGAGTCTATCTTATTATCTATATCAATAATTTTCAAACGCTTTGGATGGATTTATAGACAATGAGAATGTATATTATATGTATAAATATTGGTTATTTTTTAGCTTTGTCTGTTTGAATAATTAAAAAATGTCCTTTGTACAAAATACTTTTTCTTGAAAAAGAACGTTTTCTATCACAGTGTACGTGTTCATGTCGCCCACAGTTTTTAATACAAATAAATGAGTTATCATTCATCAGCAATTTTACACAGACGAATTTAGCAGTAATTTGAAGTCAATAGATAAACTACATATAAAAACATTGTATCAATAATGTCTATGATGAAATATAAAGAATTTATTATTATTATTTTTGTACTGGATTATAGTTCGTCAAAAACTATAATGACTTGATAATATTGCATATGCGAGAATAAATAGTATTTGCAAATGCAGAAGTCATGGAGTTCATAAAAGACGAATGCTAAAGGAAATGCGACAAAAAATAAAGAAAATTTCCTGTTTATTATCTACCATATATACGTTATACGCTCATACGAGTCTTATTTCCTTAACAACTTTTATACCTGCTTTACACTTTCATATAAATTATTTTATAAGAAAGCAAAACAGACCTTTCTGAAGTAAGATTCCGATAGTGTGTTAGCAATCAATGTTTTAATTAAATAAAGATGATAGAAATGACGTATATTTTTTCAATTGTTATCTACTCGTTGTCCTTCAAGTCATAAAACAATGATTATATATGACAGTCCAATTTGGACATTGCCAAATAGAATCTTGCGATCTCACAATCTAAACCCTTGTTTTCCGAATGCTGCAGATAATAGGATTGAGTATTATCAGCATACGTCTTGACTCTTATTTCGATTTGTGTGCAGTGTAGGCTATACATTATCAATAAAAATCCCTTGTACAAAAGGTAATGTCATGCTATAGATCATTGTGTATCGTGATCATGTCGTACAGCATTCGAATTTAGATGAAAGAGTTTATCATACATCAGTATTTTGTGTAGACAAATTTATCAGTAATTCGCAGTCAATAGATGAACCTGATCTGAGATTCATTGTATCAGTTATGTCTGTAGATAATTTATATAGTTATTTATTTTTTAATTGTCTTATTAGATAATAGCATTTACCAGATGGCTGTAAATCAACAATTGATAAATAATTCTGAAGAAGGCAAAGGAATCAAGGCGTCTGTAATTTTGGATCAGCAAAGAGAGGAACATGTGTATAACATTTGACTTTTGAAACTGATTCGATATGATTTGATATGCAGACGAAAGGATGTTTGTAAATGCAGTAGTGATGGTTTTTTAAATAAACGAACACAACATTTGCTATCCGGTGTACATAGTTTCGGTTAACATTCAAATGATTAACATTTTAGCTAAAGATACGTGTTCACGCACTTTGCCCTTTTACATAAATCATTTGATAAGAGAACGAAAGTGACAAATTTTTTTACTCAATTGGATGCTAGTTCAGATTGCTAAAGTTTATTTGTGATCAATGTTTCTATAAAACAGGTCGAACACAAATGACGTATATTTCTTCCATTACAATCTAAGTCCTGCTTTACAAGTTACAAACCACAGATTACATATGACAGTTCAATCTGGACATCGTCAAATATATTTGTTTGAGTCTATCTTTATATCTAAATCCCTCTTTTGTAGTGTTTAAATAGGAATGTGCATAATCTTTGTTATTTCGTTTTGATAACATTGTAGTGTATAAATCATCAAAGATATAATTTAAACATGTTTATTTCAAGTTTATCACATTGTTCGTAATTATGTCATACAACATTTAAATACAGATGAAATAGTTTATCATGCATCAGCAGTTTAATGCAGAAGAATGTTTCATAATAATATCCGAATAATCCACAGTCAATAGACGAGTCTGATATGATCGTCATTGATTCAGTAATGTCTGTAGATAAAATATAAAGAATTTTTATTTATTTTTTGTACTAAATTATAGTCATTAATCAAAGATTATATATGGCAGTTCAATCTTCACATTGTCAAATATCATCTTTGGTTGGATCTTACTGTCTCATGCATCAATAACCTGGACTCTCAATGAATTTGCAGATATTAGAATGAGTACCATCTATTTATATTTTGATTCTTATTTGACTGTCTGCATTGCAGTGTATAAATATTTAATAATTTGCTTTGTACAAAACGTTATTTCATGCAATAAATCATCTTAAAAAAGCATTTCAATATAGATGAAAGACTTAATCATTTATCAGCAATTATATGCAGACGAATGTATCAGTTCTATCTGTATTATCTGTAGACAAAATAGGAATATTTTTTATTTCAATTACTGTTCTGAAATTAAAATAATTTGTCGTCAAAAGGGAATTAATTTAACAAGTGATAAATAAGTCCGACGAAGGTAAAGAAATTATAAATCTCATTTAAATGCAGGTAAAAAATGAAAAAATTATTACAGGCTCACGTCTGCTTCTAAAATGTTTTGTGACATAAATATGATTTTGGATTTCCAAGAAGGAAAACATTTTTTTTCAAAAATGTAAATGGTGAGGTGAATACTACATTTAAAGACAGCGTCACATTTGCTATCAAACAACTAAAGTTTCGTTTTAAGTTCAATGGCTTAGATGTCTTGCAAACATATTCATACACAATAAACTTTTATATAACTCATTTGATAAGAAAATTAAATTAAAAGTTATTTCTTATTTAGATTTGCGTTTAGATTACAAACACTTTATTTGTATTTAATGTTTTTATTAACTAGGGTTTACACAGATGACGTATATTTCTTCCATTGTTATCTAAGCCCTGCTCTAGAAGTCAGAAGTCAATGAACAAAGAAACATATGACAATTCAATCTGGACATTGTCAATAACAATCGGTGGATTTATCTTACGATTTCATGTATCTATACTAATTATTTTCGAAGGTTTTTGAATGAAATTGCAGGTAATAAGAATGAGTACTATTGGTATATGCCTTGGTTCTTATTTTAAATTGTAGTGCAGTGTAGCGTATACATTATCAATAAAAGGCTATATTTATGGTGCTTTTACGCAAGTGATAATTGTATATCACAGTTTCCTTGTTCATGTCGTAGAGCATTTATATGTAGATGAAAGGGTTAATCATTCATCAGCAGTTAAATGCAGAAGATTTTATCAGCAATTCATAGTCAATAGATAAACCCGATTTGAAATTCTTTGTATCTTTAATGTCTGTAGAAAAATAAGAATTATTTTATTTTAATTTCGTTCTTGATTATATTTATTCAGCAAATATTTCATATGGCAGTTATATCTGGACTTTGTTAAATATAATTTTTGGATCTACCGTACTATTGCATGTATCTTTAAATTTGATTTGAGAATTTTTTAATGAATAAGCATTGAATAGGAATGTGCATAATCTATGATATTTAGTTTTGATAGCAATATAGTGTATAAATCATCAAATATATGGTTTAAACAAAAACAAAAATTATTTAACGACATAGAGCATTGTAATTATATTGTTCGTATTCATGCCATACAACATTTGAATATAGATGAAAGAGTGTATCATTCATCAGCATTTAAATGCAGACGAAAATTTCAGTAATTCATAGTTAATAGATGAACCTGATATGAGCGTCATTGAATCAGTAATATCTGTAGATAAAACATAAATAATTTTTATTTTATTTTTTTCCTTTATTATAATCATTAAGCAATGAATACATTTGACAGTTCGATCTTCACAATATCATCTTTGGATGTATCTTACTGCCTCATGTATCGAGAAACTGGATATGTAAATGTTTTTCAATGAATTTGCAGAAAATAAAATTAGTATCATATGTATATTTATTCTTATTTGATTTTGTCTGAATTGCAGTCTATATATATTCAATAATGTGCTTTGTACAAAACGTTATTTCATGCAATAGATCTTAATAAAGCATTTAAGTATAGATGAAAGAGTTTATCATTCATCAGCAGTTTAATGCAGACAAATAAATCATTTTTTCACAGGCATTAGATGAATCTGATATAAGAGTCATTTTATCTGTAATGTCGGTAGATAAAATAGGAGGTATTTTTATATCATTTTTTTTTTTTTTTGAAATTAAAATAATTCGTCGTCAGAAGGCATTTTATTCAGCAAGTGATAAATAAGTTCGAGGATGATAATGAAATCAAAAATGTCATTTAAGATCGGGTAAAGAACAAATAAATGCAGATGGACTGATGTCTGCAATTTGAAATCTTTGATCATATAAATATGGATAAAAAAGGTTTGCAAATGCAGTAGTATTTGATTTTTAAAAAGTAAATATTTGCCAAAAATGTGAATAATGATGTGAGCGCTACATATTAAGACAACGTCACATTTGCTATCAAAAAACTAAAACTCGTTTTAATTTTACACGAATGAAATTTCGTGCATACACATTCACATACCATATACTTTCATATAACGAATGTGATAAGAAAACAAAATTGAAAGTATTTCCTTATTTTGATCTGCGTTTAGATTACCAATATTTATTTGTAATTAATGTTTTTATTAAGTAGGATTGACACAGATCCAGTCCATTGTTATCTAAGCCCTGTTCTAGACGTCAGAAGTCACTGGTCCAAGATTACATATGATAGTTAAATCTGGACATTGTCAAATATAATCTTTGGTTCTTTCTTCAGATGTTATGTATCTACATGGATTAGTATAAATGTTGTTATATATACTCATTATTTGAGAATATTTTTGAATGACCTTGCAGAAAATAATTGAGTATAACTTGTATACGTCTTTCTTATTATTTGAATCTGTCTGAATTGCAGTGTAAGAAATAGTTATTCATGTACTTTGCACAAAAGGTTATTTCATACCATAGATCATTGTGTATCAGAGTATTTGTTCTCCTGTCTTACAACATTTAAATATAGATGAAAGAGATTTACATTCATCGGCAGTTTTATGTAGACAGTTTTATCAGTAATTCACAGGCAATTGATGAATCTGACATTAGAGACACTGTATCAGTAATGTCTGTAGACAAAATAGGAAGTATTTTTATTTTTATTTTTGTTCAAAGTGATCAATAAGTCAGAGGAAGGTAAATAAGAAAATATCTTATTTAAAAGCAGCCAATTAACGAATATATGCAGACTGATTGACGTCTTTCACTAGAATTCTTTGTTCTTCGATGGCATAATTCAGAAAAAAGAAAATCTTTTGCAAATGCAGTAGTATTGGATCTCCAAAAAGTAAACAGAACAGTTCAAGATTTTGAATGAAATTAAACAATTTTATGAGAGATTATATACTGAAGTCCCAATCGAAAAACACAACTTAAAAGAATTATTTCATAATATTAACATTAATAAATTGGATTTAAATGAACAAAATAGTATTGAAGGTGAAGTACAACATTATGAAGTTCTAAAGGTCTTGAAAAAAAAAAGAAAAATAACAAAACCCCAGATTCAGACGGTTATACTGCGGAATTTTTTTAATTTTTTGGAAGGACATCGGAAATTTTGTTGTCAGATCTGTAAATGAAGCCTATCATTCTGGGGAATTGTCTGTTACTCAAAATTTGGAATTATTACTTGTCTTCCTAAGGGCGATAAATCAAGAGAATTTTTACAAAACTGGCGCCCTATCTCTTTATCAAATGTTACGTACAAATTAGCCTCTGGATGTATAGCCGAACGATTCAAAACAGTTTTAGATAAGCTTATATCAGATGACCAAACCGGGTTTCTAAAAGGAAGATATATAGGGGATAATATTAGACTCATTTATGATATTATGGAACATACTGAACAAAAACACATACCAGGCATGCTATTTTAATTGACTTTCAAAAAGCTTACGATACTGTGTCATGGAAATTTCTACATGGTGTTTTAGATTTTTTAAATTTTGGCCCATCAATTAAACAGTGGATTAAAGTCTTTTATACGAACATCAAATCATCTATAATACAGAATAACTTTTTATCAGCTCCATTTAAAATCAACAGAGGAGTGAGACAGGGTGACCCCATCTCTAGCTACTTATTTTTATTATGTGCTGAAATACAAGGAATTTTAATAAGAGAAAATATAGAAATAAAAGGAATAAAAATAAATGACGTTGAACATAAAATATCACAGTTTGCTGATGATACTACCTTTATCCTTGACGGCTCGAAAAAATCTTATGACGAAGCAATAAAAACTCTCGATATTTTTGCTAGTATTTCCGGTGTTTCTATAGATATTTCTAATGTAAAACTATTTGGATCGGATGCAAAAGATATTGTGGCGAAACCTTTAACCATAGATTGAAAAATACCATTGACGATAAATTTACATTATTGGAAATACATTTTAGTGTAGTTTTAGATGATATTGTTAAAATTAATCACAATAAAAAATAAGTGAAATCAAAAATATTCTTAAAGCATGGAAAATGAGATCATTAACACTCATTGGAAAAATTACAGTTACAAAGAGTTTGATTATATCTAAACTTAATTATCTTTTTATCACTTTATCCAACCCAACGGCAAAATTTATTGTAGAGTTAAAAGCAATGATATTTAATTTTTGTGGGGTGGAAAATGTGATAGAATAGCCAGAGACACTTTAATACGAAGTTATTGGAATGGTGGTTTAACATTGATATACCTTGACGCCTTTATAAATGCTTTAAGATTAACGTGGATAAGACGAATTTTAAAACAAAACTCGAAATTCATGAATATAATGAAATGTTATTATGATATTCATAAAATTGCTTTTGGGGGATCTGACTATTATAAAGACAGCCACAGATATAAAAACCGATTTTGGGCAGATGTATTTTATGGTTTAAATGAATTAAATTAAAAACAAAAACCAAAAATATGGTCAGATTTTTTCACAAGTTGTATTTGGAATAATCCGTTTTTTAAAATAGGAAATAAGTCATATCAATTTGATAGGTGGATCGTAAAAAAAGTATTTTTTGTTTCAGACTTACTAAAAACAGATGGAATATTCTATACATATGAGGAATTTATTAGAGTATATGATGTAAAAACCAACTTTCTAGAATATAACAGTGTTTTAGAATCTATTAAAGATGCTTTATCAGAGTTAAAATACTTAAATCATTCGATTTCCAACCGGCAGCCCCATTTATACACCATTTCAGATAAAGACAATTTTAAAATCACAAAAAGGAGCAAAAGATATGTATTTATCCTTAATTGACAATAGAAATACGATAAGTGAAAGCAAATGGTCGAATACATTCAACTTAGAATCAAAAGAAATAAGAAATATTTATTACCTCCCTTTTTACATAACACGTAATACACCTCTCCAGTGGTTTCAATATAGAATTAACAAAAAATATTGGGAGTTAATTCATTTTTGAAAAAAAATCGGTATACAAACGAATAATAAATGCTCTTTTTGTAAAAGAGAACCCGAAACTATTTTTCACCTTTTTTGTGAGTGTGGATTAGTTGCGATCTATGGAATTGTCTTGAAGATTTCGTCAATATCAATATAAGTGAACCTTTTGAAATGGACCCTAAAGTTGCTTTATTTGGAATTCCAAAGATTATTCAAAAATACAAACCTTTGAATTTCATAATATTAATAACTAGATTTTACATTTATCAGGCAAAATTGAATAACAAGACATTCAATTTTTGTAGTCTTAAAGCTTATATAAGATACAATTTGCTTTTAGAAAAAAGACATAATGTTAAAAAGTCAAAAACATGAACTTTTTAGGAAATACTGGCTGCAATTTACAGAAAAATTTTCATCATAATCTTTAACTCCCTGTCTTAGACTTAGTAATGTTTTTAATTAGTATATACACATATATATTGAGTAATTGTAATTATGTAATTAAAGTACATGTATTAGTTACTAGATAAAGTTTGGTGATTGTAATTGTATTTGTATGTATTTATGTCACAAAATAAAAACATTATAAAAAAAAGTAAACGTTTGCCTAAAATATAAGTAGCTATGTGAAGGCTACAAATAAAGAGAACGTCGCATTTTCTGTCTAAAGACTAAAGTTTCGTTTTTAAGTTCACATGAATGATATTTCTTGCAAATATTTTCACATACACTATACTTTGATATAACTCATTTGATAAGAAATCAAAATTTACGAAATTTCTTATTTGCCTGTGCAATTAGCTTGCAAGAAGTATTTTCAAACAATGTTTTAATTAAGTAGGGTTGACACAGATGGCAAATAGTTTGTCCATTGTTATCCAAGCCCTGCTCTAGGAATCAGAAGTCATTGAAAAATAATTATATGTGGCAGTTCAATCTTTGTATCTGTTTTACGATTTCACGTATATATACTCATTATTTGCAAATGTGTTTGAATGTAATTGCATCTCACAGGAATACGTATAACTGGTAAATGTCTTTATTCTTTTTTGATTTTGTCTGAATTGCCGTGTATAAAAAAAGTTAATGCGCTTTGTACAAAAGATTATTATATGCAATAGATCATTGTATATCAGAGAAATCGTGTTCATGTCGTACAGTATTTAAATATAGATGAAGGAGTTTATCATTCATCGGCAGTTTAATCCAGACGAATTTATCAGTAATTCACCGTCAATAGATGTACCTGATATCAGAGCCATTCATCTACAATGTCTGTAGAGAAGATATCAAGCAATGTTATTTAAAATTTTGAACGTTAATTGATCAGTCGCCAGAAGGCAATAAATCGACAATAAAAGGTTAGTTTAAATAATGAAATAAACTAAAATATCAGTAGTGTTAGATGTGGAACAGAATTAGAAAGAATGTGTACAGAAGAGAAAGCTCAATGTTTATATATTGATATATACTATGATTTGATATGTGCAGAAAAACGTAGGCGTTCCAGACGAATGATCGTCGATAATGTGATAGAAAAACGGCCGAAGAAAGACGAATCAAGTTCTGAGCTATGCAATTGCCGCATAAAAACATGTTTAAAATAAATGTTAAAAAAATCACAATAAAAGAGTTTTTTTAAGTTTTGTCTTTTCAGGTGAAATACACGCTTTATTGGCAGTAAGTAGATGAGTAAGATATCAGTTAACTGCTTATGTTGATATGCGATATAAAAGCATTATTTGGTCACTGAAAAATATACAAAGATAGTTTAATAAAGACAAAATGCTAAACATGTAACAATAAAATACTTCAATGTTGCCAAAATTTTAACATTTTAAGGGACAAAGTTTTAATTCCGGTGGGTCTGCTTAATCAAAAACAACCAAATCGATCCATGTTCAAACCATAATCCAAACAGCAAAGCAAACACTATGAAAACTAGCAAAATTAGCAAAATAATACTTTCATCAAGAGAGTGAGGTCACGTGTTCCAGAACGTGTAATTTGAACTCAATAAATATTGGCCTTCTTAAATGACTAAGTGTAAGATAGTGCAACAGTATGTTATATATGAAAGTGAAGCGCACCTTCAGAACCATTTTATGCACTAGATTAGGATGAGAGAAATTTAAAACAGTGCTATGAAGGATTGAAATAAACTTTATATTTCAAAATGATATTTTCAAAACTTTTTTTTTTTCAATCATGCACCTTCAAAGCATTCATTGTCATTTTAACACGTTGTTTCTTTAATATAAGTGTTTTAATATCAAATACTTAAATATACGCATCAAAATTCCATTCATTTAATTTGCACTTACCTGTTCGTGTTAACTCCAATTTGAATGGTGATAATAGTATGGTTGATTCTAATGTAATTTTTGTATTGTATAGTTCGCTCAATAGTAATAAAAATGCAAATATTAACATTTCGATAAAGATTAGTTAAGGATATCAAAAATTTGTGATTTGTATAATTAATACAAGAAATAGAAAAAGAATTAAATAAAACGTATATCGAATTGTAGGAGTATATTTAAATTTAACACGTGGCAGGTGTAGCTAGCTTGACAAAAGGCGCTTACCCTTCTGTAGTGCTCAGTCTCACTACATAAATGGAAGTTCACGTCTTTAACTTAATATGACAAGATTTTACTTGCTGTTGATTTTGTGATTTGGACATGAACTGGTATCTTTGGTTTTGACTTGGACCGTTTAATATCATTATTCTCACCAAATATTTAAAGCTACACGTATTATTCAAACCTATAAATTGTCTGCAATTTAAATTTTTAAAATTCTGACTGTTTTTAGCATGTGTAAGAATCTAAAAACAATGTAAATTTATGCAAAATAATGAATTGCATTCTGTTCACAATGACATCTTATATAGCCATTTACATTCTAAAGAGTCATCAGTTCCATACTGTATGTATTTATTCAACAAATCTAATAGCAATATATCTTGCTGATGTTTTTCATGTTTAGGAATGCACCGAGATATTAACAGATCACATTACATTTTAGATTGAAAAACAGAAGTACAAAAAGTGTAATGCGGCTAGAATTGGCTTCATACAATGTAATGAACTAAAACAAAAGGCATGTACAACCTTATTATATTTCTAATAAAGCCATACAATCTCTTTCTAATTGGATATTTATTAGTCATCAATCATTTTTCGAAACTTCATTATTAGGCATTAAAAGTGAAAATAAAGGGATTACTGATATATCCATGAATGCTTTATTAATCATGATATATTTCAAATTATGTTCTTGAATCAGATACTTTGCCACAGGGTCATCATGGGTACATTTTTACTCTGATAGATAAATTCTCTCTACTATTCCATAAATTTGCATCATCTGTTTCCGAAAATAGTGATATCTTACTTCTCGTTACGAACCAGTTATCATTTTTTCTCTCCCATATGAATAAAACAAGTAAAACTTTCAAAGACAAATATATATTATGTAAGAGTGGATTCAAAAAGAAAATACAGCGAAAAACACATCGTCAAAATGTTTTGATAGATAGCATATTTTAGTTAAAGGTTGCAAAAATAGTAAAACTGTGCTTGCTTATTTGTTTATTTATTAAAATGAAGCAGTAGAACCTTGCTAAATATCGAGAGAAAACCATTGTCAATTCATTCATCTTCGCAGATATATAGGTGACTTTTTATTACTTAATAATTCTAAATTTGGATACTTTATTATTAGTAAGGGCCGAATTCGAAATTTTCAAATGTCAATTAAAGGTTTTTTTTAAAATCATTTTGATTTACATTAAATTCTAAAAATATCATTTCTGGCGCCATGTTCTTGATAACAACTTTTTTGTTACAAGCAAGAGAACGCCATACATGTATTCAAAGTGTAGCAACGTTCATACTTAAGAAATGGAGGCTATGCATTTTAAACCCAAAAACCTAGATATAACGACAAACGAACAGTACTTTTAAAAGGTTTACTGCATCTTCAACTTGTTGTTAAGTCCCAATGGTATTTTGCATGGAAGGATGGTTTTTAAACAGCTATACAATTTTGCATAAAGATCCCAAAATCTCTGTATTAAAGTTATCCCTAAAAATTAATATTTATGCACAAAATCAAAGGTCTAGTGTTTTCCTGAGTATTTGCTTTGTGTTATTCTCATTTCAAGTCTTGTGGTTTTTTTAATTTTGTGTATGTTTTTTCCTTAAACCGCATAATGCATTTCCAGTACCTTTAACAAACTTGAAATATCCACAAAAATGATGCAGTTATATGGCTCTAGTAAAGATCGTAGTAAATAATTTAATGACCTGTGTTGTTGAAAGATATCTCTGCGGCTCACATTAATTAAATGGATTTACAAATATTCAATCCAAATAGAATGCATTTACGTGTATGCATTATTTTAGTTTCTTACTCGGTTTTCAAATTGAAGTTAAAGATAAATATACATTAGTTTCATAAAATAATATTCATGCTTCTAATCAAGTCGATAGTTTTGATATACAAACTTTAGTTAATTCATCAACAACCAGCTGGTTTGAGATGGTAAGACAAAACTTGATTGTAAACTATTGAACGGTAAAATTATGTCAAAAGCAGAGATTACATTTTGAGGTGAACTACTGCTCAAGTTTAATTATATCAATTCACAAATTGAGTATTTTATTATAATAAAAATCATAACTGTTCATACTCAAATATCTTACACGTTTGCAGAAATCGTTGATTTTATAGATCAATGGTTTTTAATAACACTATTCTCGTTTCATATTAATCGTTTAAGGCGATACCATATAACATTTTATTTTAAAGAGAGTTTTAGTTGTCTAAAACAGCATCATTTCACAAACGTTTTGATATGAAGTTGAACAAGTCACAACATGGTATTTAAGATGTCAACGAAAGTTTACACGATCTAATTCCGGGTTATAATGTATTAAATGACGAATAAGGTAATGATTATACACAATAATATTAAGATTTAAAGAAATTTATCAAGTAAACATAAACCACCATAGAAAATGGTATAATAAAAATAATCAGGATCGCCTACTTATAATTCTAAATTTACCACTATGAAATTTGACTTCAATCCTTCTACCTTAAAAATAGAATCTGTCGCTTGTGAGAAAATTATCCCCATTTAAAACATTCCCAACAAGAGCAAATATATGGTTGTTGTCTTTAAACACATTCTGCCTTGTTTAGCTATCTACACTCGTCATAAAATATAAAAATTAAAATAAAGATTGAAATTGTAAAAGATGTCAATGTGAAATACATGTACGGTACTTTTTTGCGCTGACATCTACATGTAACCAGTAAAACGATAGAAGTCGTCTTAAATGTCTTTGATACCTTGGCCTCTTTAAAAAGACAAGTATCTAAGAAAATGTAAAACGTTAGTTCGTCTACAGATTTCAATACTCTCTTAGAGCAATACCATCTAGATCCTTGGTAATTGCAGAAGTATTAAATTAAATGTTTATCCTAGTATGTATTTTGACTTAATATGAATTGTTACATCCATCGTGTATTATGTCAATCACCGTTTATGACATAAAGAAACTGTAGAAAAACAATGAATATAATACAAAAAATAAAGAAAAATATCAAAAAGTAGTTAAGCACGTACTACAAACATACTCATGAAACTGTTATCATATAGGTAGGCCTGATAAAGTTTTCAATATAAAACAAAGTACTGTTGGGTGACCAGACACCTGATAGCACTGTAGTTTATTCTATATTATAGAAGATGAAATAAAGTAATGTTTAAATGTCTTGCATATTTTCAATATATACACAAGCACAGAACCATTTGAGACGAATATGAGTGTACAAAGACACAGGCTGTATGTCACAAACTTCTGAATGTCAGTGAGACACCTAAAACTTGTTATGTTTAAATACGGTATGATACTTGATGTTTAGTTATATATAACTTTTATATAGATTTCAATTTCTTTATTCATTTTACCACTGCGGTAGATCAGTTGGTAGAGTGCTCGCTCCGTATGTGGGAGGTCGTGGGTTCGATCCCCGGCCGGGTCTGACCCAAGACTTGAAAGTGGGTAGTGACTGTTTTTTCGCCAAGCACTCGGTGTTACGAAATGAAAGTCACGGTTCTTTCGGATGGGAACTTAAAATAAACGAGGTCCCGTGTCACGGTGGGCTTGGCACGATAAAGAACCCTGCTGTATAATGCCATAAGCGCAACGCACAGGCAAAATTTCTGCACTTTCGCCTATAGCTGGCGACGTCTCGATATAAGTGAAATATTCTTGACTGGGACGTTAAACCCCATTACTCACTCACTCACTCACTCACTCACTCTTTATTCATTTCACACATAGTGGGTGTAACTTGCAAGAAATGTGTGTATACACTTCCGCATCAACCGGCTTCACTTCTATGCTGGGTGTTTACGTGTTTCACTATTTTGCCAGCTTTAAAACGTATTACTTTTCTTTTGAAATTGTGATTTGTACATGGAACGATTTGATTTTTATTTATTTCCCTATGCTTTTCTGCGAAATATTTAAGCTCATATTTTTCTGCAAAGCAAGACCTGCGTAACGAATTTCATTTCTATTTCCTGATCATTGTACAGGTTTTTTTTAAGGTTTCCTTATATTGAAATATGGTTTCCTTAAATTGAAGTCCATGTCTAGACTGTTTAATGTCCTAACATTGATTAAAACATTGCAATTAGTAAGAGTGTCGAATTCTACTATTGTCATTTGATTTCAGACGAAAAAATATCTTGACAAAGACTGACTGCTATATGAATGTAAAGTACGTTCAACTTGATCTTTTCAAAAAACTACAAGACGAAGAATAGAGTTGGTAAAGATGGTGGGCGTTTCCGTATTGGCGTGACATCATTATTATATATCATTTCGTATCATTGAAACAATGTTTGACTGAACAGTTACACTTTGTTTTATCCATGCTTGTTAAAGTGTATGTCTGTATCGCTACAAATTTAACTTAATTATTAGGCTCATTTTAAAAAAAAATATCTCTACTATTTGACATGTCTGTGATAAATGTCGCATTTGAAAATTAGATTGTCATGATAAATGATGCTTATGCTACGTAAACACAATATTTATGATTTAAGAATTGCAATAAATTTTACAAGATTCTTAATTATGAAGAATTGGTAAAATCATTCCTTGGTTTTGATAAATGAGTTCTAATGAGGCAATGAAATTTGAGCATGATTTGAACAAGGATTAAATAATTCAATTTCTAGAAAAAAACGCCGTGTCAAATTACAAACTACCATTTGCCATTCAGTATTAAATATTGACAATAGACCGTGATTAATGATAGAGAATCTTAAATTTTGCCGCATTTAACATAAAAAGTGTTCTTCATTCTCATTTATCATGTTACAAATATAATTCTTTCTTTAGAATAATGGGCAGGGTAAATGATCCAAACATGTTTCATGACAGAACGTTTACTATAATATTACATAATCAGTTGTATTAGAAATGGCTGACCAGTTGATTTGTTTGTAAAGGAATATGATTTTATACATGTGCTATCCTGATGTCATGTTTTTGGAAAAGGAAAACGTTTGCCTTAATTAGTATCCCTGTCTGTAAAAAAGTTTTCCAACATTTAGTCATCACAATTGCAATGAGAAAACAATTTTACCACTACTGTTGTGACAGTATGTTTTGTATAGAAAAAATATAGCTCGACAAAGATTATTTTAGCAACACTTCTATATAGGTAGAAACACCATGTTCAAAACGATATACGTTTATTCTATTATATGCAATAAGTTCATGTGGCGAATGTTATTTCCAATAAACAAACATTTGATTATTCTATACCAGCAACTTTAATGACTTTATATATGAGTTTATTATTCCAACCTTTTGCTGTACAAGCTCTACTATAGCGTAATAATATTACAAATACACCATAAGCAAGAAAAGTAGGTATATTGCTGCATAAAACGAAAAGTTGACAATAGAAAAATTAATGTCATCGTGTTTGTACATTTTCAAATGTAGCTTTTTGTTGGCGTCATAATTGAAACTTAACTCTAAATATGAAGCAGAAACTGTTGTATCTTTTATTTCAAGGGCTAGAATAGATGATATCAACACAGTCTCTTAATTTAGGAGTATAAAGAATCAGAACGGGATTTGTATTTTTGTATGTGGAGCCAAGTGATTGGAGGACAGTCTCCTCTCCTGATTTAACAAGGTTTTTGCTTTATTAGAATAGCGAAACAAATCAGCAAGCAACGATACACAATTTATAAAATCAAAAACAAACAAACTAATCCATGTCCGAATCACAATCCAGAAGCAAAGTAAAAACTTTGGAACTGACAAATTAGGTTAGACATGTGAACTTCCACCACGGAAGTGAGGCCGGATGCTCCGGAAGGGTAAGCACCTCCTGTTAAGCTAACTACACCCGCCACGTGTGTAATCTAAATTGTGTGAAAGGAACATGCAACTATGTGACGTCAAATATAATACACAAAAATTATGCACATGTAAAATCATGAAAGCAACAGCCGAGACGAAAAGTGATTTTATAAAAAAAATATCTCACTCTTGACGGGGACAGCTCGCTAATCAGTATGTGCTTAGAATCCAGAGAATGCGGACTACCTTCCATTATGAAAGTTTGTGTGTTTTACTTGATTTGCCAATAGTTTTCAGTTTTCTATTCTGATTGAAATTTCAGCATTGACCGATACTTTTACTAGTGTTTAGTGTTAAATCTTATGTTTTAAGAAGAACAACTCAAATTAATACAAGTTATAAAACCCGTTTGACATGCCCATTATGTTTCAACCTTTAATTGCTTTTTACATAGAATATCAATATAAAAACAAATATACAACTACCTGTAATATGTAAAACATAAAAAAATAAATCATATTCCATTGCACATTGGTTAAACCTGGCGAATTATTGAAATCGTTTAAAACACTGTCTTTGGCATATGAGGTAAAAAAAAATTACCCTTCTGTTTTTCTTCTTTCAGCGTCTTAAACAGATTTGAATTTCGACGATTATGGTCCAATGATATTATTCCCATAAAGCCGTGTAGTGCTGCAAAATAAAATAATAATATAAGTAATATTTTTACGTTGTTTAACAAGTAATGTTAGTTTATTGTAACATATCTTGGGTCGTTTAAAAATATCAATACTTCAAATAATACCTACATTGAATATTGAGTGTTCAAATTACATTGCCACTTTCTTTTGTAAATCACACTGTACATAACAATTAAAATGTTTTTTTTTGCTTGCAATGTAGGCGATTCTGGCTTCATTTGATTTAATAAACAGGAACAAAACCACATAAATGCTATTATATTTCTACTGAAACCACATAAACTGCTCTAAATTGACCCATTAGTGGTGCGAAATTATTTACTTTGAGTATTTCTCCGTCAATATCGAAATACCCATTTAAAGATTTATGTCTTCACATTATTTTGTTTTCTGCCTCGTGAATTAATTTTAATGAAACCCAATTAATTCTCCTTTTCTTCCAAATTGATGTCCGGATTCTTTAATTCTAATCACATATTTTAGTCCTAATTGCGTATTACCTTGAGGTACAAACGTAGAAATGCAAAGTGTTCGTCTTGTTAAATTTTAAAGGTTGACTGATTTGTCAAATCCGTTAATGTTCTCGCATACAAAAATAACAATTACTTTAAATTTCGATCATTATAATTAAAAAGGCTGTATAAGATTCAAAGTACAACATAAGTTATAAGGAAATGAACTTAGAAATATGTTTAATGAGGCAGAACAATGGCTTATAATAAATCAATTACTTACCTAGAAAATAGTAAAATTTATCAAAATTAATCATACGGGCACATGTCTAATGTCTTAAAGAGAACTGGACTCCACTTTCCTGTTGGAAGTTTATTTTATCTGATTTTATTAGTTTTACTTTGTTCTTGGGATTTGAGTTGAACATCGACCCTTATGTTTGTATTTGATTTATCTGTTTGAGCAAAACATCCAGATGCAATAATAAAGAAATAATCACCATATATCGTAAAATAAAATAATGGCTTGATTCATATGCGTATGACTGGTATACATCACGAAATGGTGAAGCGACCTTATTAGAGCAAAAAAGTTCATTGCAATAAAATAGCTGTTGAGATTTATTTTATTGCAAAAAATTATTTTATGAATGCAAATTACGGCGTAACTATTGTTTGTGACATATTACATCACGTCACAAGGTGAGTAAGGTAGTACGTCATTTAAAAGGAACAACCAACCAGTCGTTTTTTACGGTAACTTTTTTCAAGTTTAATATGAAGGAAAACGAAGCTCATGTTTGAAATAACAACCTGTCTTTGATATTGAGCGAAGAACAAAATTAACAGAATTTCATAGAAATGATCCAATATAGGACTTTTGTTGTTTTTTTTAAATAGTTACGTTGTTAACCAATTTAATATACGTGACACTGTTTACCATGCATAAACAGATATGTTAACGCGGATTTATCAGTAGATCGTTTGTGTTCAAACAACCCTTATTTTACCTTTACATGAACTGTAAAAAAAATCGCAACTTATATTACCTTCACCATTTTTATATCTACTTAGAAATGATTTGTGGCTTCAAATATTAATATAGCAAAACATAGAGAGATTTCATTATAATTTAACTGTAAATAACTACTGTAGGCGATGTCAAATTGACAAGAGTCAATTTTGTTATCAATTCAAAATGAAACGGGAATTTACTTAGCCACAAGGAACTAAAGGAACATTACGCTAAAATGATTGTTCTTTGGAACTTTTCTTAGATAAACTGTAAATAGTGAAATTCTTTTGCACAAAAAAGTTATAAAGGGATTGATAATCGTTTATAGCTTAATTTTCCTGTATGTAAGATGTTCTTAATTTAAAATCATTCATATAAATGACAAAACCAAAAAGTTCTAAAATTTGTTAGAAGACCAGATATAAATAGATACGTAGATATTGTTTTCTCTTAATAATCCTACATTTGGATACTTTGCTTATACCACTGAGTTCCTCTAGTAAGCTTGTAGAAAATACGAATGATTTTTTAAGTTCTGCTTCATATTTAAACTTATACCTCAACTATGACGCCCAAAAAAGGATATGTTTGAAATTGTACCGCACATGATGACACATTTTCTTATTGTATTTAACAAGAATATCAGGGGTTATCAAGGACCTTAATAAGTTTTATTGGTCGTCCTCACAATATTGTTGACAGGTACGACGTCTTTGTGTCTAGGATTACACTTGATATATTTGACGTCCAAAAGTGCCAATTTTGATAACACATTTGGCGGCCGTACCTAGCTAAACAGGAGTTGCTTACCCTTTCAAAGTACCGGTCTCTCTTTCCTGGTGGCAGTTCACATGTTAAACTTAAATTGTCAGTTAAAAAATGTTTGCTTTCGGGTGGCGATTTGGACATTGGATTAATTGTGGGGTTTTTCAAATTTAAGTAGATTTTATATTGTGCTTATACGGATTGTAAAAGATCCAGTTGATTATAAAACCAAATATAGGCTGTCAATTAAATGGACTGTTAATCTCATATAATCAACGAAACAAATTATACACGGGGAGAGAAATTTTACAAAGGAAATATGAATAACTAAATTAACTGGTTCAGACAATTGAATGAATTGGTTTTACATTTTTATCATCTTTAGGTTATTATTATAAAAGATTATCATTTACGAGATACAAAAATTAATTAAATATTTTAAATAGATCCTAATGATAAACTCTTTTAAATTACAACATTATGTCAACTTAACATCAAACCAAACTTTGAAAGGATATGTTGCTTAATGTAAATAAAAGATAATTGTTACGTAATTTTGTGATGAGAATTATTTAAATTATTTTAGCATTTATACTTTGGAAATGATAATTGATATCCATTCGAAATTCATAAAATGAAAGACAAATATGCACAAAACCCTTATTGATGGACCAATTAAAATCAAATCCAATTTATTTATTTTTTGTTTATCACAAAGGTAATCATAAAAAGATAATTTAGTAACAATAATACAGGCGCCTTGAAAGATGCAATTTGTAATATTTATTGAATTGTGCCATTATGGTCTCATATTATTGCCAGTAATAATCAAGAATTTTATTACATAATTGTATGATCAATTAGAATATGAAAAACGTCGTTAACGTTTTATTCAATAATTTCTAAATTGTGTATAATATATGCAAAAAATGGTATTGAAGCTCAAAGTGCATTCCATTTTTGACAAAACTCTATTTATTGTCCCGTATAGACATATTTACGTAGACATTTAACTTAAAAAACTTTAGTATAGTTATTCTGTGAAATTTACCAATAATTACAGATTATTAATGGGAAACATTATCGTGTTAAAAAAATCAACATTTACAATATGACTATCTCTCTTTGATTAAACATGCAAAACCAATTGTGTTGCAAATCCCATTGAAAGACGATTGGGGTCATGATCCTTGATGTGTATCAATTTTCTGGCAAGATGACGTCATGTCCCCACAAGATGCCGTTATGTGACTGTTTGTTGATTATGACGTCAGTAAAGATCACATTGTCATGCAAGATACGCCGGGTACAACAACATTATTGAAAACAAGAATTGTAAATGTGAGAAATGACATTTCTGCTGATGATATTTCAAAAGGGTAGGCGAGATAGTGTGGCGCGTGTCGGGCTTCTCTCTTCGTGGAAGAAAAAATTAATTATTTTAAGCAATGATTACAAAATTTCTTTCAAATAAATTGTTATCAGTTTTGCTTTCACACAAGGGCGGAGAAATAAGCTCAAACATAGGTTCACAATAAAAAATACTGTATATATTTACCACACTATTTTGATGATCCGCTTATACTATAAACATATGCTTGCAACATCCCTGAATCAAAGTTTGGTTTGTGAGCAGATTGACGCGTTGCATAAATGTCTCAAAGAAGAACATAGCAAACTCTGACATAGCGTATTCGCTGTCAAAATTACACATCGAGCAGAACAGTATGTTTATTGCTGTATAGGAAATAAAAAATTATATTATTAAAATTGTCATTATAATTGTCTTTTAGTGTCACATTTAGTATTTCTTGGATGCAATGTTCACGAGGTTCTACTTCCAATTGATGAAAAAACAAATCAACAGTAATTATGACATATTGTAACATTGATATAGCGATATGTTTGTTGGAAAATCGCATTACCAACTACATCAAATATGTTGTCTATCACGAACTTCGTTGCCTTTATCGTTAGCATAAATTTGTTTGTAATATGTAATCTTCTTGACAAAATAACAGAAATATCTCTTGCTATTTATACCCTCTTATCAAATCCATGTGGAACATATTTCAATAATAAAATTCTCAATATTTTATTTTGAGTTTAGTGATATTGTCTATGATACTTAACGAAAACATCTTCTCTATTGCGAGTGGTTGGCTTAACATTCATCATGGTCATTGGAAGCGACTTTATGATTTTCATGACCTTAGTTTAACTCTTCGGTAAATCATTTGTAAGTTTTAGATATTCTACCAAAAGTCTTTCAGTTTCTCATTATCTTTTGTTTTGGTTTATTTACATCCATCTGCGATTAAATCGAAATCATTGAGAGTGTTTTATTGAATAGTAGGTCTTGAGGGTATCTATTTGATCTTTAACGTGATGTTTAAGTACATCTGCTTATGTTTGTTAAGGAAAAAAACTACTCTTAACGCCCAATATATTACACGATAAATTGTCGGATGTGATAGTTGCAATCTGAGATGACAATCTTAAGCGTTTTCCTGTCAATGATTACTTTTGAAAACCTAATCTCAAGTGGTCTCTTGCCAATGATTATTCTTGAAAACCAATTTACCACTCTACATAAGCGGCATTGTGATAAAGGAAGTAGAGTTTGTTAACGTCATTCAGCCACACTTGTTCCGCCAGTTGATGAATATTAAACTCAGGTCTTTAGTGTATAATTTAGATTCTCATTCTGATAATGCTTATAATGCTTCAGTTTACGTTGCGACGTATTATCTTTTTTCAAGGTCCCGACTAGTACATTATACTGACTTTCATGTGTTAATGTTTTTTCATAATTTATCATTACTCTTCTACTTTCAGTAGTGTTCATAGCCAAACGAAACCCTTACATGAGTATCTATTGATATCAGTCTGTTAGTTAGGAATTCTAAATTTTCGGGTCTAGTAGTTTTCTTTCAAAATCATTTTCAAGAAGGAATAGTTTTGGTATCCTGGTAATTTGAATCTATCGGTTTCAATCTACGATTCCGTAAATTAAAGTTTTGAAACAGCATATTCTTTACATTTGAACATGAGAGAAGTTTTATAATTTGAAAAAATATATTATTTCACTTGTTAAATACAAGAACGATTTCCATTTTCTACTGTTTTTATCATGCAAACTTTTATTAAATCGAAACAATGTACACATTAAAAGTTTGGTAATTTTGAAAAACTACGTGCTTCTTGTGAACAACAATAGTGTTTCATCTTACATTGGAGGTTAGAACCTATTGTCTTAACTAAATGCATATATTCGGATATGAAAAACAGCGCATAAAATAATCATTGAACGAACTCTTCCACTGTATTTTTACAATAATTTACATTTTTTGGTATAAGGCCTATATAAGCATATAGTCCATAGGAACTAGAACATCACCGATTTGTCTTATTCCACTAGACTCTATTTGTTGTTTCATTAACTAACTCTGACATACAGTATACATTTTATTGAAGTTTTATCTATATTCTACTCTATAAAAGGCTCAACGAAGACTATCCATTACAGTTCAATCTGTGCATTGTCAAATGGAATCTATTTCTTTATCTATCCTTGTTTTATAAAGTATATTTATATAAAATGAGTTTTTTTCTTGTTTGTAATTGGTGTTTTAGGGAATTATTTTAATTTTAAGACATCTGTATTGAATCAGTGATCAAGTATATCTTTTGTTCCGTGTAAAAGTAGCAGTTGCATATAAATTATTATTATTTCTTTATATAAACGGCTTAATCGGCATGCAGTTCAATTTCATAAAGTTAAGCCTTATTTTATATCCAATGTGTATGTATAGTAATATCTATATATAAAGTTTGATTTATATTTTGTATCTACGACGTAATCGTTATGTAATCGCCTGGGTTTTTCATATGGATACAAATGGAAATTTTTAATACATTCAACAAAAACGGTTGTAGGATTTTTTTATGTTCTAGTATTATGTGACTTATTGAAGAAATGAAATGACGCAATCACTATTCTTTTTATATGAGAAATATAGGAAGGCTTAATATTTGATCAAGACTATATAAATAATTCGTAAAATACAGTTGTAGCGGCGGAAAGCAATATCATTAAACCAATTATATACGCCAATAAATCAATGAGTATTTTAACGTAGCTTAATACTAAAAATCAATGAAGTATACATAATAACATCATATTTTTATATATAATTTAACACGATTTTAAGGATGTTAAAGATGGTCTTTTTTAAATTGTCGATTTTAAAACATTCTTGAATTTTTCTAAACATCTTGGTTCTTATATTTGGTTTCGTGTAAAAATATTTTTTATTAATCTTTTTACATTTTACTTAAGTATTCACTTTTCATTCTTTAACAAAGAAACCAAGATAAATGTGTTATAAAATTGAACGGGGATTCTATCCAATTTGCCAGGACCCATTGAAAATATATATTAAAGATTGTTATAGCAATTTAGAATATGTAAGAATTTTTATGCCCAACATATGTCTCATGTGTGGCAATATTTTTTTCGAAGAAACAATCGATATTCCAATGAGCGCAAACTGTACATCAATGACTGGTTTTGTTTTCTTAATCATATGAAGCAGAAATTATGCAGACCCTTGTTAAATCTGCAAAATCTGCCGCCAACTCATTAAAGTTCATAATGATGGGCTTCATATTTCTAAATATGTAGAATATATTTAACTTCACAGGATCCTGTAATTAATGTATTATTCCAGGACTTCATATATCTTATCTTTAGACACTACGACATTATTCAGTGATAAGTTTTTAATTAATCATGTTATCATTTATATTAGGATTTGGTTAGATAATATTTCGATAAGATGTCCTCCATCAATCAATGAACTTATCTGGTCACATTTTAATAAATAAAATGTTGATGACTCGACAAGATAGTCATTTTATTGTTTATCAAATAAATAGATTCCCTTTTAATGGAAGGAAAATATGGATCACGATGAACATCATACTCATATTCCGTGGACAAAGGAAACATCGAAATCCTATGTGTTTAGCTAATACTCTTTGCTTGCGTTTTTATTAAAATAGCGATTTGTTTTAACAACGCTTTAAGACAAATTTGCAAACTTTTTGAACATTTGATAAAAAAAATTCAATCAATATTTAAATTTCTATTACACATTTATTATATGACATAGTTTGTTGCCAAATTAAATATCCAACACACTTGCAATGTAATTCTACGTCTAGAAATATCTATGGTTGTGTAAAGCCAAGGTTCGGATGCTAACTAGAAAAACAGTTGTTTTATGACAATAAACGGTATGCATTCTGATATTTCTTTCGAATAAATTCAGAGTTTTATATAAAACATTGAATCATAAAACCAATAAATAGAACATCATGCTGGTTTGTTCATGACTGACACTATACTCCTTTGATTTCTAGAGTATAAATTCATAAGGTATAGAAGAAATATTGGTCCAGACAAATGATATCATAAAATGAATCAATTTATAATATACATGTTTCACTCTTTGTATACTTTTCTTGTCTATCAGTTAACAAACATATCAATAATATTAAAAGAAGTCAATATTCTTGCAAAAATGAGATATACTTCTTTTTGAAATTGCGTACTTAATGAAAAATTGATCTTTTGTAATTGGATAAAGACGCTTGTTCTTATGTAATATTCAGAAGAAATAACATGTTGAAAGCAAACTTTACTTTGAAAGCACCATAACAGCTTTTATTTCAGACTTAATGCCGTTTTGATAACAAAGACTATAGTTCATAAGATTAGAAAATATGAGACTATTTACTGAATTTCACAAAGCAATGCGAATACTAGTGATTAGATTTATCGAGAAATTACCTGTCTCGGTATTTAAAAAGATTTAAAAACTATTCAATAAGATTCAAAATTATGAATAACACCTTTCATCAAATTTATATTATTGTAGCTATTTGTGTATCAAATGTTGACAATCTTTCTTCTTTAACGTGTGTGAGTATATGTCATAATGTATACAAAACAAACACATGTGCTACCTATACATAGATATACTTGGTTTCTGATAAATATTTAAATGAAAAAACAAACAGACAGGTCAACAATGTGTGCTTATATATCATTTAATGATACATTCATTTCAAATAAACATATTATCTGTGTTGAGGAATTGGTCAGACAGATCCGTAAGATTGTAAATATTTTGGAGACAGTTTTCTGCTTGATATCATCCTCTTAATATCTCTTATGTCAATGTTTATTGTTCGTGAATATATATTAAGATTTATCTTACTCTGACAGAGTATTTATAATCTTGAATACTCTAGTAGATACTATCTTATTGAGTCTTTTAGTGACATCTATTATTAATGATTTAAGCTCATGCACACCATATTGTTAATGACATGTTATCAAGATTCTGATCCAGGAATAATAAAAACAAAGACCGTTATTCATAATTCAATCTGGACAATCAAGCAAGACATTTTACATTGTGTATCTGATCTATATACACTTAATTTTACAACTTAGAATAAAATAAAACTGCTTGTCTTGTGCAACTAGTATATTAAGTATATAAATGGTGTATTTCATTTTGTTTTTAAAATTATCATATGAGACTTATGTTACAGAATGTTTTAAAATAGTTGTATCAAAACTGCAAAAACTGTCAAAAATGTCTGACTTTTTAAACTAATTTTTGTACTTTATTATGTTTTAATAAACAGAAACTATTCGGTCTTTATAAAATCTCAATCTTTGAAGCAAATTTAAAAATTATAAACTAAACACTTTAACTTCCACCAAAGAAGTGAGACTGATCGCTACAGAAGTTTCAGCACTTCGTGTTTAATAGTTACACCAGCTACGTGTCACCAAACATCCGACAGTAATAGTTTGTCTAGGATACTCATTCATGCTCCAACACTGTTGAAAAAAATTCTACTAAAATGCATGGTATACGTGATAACTATTATAAAAATCTGTGCCACAAAAGATGCAAAATGAGATGTACCTCGATTGAATTTAAATGATGTTTTTGCAAATTTTACGAAGGTTGCTAAGAAAAAAGGCCGTATTTTGCTCCGCGTATCGTTGCTATTTGTTCAGATTTATTCATATTCTTATCTGGTTGTCAGTTTTCTGATAAAAATCAGAATATAACCCTTTCCAAGTTTTATTGCAAAACCTATCATTATAAAACATTTTTCACAACTACATGATGCCGATATAAAGATTTTATATTAGAACTATGACAAATTCGGTAGGGTATTGACCTCGATTACAGATGTTCTGTTAGTTTACGACCATCTCATTACATGTCTTTATGTCTGTACCCATAAAGTGATAGCTATAACAGATTAAGCTAGATCATTTTACCAGTAAAAAGACATTATTCTAAGTTGTTTATGAAAGATAATTCTGTCTTTTGTACTTAAGAGCGCATTTTCATTATGGAAAATATCAATAGCAGTTCATAAAATATCTTATTTGACAACGGTTTTTGGATTTTCAAGTAAGATAGACTGATACCAGTTCTAGAAACCAAGTAATCAAATATCATAGTTACTAGTAACATCAATATATTCATTATACAATAATACTAAATTAAATCTGAATATCCCTAACCAATCGCAGATAAAGTATTTTGATAAATGTATTCACTATACGTTCGTCTAAGCTTGTTTTAGTACCCGAAATTTTTATTGATAATTGTCCAGTAACAATATTCTATTGTGTTTAGGTATTCTTCTTCAAGAGGAATGTTGACAAATGTGTTATTTTTATCCTATTCAGCATCTCTGTGACCGAGTTTTCTCAAACTGGGCGCTTACGAATAACTGGGCTTGTCATTGTCTGCGTTTTGAATCCAACTAGGAACATATCCTAATGCAATACAGTAATCAGTTCGCTAGCATTAACATTGTTGTTGTTATGCTGTTAACGCCAGAAATCTTTCAGCTCTTCGGAATTAGATCAAGTTTATTAATATCTATGATTCATATAGGAACAAGATCGTGTATTTTACTTATACAGGATTAACCGGTCTATTTTCTGTCAATATCAATCGCCAAGCGCTAAAGCATCTTTTCAAAAATAGTCATGTCTTTGCAGGTATTTGTATATTTTGTACTTAAAAAGATTTTATTTCAAAGCACCGTCGTTATGCTCATTATTCCATTCCATCATTTATGCAATATTGAAAAAGTAGTATTCTAACACAAATTACCAATGACGCTTATTTGCCGTTGTTATTTGGCCGTGTTCCCGTGCTAATATCCTTTTACTCGATAAATGTAATTTTAAAACGCATTCTTTGGTTTAAACCAAGCATCTTAACACCAGTTTGTTTTATGAATTTACTTTAAATGCAGATTCATGTGTGTTCTTGTGTAATTTCCTTAACAAATATTCAGTTAATCCCACTGAGATCTAAATGGTTATTTCGATTTTGTTGAAATTCGAATGATTAGCAGGTAAATGATTTCGAAATAACGCAAATGGAATATTCTACCAAAACCTTTAATTTACAGAACATTTCAAAAATAAAACCTACTTGAATTTACAATGCTCTAATGAAGAGTATGGGTAATTTTCAAATTGAACCATTAAAATAGATTGTGTGAACCGGATATAAGCTCTTTATAAAAGGAAATATTTTTCTAACCCATTTCTATTTTCATTTCTTCAATAACAAATCAGAAGAAAATAAATTACACGGATAGAGTTGTTGGACTGTTTTCACCCCATTCATGATGGTTACTGACTTTGTAAATCAATCATCATAGTTTTTTGGTTTGTTTATAAATTCCAGAACAAGTGTAGAAAAAATCAGTTAACCTTACACCTTAAAGGGAAATGTTTTAACATTGATGACCTAATCTGTGCGTACAGTAAATTTCTAATTACCATATTGACTTTAATTTGAAATTTGAAATCTAACATTTATCTGTTTAGGGTATTTGTAGTCATTACGTTCAGAGGCTTTATTTCTGTATATGGTTTTTATACGTACCGTATAAAACATGTCAACGAATTCCGTTCATTATATCGTTGTTCGATAAATATCCAACGGAAATTTACGCATGCATGAAAATACACCAATACTCAAAATCTGGTGACAATGTTATCCCCGGGATAACGTTAACCAATGAATAACTTAACGTTTCTGATGCATCGTTAAATAACATTAAAAAAATCAACAACAGTGATTTTATTCGTCTACATTTATAACACTTGGTGCAACCTTTAAAATATCAAAATAAACAACCAGATCATCCTGTTTCACAGCATGCATCATTTACAGATAATGTGATACTAATAGTTTAAGCGTTAGGGGAGCAAAAGTAGCACGTTATAAATGTTGAAATGAGATGAAATGGCTTTTAATAATATGGTTATGGCCACATTTCTCTTCTGTATTCACTGTTATGTAATTGCAAAATCGCCATGAGAATAATAAACGACATAATGTATGTTAGGTTGCACGATTTGTACTTTCAGTATCTAGTGTACAAACCGAATAGTATTGCATGATTGATATTTCTTTACATAAACTAAAACAGCATTCATATTGAATGCCAAAGGCTCATTTGATTAAAAACTAATGTATCTAATTCATTTCAAACATACAGCATATTCAATGAGTGATGGTTTAAATATACTCAATGCATTAACATTATCTCTATTTACCGGTACACATTATATTTCATACAGTTTGAAAGAGAAACAATTTATGAGTTTTGCTCCCATTATAATTTAACATTATTAACAACTAGCTGTAACTATTGATTGTTAGTAATAATGAGTTTTGTTCAGAAACATGTAACATATGTTATTACATGATTGTCTTCACTTGGAATCATAAACAAACGCACCGGACCAGGGCTGGATATCTCGAAGCTCTCTTAGCAGTTACGATCACTTAATGCCCTATATAACACAAAGGCATTAAGTGTTCGTAACAGCTTAGATAGCTTCGAGTTACTCAATCCAGTTTTAAAAATCACAATCCGCAGAGGAAAGTAAAAAGACCTTGACACTTGCCAACTACATGAATTTAGAATAAAGTGAGTAAACACCTAGCATGTATTTTCGGAGGTTTTAATAATTAAATGTTTCTGGTTCCTATTTTTTTATCTCTATAGCCAGGTATGTAAAGTGAGAAACATAACGTACAGCATGTGATCGGTATGATATGAAAACCATCAAACACAATGTACCTAATAAAAAAAGAAAACACAAACACACCGATAAATGTCCAAATTTCAGTCCCAGAAAAGTAGAAACATTGAAACTGGCAACTGAACTTAATACGTTAAATCCCATCAGTGGACTGAGGTAGGGAGCTACAGGAGCTCCTGCATCTATTGAATAACATCCTAATTTATTATATCGGGAATTATTATAAGATTAGTTATTAATTTTATGTATGTTCTTTGAATGCAAGATGTATTTGTTTAATATATCCTTATACACTGTATCTTTTTATTATACACTTTCACAACTAATAAAGTATATAACATAAATACATTGATTTTAAAACTCTCTTAAATATTTCAGTATTTCGCTCTGTTTTGTATTATGATAATGACGTGCAAGCATCATGATGAATGATTGCAGACCTATTTGTTCATTGATATATTGTCTATTCCTTGAATACAAGTATGTCTAGACATCAATAGGTATAATTTAGAATAATACACGTAATGAGACCAGACACATAATATAGCTACTAGGAACCTAGTATTTGCTTAATGTGATGTTTTCCTTTTGGTCCATTATTTCATTTCCTGATTGTTGCACTAGTCATCTAAATTATAATTAACAAATGATCATAAAATCATCTCTTATTAATTAACTAAAAGAATTTTGATTAGAGCTATAATGTAAACAAAATAGTTTATCATATTTTATTTGAAGATGTGTTCATATAGTCAGGCAATATGAATAATGCATCAAACTAGGGGTGACGTTTCTTTATTAAAAAACGTTGGTGGCGTTTTTTTGTGTATGTTCATTTTTTTGATTGATAAAATTTGAGTAACTTTGCTTAACTGTGCAAAACGGTCATATGATACACATTGTGTCTTCCATCAACGCTTGTATTTGACATATATGCATACCTATTAGTCATAAAATATGTTTTCGAATTCAAAGTAAAAAATAAAACGGTTTAGGTTGATTTTGGTCTTTTGTCCTTATGTATCTTTTCAATATCCTGAAAACAATTTTGGTTTCATAATCTTTACTGACGAGGAATTGTATTCCGAAACGGACGTCTAGTGCTTTAAAATTAAAACTTGTATAATATACGTAATTACATACAGTCAGTTAAACAAATTAAAGATGGCCACTCAGACTTTGATTGCTTTGTTTCTGTTTAATTCTTTATTGTTAATAAATGATTATGAATAAATATAAAAAATATATAAGAGTTTTTTAAAGTTTACGTTTTTGTTTAACATAGTTTCAGCCTTTTATATATGTTCTGTCAATTAATATTGCAAGCTTTTAAAAATTGCAGAAGAATGATTTTTGTTTTCAATCGATACATTCATTTATTTTGCAAGAATAGGGGCCTCTGGTCCTAAAAGAAGAAATGCAATAAATAATAAAATGTTTTAAATAAATCCTAGATATAAAGTGATAGGATGCACAAAAACATTGACGGAACAATTTCAATTTATTTCTTTTCAGCGAAGCTATCTAGCATTTATGAATCACAAAGAAATCATAATAAGATTATTTGGTAACAATAATACAGGCGCCTTTAAAGGAGATGCAATGCGTTATATTTATTGAAATAAGCCATTATGGTCTCATTTAATTGTCACTAATAATCGGGAATTTTGTTATATAATTGCATGATCACATAGAATATGAAAAACGTCGTTAACATTTTATTCAATAATTTCTAAATTGTGTATTGTATATACAAAACAACTTATACTAAATTGATTGTGAAATTTAAATGCAATTTATTTCTGATAACACTCCAGTTATTTTCCAGTATAGAGAAACTAACGTAGAAGAAATTAACAATAAAAAATAAATCAAGTAATTTATTCTGGGATATTTAGTAATAATTACAGCTTATCAATTAGGAATTTTTTTAAAAGATTATAAGATGAAAACACAGTCAAATACTGTCTATGAAAGCCACCCAGTAAAATTAATGGTATGGGAAGGTGTCCCTGTTATATAGGTTCAAATAATATAAATATGGACTCTAATAATCATATTATGCAATGACAAAATAACTGGTCTCAAATAAATTATCAATTTATATTTTACACTGTGAAGAGAAGTAAGCTAACAATAAGGTGCACCATAGAAATGTTTTATATATATATACCACAATATTTTTATGATGAGTTTATATTTTTAGTTTAGGCTTGCAATATCTCTGAATCAAAACGTGATTTGTAAGCAGCTTGATGCGTTGCATAAAGGTTTCACAAAACAATACAGCAAGCTATACCGTAGCGTATTTACTATAGCAAAATACACCTCTAAGGGGAAAGCAGGTACATTCATGCAATTGATAAGAATAAGCATAAGTTATGTTTATCATTTAGTGTCAAATGTAGACTTTGCTGGATATCACCATTGCGTTGTAAACTCGTGTATTACCAACCAGAAGAAATATTGCCTATATCGTTAGCATTAATTTGTTCGTAGTATGTAAGGTTCTTGACAAAATAACGGAATTCCTCCTATTTTTATGCTTTCTTATCAAACTTTTGTGAAACATATTCCGATGACAAATGTCTCAATAACTTACTTTGAGTAATAACGTCTATGGAACTTAAATTAAAATATTGTGTCTATCGCGAGTGTTTTGTTGCACGTTCGTCATGGTTTTTTTTTCTGAAAAGCAACTTAATGATTTTCATGACCTTGGTTTAACATCTTCGAAAAATCAGTTGTCATTAAAGATTTTTTATTAATACACTTTCAGTTTCTCATTATCTTTTGTTTCGGTTTATTTACATCTATCTGTAATAAAATCGAAATAAAAAAGATTGCTTGATTCAATAGAAAATCTTGAGGGTATCTATTTGATGTTTAAGTACATCTGCTTATGTTTGTTAAGGAAAAAAACTACTCTTAACGCCCAATATATTACACGATAAATTGTCAGATGTGATAGTTGCAATCTGAGATGACAATCTTAAGCGTTTTCCTGTCAGTGATTACTTTTGAAAACCTAATCTCAAGTGGTCTCTTGCCAATGATTATTTTTGAAAACCAATTTACCACTCTACATAAGCGGCATTGTGATAAAGGAAGTAGAGTTTGTTAACGTCATTCAGCCACACTTGTTCCGCCAGTTGATGAATATTAAACTCAGGTCTTTGGTGTATAATTTAGATTCTCGTTATGATAATGCTGAATAATGCTTTAATTTACTTTGCGACCTATTTTTTTTCAAGGTCCTGACTAGTACATTATACTGACTACCGTGTGTTTAGGTTTTTTATTTATCATTAACCTGCTACTCTAAGTTCATAGCCAAAAACCCTTACTTGAGTATCTATTTATATCAGTCTGTTACTTAGAAACCCTAATTACTCGGGTCTAATTGTTTTCTTTCATAAACAATAAAGAAGGAATAGCTTTGACAGCCTGGTGACTTGAATCTATCGGTTGCAGTCTAGGATTCCGTAAATTAAATTTTTAAAACCGCTTATTCCTTACATTTGAACATGAGAGAAGTTTAATAATTTAAAAAATATATATTCTCATTTTAAATACCATTTACATTTTCTACTGTTTTTATCATGCAAACTTTCATTAAAATAAAACAATATACACCTTTAAAAGATTGGTGATTTTGAAAATCTACATGCTTCCTAATAACAACAATAAGGTTTCATCTTACATTTAAGGTTAGAATATTTTCTAAACTGACTTAACTGAATGCATATATTGAGATATATTGAGAAAAACCACGCATAAAACACTGATTGATCGAGATCTTCAACTGTATTTTTACAATAATTTACTTTTTTGGGGTAAGGCTTTATCAACATTTAGTCAATAGGAACCAGAACATCACCGATTTGTCTTATTCTACTAGATCCTATTTGAGGATTCATTAACTTAGTCTGACATACAGTATAGAGTTTATTGAAGTGTTATCTATATTCTACTGTACAAGACTCAACGAAGACTATTCATGACAGTTCAATCTGTGCATTGTCAAACAGAATCTTTGTCGTTATCTATCTTATCTATATACATTACATATTCCTTTATATTTTACATAAATGAGTTTTTTTCTTGTTTGTAATTTGTGTTTTAGATTATTATTTTGATTTGAATACGTCTGTTTTGTATTAGTCATCAATTATAGGTTTTGTTCCATGTAATAGTAGCTGTTGCATTTAAATTATTATTATTTCTGTATATAAACGGCTTTATTGGCAGGCAGTTCAATTTTATAAAGATACGTATTATTTCATATTCAATTTGTATGTATGGTAATTTCTACATATGAAGTAAGATTGATATTTTTGTATCTACGACGTAATTGTCATGTAATCGTCTGTGTTTTTCATGTGATACGAATGACAATTTAAACACATTTAATAAACAAGGTTGAAGATATTGTAATGTGCTAAAGATGGTATGAATGAAATGAAAAAAATGACAAAAACACTATTAGTTGTTTGTATAAGAGACATTTAGTAGGGCGTAATATTTTATCACGACTAGATAAATAATCCGTAATATACAACCACCCAGTAGTTAGCGTCGAATTTATAATTGTAACAACGTAAAGCAATATCATCAAACCAATTATGTAAGTCAATAAATCGATGAATATTTTATCATATCTTAATACTAAAAAATTAATTAAATATACATAAAAAATATATTTTTATTAGTAAGTAATCACAAGTTTAATTTTGCTAAAGATGGTCTTCTTTTAAAAAACGTCGATTCTAAAACATAATTAAAACTATAATATTATAAACATCTAAGTTCTTATACTTTATTTCATGTAAAATATTTTCTTGATCTTTTTACGTTTTACTTCAATGCCTCCGTTCTTAATTTAAAAGAAGGTATAAAACAAAGTATTGACGTGTCAGACTTTAATAAAGAAGCCAAGATAAATGCATTTAGTGTTGAATGCGGATATTTTGGCAACTTTCGCAGGAATCATCGAAAGAAGTATATGTTACAAATTATTGTATCAATTAACTAAATGCAAGAATTGTCATGGACAACATATTTATTATGTGTGGCAATATTATTTTCAATGAACAATCGATATTCAAATGAGCAAAAACTTTACATCATTGCCTGCTGTTTTTCTTATTCATATAAAGAAGAAATTATGCAGACCCTTGTTAAATCTGCAAAAAAGACTGCCGCTAAATCATTTAAATTCATATAGATGGGCTTAATATTCATAAATATGAAGAATATATCTAACTTCACAGAAACCTAAAATTAACTTATTATTCAAGAGCTTCATATATTGTATCTTTCGACATCACGACAACATTCAGTGATAAGTTTTTAATTAATCATATTATCAATTTTATCAGGATTTGGTTATATGATTTTTCGATAAAAATGTTCTCCGTCAATTATTAAACTTATCTGGTCACATTTTAATATAAAAATAGTGATGACTCGACAAGATAGTCATTTTATTGTTTATCGAATAAATACATTCCCTTTTTATGGAAGAATAATATGGATGACGATGAACATCATGCTCATATCCCGTGACTTTTAATATCAAAGTCAACATCAAAATAAAAATAAATGTTTTAATATAGGTGACTATGCGTTTAGTCAATACCAGTCCTTGCTGAAGTCATTAGCGATTTTTAATTAAAATACCGATTTGTTTTATCAACGTTTTAAGACAACTTTTCAAAATTCTATAACATTTAATAAAATAATTATTCAATCAATATTGTAATTTCTATTACACTATTACATATTTATTATTTATAATGATATAGTTTGTGGCCAAATTTACAATCAAACACATCTAGAGTGCATTTTTCTAAACAGTTGTTGTATGACATTCTGATATTTTTTCGAATAAATTTAAAGTTTTATATAAAACATTGAATCATAAAACCAATAAATGGAACAACATGCTGGTTTGTTCATGACTGACAAAACACTCCTTTGATTTCTAGAGTATAAATTCATAAGGCATAGACGTAATATTGGTCCAGACAAATGATATTATAAAATGAATCATTTTATAATATACAGGTTTCAATCTTAATGAACTTTTCTTGTCTCTAAGTGAATCAACTTATCAATAGTATTACAAGTAGCTATAGTTCTTTAAAGAATAGAATAAATTCTTTTCTAAATTGCGTAATTAAAGGAAAATTGATCTCTTCGAATTGGATAAAGACGTTTGTTCTTATTTGGTATTCCGAAGAAAAATCATGTTAAAGGCAAAACCATGTATTTATTTAACATAATACCATTTATTTCAAACATAATACCCTTATGAAACAAATATACTATGGTTCATAAGATTGGAAAATGTAAGGTTATTTACTGATTATTACAAAGCAATGCGAATACTAGTGATTAGATTTATCGATAAATTACATGTAACCCTGAAAGCGTTTTGTCTCGGTATTCAAAAAGATTTATATACTATTCAATAAGATTCAACATTACAAATAACACCTTTCGTCAAATTTATAATGTTGTAGCTATTTACATATGGAATGCAGACGATTGTTCGATGGCGTATTCTGTGAGTGAAAAACCATAGATCGTATAATTTGTTCTACCAAAAAACAAATCAAAATCAAAAAATCAAAAGTATTTATTGCCCACGTGTACAAATAAGGCTTTAAACAATTGAATTATCTCAAACAATACCAAAAATAACCTCATTATATTCTTACTGGACTGAATAAACTCTTCATAACAGAACATTTATACGTCTTCCATACATATTGCGAAACCATATAAAAGTATTTTTAGCTAAAAAGTGGTCCTCATTAAAACTTTCAAGGCTTTCTTCGTGCAACAAAATACCATTTTTCGTCTATTTTGAAATAGATAAAACATTTACATGCAGATAATTTACCTAACGTGTATGGTGGTATTTGTTTCAAAAGTACAAGGCCTACTCTGAACTTTATATGTTGTACACTTTAACTTCAAAAATATGCATTGCATTTTCTCTATTAGCCAGCTACAAAACTTGAAAAGGGTGATAATCAACCAAAATGCAGAAATTATCAAATGTACAAAAAGGTACAGAGTATTTGCTTACAATGGAACAATGTATTATCAAGCGTTATGTTATTTATGTGTTTTACAGCCATCAAAAAACAAACATAAAATCTATCGTTATTTATATATATTTATTCGAATATATGAATAATGTACGTACATGAATTTTGCAACAGCCACATACAGTGTTCAATAAACTAAGGAGACAGAGTAATTGCGGTCACCATGAAAACATTATATATATTTATTCGTTGTTTGTGAATGAATTAAGGAAGACAACCTAATATTTCTGGTAAAGCTGTTTTGTTGTAATGAATGATCATTTCTATCAGATTATATATATTTTTTTTAGAAAATGGTTATCTTTTATTACAAGAAGTAATGTTATTAAATGAATTTAAGCCTAAATATTGTTTTGTAAAAGATACAATGTATTAAGCACCATAAAAAGTTTTTAGTTATGATTCAGAAAATTATATTGTGTATCCAAAACAAAATTTAAACTCCTCATTTTCATTTTGATGATACAGCTGCATTATGTGAACAATTTGTTAAATGTATAAATTTTTTATTTCAAAATAATATTAAATTCTTATAAATTGTTTTTATATCATCAGATTTTATAAAAAAAATCTCTTTAATCTCAAACGATGTAATTAAAAAAAATTGCAAAAAAGTCTAATTCCACATCAGGACCATTGAAATAATAAATATAATAAATACGGTTATTGAAAATTATTGTCTGAGAGTTTAGGAACTTTTATAAACATACAGGAAATAGTCAACTTCAATATTTTGTTAGGTGAACAAAAATGCAGTGGTGACTAAGTAAACAAAACCAGTGTAACTTTAAACAAAAATAATTATTTAAACCAATAATTTTATACGGAATCTATTTCAAAAGACATTTTTAAAAATCAAAACTGTATTCCTGCTTATTAAAAATAAAAGTTAGGTTCCATGAACATTTATATACGGTGATTGAGTTCATTAGCATATTCTAAATTTTCTGATTTTATGATAATGCCGAGAAGTCAGTATTTTTAAAAGACTGTATAATAACTATTTGCACATATACACTGGAAAAGTTTTTTTCTTCTGCACACTGAATATAGAAATAGTGATTGATATCTGAAAAAATAAAAAAAATCAGCTTAACTGACAACAAGGTATCTACTTAACATTTATCTACGATTTTTATGTTGTTGATTAATGAATTATTGTTAAGCTAAACATCTTTCACTTTATGCAACCATACATATATACTGTAGAAATAATTTTGAGCCCGTTGTCATCATTAAAAACTAGATAATGTTACAAGTACAATGGTTATGACATGAAAATAACCATGTTTGATCCAGGAGGTTTATATGTATAGTAGTTATATATAGTTCATTATGGTATAGGCAAAAAACATTGACTTGTCCACTTGATCGTTTAATAGGAATATTCATATATCACGTGCACATGTTTACTCTATGAGGAGAGTATATCTCATGATGTAAACAAAACAAACACATGTAGTACCTATATAGGTAAACAATTTGACCTGTCCGTTTGACCTTTAATTTAAATATTTATTATAGAAGTATGGATTTATCTATAGAAAGCATAAGGAGTTATGTCGTATACAAAGTGAGAACACTAATCACTTATGTTGTGTACACATTATTAACTGCGAATCCTACTACTGCCTATGTATAGAGTGGACTTTTCTATATGAATGCTCCTAATTAAAGGTCAAACGGACAGGTCAATGTTGTTTGCCTATACATAGATGTACCTGGCTCCTAAAAAGTATTTAAACGAAAGGTAAAGCGGACAGGACAAAGTTCTTGTCTGTATATCATTTATTGATACATTTAATTCGAGTAAACATATTATCTGTGTTGTCGATTTATTCAGACAGATCCACAAGATTGTTAATAATTTGGAGACAGTTTTCTGTATCTGCGTAATGTAACCTTATATACATATTTATTGTACGTGAATATATGAGTAGATTGTATCGTACTCTGACAGGGTATTCAAAGTTTTTAATGGTCTAATAGATTCTATCTTATTTGGGGATTTCATTTGATATCAATGATTTAAGCTCATGGACACCATATTGTTAACGGCATGGTATCAAGATTCTTCCAGAGTATTCATAGTTTTTTTAATATTCTAGTAGATTCCATTTTATTGAGACGTTTCATTCGTTATCAACGATTTAAGCTAAGCTCAAGTACAGCATATTGTTAAAGGCATGTTATCAAGATTCGGATCCAGGAATAATAAAAACAAAGAACTTATTTTTGTACTTCATTATGTTTAGTAAACACAAGCTGTTCGGCCAATTAAATCTATCAAATTAATTCAAATAAATTATTTCGGAAATCAAGTCTTAACGCGTGAACTTCTACCAGAGAAGTTTAAGCACCTCATGTTTAGTAGCTACACCAGCTACGTGTAACAACACATCCGATGTTATAGTTTCTCTAGCCTACTCCTCCGTCCTCAAACATTATTGAAGATATTTCTACGTAACATGGTATACGTGATCACCATTACATAAAACTGTCGCAGAAGGGCAACATTTCTGCGTTATACTCCAGTGGAATTTTAATTATTTTTATAACTTTAGAAAAGTTGGTAAAAATGAAATCGGGCGTATCTTGCTGCGCATATTGAGATTCATGCTTCATATTTATTTATATTCTTATCTGTTTGTCGGTTTTCTAATAAAAATCAGGATATAACCTTTTTCAAGTTTTATTGCAAAAGCTATTATTATAAAACATTATGTACAGCTACATGATGGCGATATAAATATCTTGTATCAGGGCTGTAATGACAAACTCTGTTTGGTATTGTCTCTTTATTACAAATGTTCTGTTAGTTTACGACCATGTCAGTATATGTCTTTATGTCTGTACTCATAAATTGCCAGATAAGATAGATTATGCTGGATTGTTTTACCGGTACAAAAGATATTATTCTAAGTTATTTATGAAAGATAATTCTGCCCTTTTGACATAAGAGCATAACTTCATGATTGATAATATCAATAACAATCCATAAATTATCTTATTTGATACCTGGTTTTGTTTTTCGTAAGTAAGATGGGCTGATACTAGTTTCTAAAACATCATGAAGTGTGTAAAAAACCAAATGTCATAGATAATAGTAACAACAATGCATTTATTATACAATAATACTACATTACATCGTCGCTGATTAGATGTACATCTTTAACAAAATCGGGGATATGAAAAAGTCTTGATGGATATTTCGATGATGCGTTCTGCTAAGCTCGCCTTCAGAAGGCTTTATATATATTTTTTATCTATATATTTTAAATATTTGTTAAATGGAGAAAAAGATTCACTACAACAAAATTCATCAAAGGAAAAATGAACATATTTTGTTTGCTTGTTGTAACAGTATTCTATTGATTCAGGTGTTCTTTTTGGCAAGAAAAGAGTCAAAAATATGTTTACTTTTTTGTTAGGATCCACCGATGTTTAACAGTGTGCGCTAAAAATAACTGAGCTTCTTACCGTCTCGGTTTTACAACTAAGACCATAGCTCAATGTGATCTCTTTTGTCAGTTTTCTAGCAGTAATCTTTTGACACAATTAACCAATGACGCATGTTTGAAATTGTTCTCGTGCTAATTACCTTTTACTCGATAAATGTAAAATTGAAATGCTAGTTAGTGTAAAGCATTTTAACACCAGTTTGTTTGGTAAATTAATCTTGAATGCCGATCCATGTGCGATCATGTGTAATATCCTAAACAAATAGTCAGTTGATCTGGCTGAGGTCAAAATGTTTTTTTTGATAATGTTGTTATTCAAATGACGAGCACGTAAATGATTTAGAAATAAAGTAAATTGAATGCGTTGATGGATTATAATCAATAACTTTAATTTACAGAACTTTTCTGAAATACAACTGTACTTGAATTTACAAAATGCTCTAATGAAGAGTTATTTCTGGATAAAATTCATATTGTACAATTAAAATAGATTGTGTGAACCGGAAATAAACTCTTTATAAAAAGAAATAATTTTCTAACCCATTTCTATTTACATTTCTTCAATAACACATCAGAATAAAATAAATTACATTGATAGAGTTGTTGAACTGTTCTCTTCGCTTATACAATGATTACTGACTTGGTAAATCAATCATCATAGTTATTTGGTTTGTTTATGAATTCTAGAACAAGTATAGAAATCAGTCAACTTTACGTCTTTAAAGGAAATGTTACAGTTGTTAATTTGTGCGTATAGTAAATTTCTAATTCCATAATGACCTTAATCTGAAATCTAACATTTATCTGTTTCGGACAATTGTAGTTATGATGTTCAGTGTATTTCTGTTTGTATGGTTTTAATATGTAAAATATAAAACATGTAAACCAATTGACGTATCACCAGCCATGCCTTTTATGTTCATACACTGGCCGCCATTACATAACAAAAGCAATGTCATGGTAACTAAGAGCATATTAGTGTCAATGACGTCATTGAATTAAACAATTCAGGACGAGTTTTCATTCTTTTTGTGTGTAATTCAAGACAGTAATTAATGTCGGGTCTTTCTGGGAATATTGTGTGCATGGTCGGTGATCCTCAATTCCGTGCATTACGCCGTGGTTTGATAAATAACCAGCGAAAAATATACAGTTGCATGAAAATGCACCGGTGTTCAAGATCTGGTGGGATCGAGGCAAAGTTAACCAAAGAATAACGAAACGTTTCTGGTGTATTGTTAAATAACATAAAAAGCAACAATTATCTAATGCATATACATGTAAAACACTTGATGTAATCTTTCAAATAATGAAAACAAAAACAACCAGGTCTTTTCACAACGTCTATTCTGTCTCATAGTATACATCATTTACAGATAATTTCAAACTGATACAATTAAGCGTCTGGGGAATGAAGGTATGGTCATTGCCACAATGTTTCTTTTTTTATGTATCATAATGTAATTAATATTGTCATGAGTGAGAAATAAATTAAATAAATTAAAAGACATTCGTTTTGTATTTTCTTTATTTAATGTGTAAACTCAATAGCAATGCATAATTGATGTATCTTTACATAAACTAAATAGAAGTTCAGATTGAATGACAAAGACCAATTTGATACAAAATAAATGTTTGACAAATACCCATTTGATTCCGAATATACAACATGTGCAATCAGTAATTGTTTAAATTGAATCAACGCATTAATACTATATCTTTTTGTCAGAGCAAAAACGTTTATTATACCATTATGCACTGTATCACTTGCACAAACTCTATTAAAGGTCAACGTTAGTAGAATCCTAAATAAACATAGAAATCCATGCCCGAATCACATTCCAGAAACAAATTAGGTTAAACACGTAAACTATAACAAAAAAATTAGTAGAGTGCTCCGGAAGGGTAAGCTCCTCCTGTTTAGCTAGCTACAATAACCACATATGTAATAAAAATGGAGTGAGAGTAACGTGGAACTATGGGACGTCAAATATATTCAGGGAAATCCTGGACACAGACACATCATACGTATCAAAAATAATGTTATGACGACCATGAAACTTTTTGAGGGCCTCGATAAGCTTAGGGTTGCAATATTATACTGTGTCAACAATTTATTTGTAAGCGGCTTGCCTCGTTGTATAAAGTAACCGTAAAGGAAACAAGTTCTAGAAAAGCGTATTAATTTGAAACCAAACACAACTTAAGCAACAGAAGTCGGTATATTGCATAGAAAAAGGAACGTTGACAATAGAAAAATTGAAGTTATCACGTTTGTCGTACAGTTTCAAATGTACCCTTAAAGAATAAGTCGTATCTTTTATTTTACACTCACTAGAATAGATGACATTCACATAGTTTCCAAATTTATTATTCTAGATTTATTATGAGACAGAACGTCATCTACATATTTGTTTGTGGTGTTGAATTATTTGGCGATATTCTTCTTTCTAGGTTTAACAAGGTCTTGCATAAATTCTGCTTCATAAGAATACAGAAATAAATCCTCGAACAATAGCATACAGCTTGTGCCAATTGGTACATATACCGATTGTTGCTGGAAAATTATGTTGCCAAACGCAAAAAATTGATGTCTATGAAAAACTCAAACATTTTTTATGGTATCTTCAGTAAATTTTTGTTTGGTATTTGTCTTGGTTTACCGTTTTTGTAAAAGGGTGACAAGTGAATAATTTGTAAAAGACGTTCCGTCGATTAACAATGAGAGATAGTGATGTAAAGAATAGAAATAATCATTTCAAGGTTCTGAAACTTCAACAAGTAATGACGTACTTAGATAAAAAGACTTTTCAATATTTTAACATTAAGCTTTATGTCGAAAACATTTCCTAATTGTATAATGATAATGTTATGTAAATATCGTGGTGATGGTTTGAAGTCCTTTCTTTCTATTGATATAATGCCAATTCCTTGAATAATTGTGTAATGATAATGTATTGTAAGTATCATGGTGTAACAGGCATTCCTGTTTATCAAGTGATATACTGCCTATTTCTTGAATACATGTTTGTCTAGACATCATTAGGTATAGTTTGAAACATTACACGTAATGAGACTAGACATAATATAGCTACTAGGTAAAATCTATTATGACCCTAATGTGAAGTTTTCCTTTGCGTTGCATTACTTCATTTCCTGATTGTTTTCCAGTTATTGACTACGGAATTAACAATCCATATAAAACATTAACAATTAATTCATTAAAACAATTAAGTGTCAACAATAATGTCAACAAAAGTGTATAGCTCACAATTATGGTAAAGTGCAAGTTATTTATATCGACGCTTTAGAATATGCTTCAAATGAATGACTGCATTCCATAAAAAACGACTAGGTAACGGTAGTAATGCTGGTATTTTAAATTATAAAGAAACAAAACAATCCATATCCTAATACATATTATACCAGTTTGAATTTTATCACAACCCAAAAGCAAAGTTAAAAAAAACTTTAAAACTGACAACTTAGATTAACCACGCGGACTTTCATCAGTAAATTGAAGCTGTGTGCTTTGGAAGGGTAAGAACCTCCTGTAATCTAACACATTTAACTAAGATATTGTTATATATGATACATAATATTAGTTTTTTCATTAACTGTTTACTGAATACATGTTTTTCACTTTGTGTTTTAAATAGACGAAACATCGTAAAAATGATATATTACCATTTACTATAAAACACATCTAGTATAAAATTGTCATAACCTATAAGTGATATTTCATTTTGCTAAAATCTTCAAATATATATATGAATTGTTATTTTTATGCACGTGTTTTGATCTTAATTGCACTTTTACAAAATGCTTAAACTATTTTAATTGCGTTTTAACTTTAGACTGTTGAAGTCAACAGTCAGTTGTTTACTAGTGATATTAGGCTCGAAAATAAATTGAGCTCAAAATGCAAGACTTCTATTCTAATAAGATTTGACACGAATATTAAAGATGGTTATGAATCATGGCATGTATATGAACACCTAGTAAAGTAACAAATTATGGACCGTAAAATTCAAACGTTACAGACTTTTTATGGTATCATTTTCCATCAAACCTAGAATATAGACATGTCAAATGCTAATAAGTTAAAAGTATGTTCGATCGTGCTCTATTGAAAATCATTTTCAGTGGTTGTTATTCTTCATTTAACCCCTTAATTTCATCAAAATTGAAAGGCAATCTTAAATAATCTGTCAATTCTATGACCAATGACGAGCTACATATAATGCAACAACGAAATAACGTCTCAATATATACTTCTGCGTCTAACGATATTTTAGGAGAATCCCAAAATGGATAAAAAGTGCAATGATCACTCAGTATTTAACAAAAAGAGAGTCTTCTATCTTCTCAATTTTTTAACCAATATTTTTGAATTCCTAAAAGATCAAAAAGCAGTATTTTTTTATGTCAAACGCTTAGTTGTAATATATTCAAGTTTTTTCTTCCTCCAAATTGCAATCGTCAAACTCTACCGAAGACATGTCCTCAAAACCATGTTTGATCTTTTCTGTCAACTATATAATATTATCTTTAGACAAAACTTAAAGGTTATTCACAAACACTGTATTATTACACACAAAATTGTCTAAGCAAAGGGGTAAATTGGATTTTAAAAGTAATCATTGACAGGAAAACACTAAAGGTTGTCATCTCCGGTCCTCACTATTATATTTGACAATTCCTTGTGTAATACATTTCGAGGATAAAGGGTTATTATCCGTTTAATAGTTTCCAAGCATCCACAAAATAATTGAATACTAGGTTAAAAACAAATACTAAGGACTTTTAGTTTTAAAAAGGAATGTATCAGTAAAGCGCGTTTTCGAAAAATTTGAGTTGACATAAAAATTCCGTGGTGAATATTGAGGATAAGTATGATTGGTTATATTTTAAACAATACCTTTTAAAGTAAGAAATAATAAGAAAACGAAATTGAATGTTTTAGTGAGAGTAATTAACCTTCTTATTACTTGTATTGGTAACTTATTTAAATATTTATGATTTTCGATCTTGTTCAACTCAAAATAATCCTTCGTGATGCTATTGTGTTGGGGAAAATTTTAAGCTTATTTTTATTTAAACTTAAATCCACTGCCCTGATGTTGAATCTTGAATTAAATTGTTATTTTACAGATGCCAGCTTCTTAGTGTTAAACAAAAAAGACAAGCTACATATATAAATACATATTATATACACAGTGTGTACGTACAACCCTCAGTATCAGGTCCAGTCTTTTTTTCGTAGCCGTATCACTACGAGTCGCGCTTGCGCGACGAGTAGTGATACAGCTACGAAAAAAGGACGAGACCTGATTCGAAGGATTGTACCTCCACACTGTGTAAATAATATTTTTATTTAACATTTCCAATTGGGTTATTTAAAATAATAAAAAACAATACTTAATGTGAAAAAATTACATATTACCACAGAAAACCACTGAACTATGTTATGACATTTGTTCTACATTCTCCCTAATGACGTCAAAATGAGAACGTGCACGTGCACTTTACCGCCAATGTTGTATCACCACAGTGTGGTGATACAAGATGCTGTATCATGCGTGTTTGATAAAACTTGAATTTCGTAGAAAAACTAGTCTAATGTTAGATAAAAGTATTTACGTGACGTCTCAATGTACTTCTGCTTCTAATAATATAAGTGAGAACATCCCAAAACGAAGAAAAAAGACCATTTCTGCATATTGTGGGGTCCAATATTTTCAAACCCCGAAAAATACAAAAAAATAGTTAAATTGTATTCAATTTAAGGAAGGACACCAAGGAATGCCAGGTTCAATTTTCCATTCGATTATATTGTTATTTGCAAAATCTACCTGAGACATGATCTCGAAATTCTAATATTCAAGTATGAAAATACAATGTTTGACTTCAAATTTGTTCAACTATATGGTCCAATCTTGGGATTCTAATTTCAAGACTTGAATTAAGCATTGTATACTTGTATATTAAAAGCTGCAACATATTACAAGTATAGAATACATATCTCTTATACAAAGTTTAAAGCTTTGTCTTATTTCGTTTTTATTCGTTAGTTATAATTACCATACAAGTCTTTAATAGAAATATTCCTTTCAAGTCAAACATAATTGCTTCATTTTTTTCTATTTTCATTTGTCATTTTTGATGCAACAATATATCTGCTTATCCTGTGTATAGTGTATTGTTTTACAGTAAAAGTGTGATAGTTCAGTTTCTTTAAAACAATACAATACTTATTTTAAACATAAAGTCTACATTCTTATGTAGCCAATGTTTATTTCGAAGTTTGTCCTATTTTGTTTTTATTCGTTAACTTAATACTACCATACTAGTCTATTAAAGAAATAGTCGTTTCAGGTCAAACATGATTGCTTCATTTTTTTCTATTGCCATTTGTCATTTTTGATGCAACAATATATCTGCTCATCCTGCTTATAGTGTATTGTTTTACAGTAAATGCACTATAGTAGAGGTTCTTTCGATTCTGATGAATTTTATTCTTATGATCAACTGGAAACCGTTTGAACTCTCATGACCGCTAGTACATATTGGCTGAAAAGTAAATCCTTAAAAAGGATGTAAAGTTTTTACAAACAATAAACTCAATGTTTTGTATGTATGCCTTATTCATAGAGATAAATTGGATTTTGAAAGTAATCACTCATAGGAAAACACTTAAGATTGTCATCTCCGATCACAACTGTATATTTTGACGAGTCGTCATATCTTTACTTTGTGGCTTTTTATACCGGTTAATAGTTTTTTTTCACAAGAAAAAAAAACTGAAATATCAGATTAAAAAAGAAAATACTTTTGAATCTACTTAGTATTTAATTTATTTTGTTTTATGTTGTTTGCCTTAAATACAGAATTTAACAAAAAGAATTGCACCGAGATTAAAATATGTTTCTGTAAAATTTATAACATCGCTTAATCCATTTACACTACTTTTACATTTTTTATCCGAGTCAATTTTCAAATAAATGTTAGCATATTCTCAATGCGAATGCTTAAAAATATTAATGTACATTATAATTTGTCAAAAAAAGATTATATTTTCCAAATTGGGTTTTGGAAAAAGTTGATATACTATGACTTACCTAAGACTTTGTTGTTGTAAACGTGGTCTTGAAAAACAACTAAACCAATTTGAATTAGATATTGTGTGCCATGTAGGGGATTTTCATTGTCAACAGCCATGAAAAGAAAGAAAAGATCTAGTTATAAGCGTTTATTTAAATTCCGCACATAAAGCAGTACATGATAAATGTCTATTGTAAGAGAGACCAATTCTTAGAAGGTCTTTAACTGGTTTGTGTAAAATTAACGTGATTTTTGTGAAGAAACTCCATCGGGTTCAAAAAGTGATCTCATTTGTCTGACGTTATTCTTGTATTGTTCTAAGCCTAGCATTTTTACTTATTGTCACCAAAAATGACGATTGCTGATGCAACAGCTTTAAGCAAAAACACTGAAGCATTTATGCAAGTTAGAGATGGGTATTTCATTAAAGGATAGATTAGATTGGTAGGACACTATGTATTACAAATATAGCTCTATACATACTACATAAGAAGATAGAAATGAGAAGTGTCATTCATTTTTTAGTATTTTTGATGCCGATCAAAGAGAATCAAAATAACTATATTTATATATATGTCTAATTGTTTATATTAAATCTGATTTAGATGAAAAATTGGATAGTCTTAATCTAGATACGTTTATAAAAAATAAAAAAATTGCATAATGAATGTTAGTCTAAAAAGGTTTTGTTTTTTTTTAATTATAGTTGGCATACGTTTTATTACTATTTGCCATTATAGGCTATATTTATATATATAAGATGTTTTGATTTGATACATGTATTTGTTGTAAATTAAAAGTTCCTTATATTTGTTTGTAACTATGACGCGTTATATTTTATTTTACACTTTACACAAAAGGATCAGCAGCCAGTTTAAGAAGTTTGGTTTTACTTTTGTTAACATTATCAATTCTAACCATAAAGCTTCAATTTAGGATAAGATATATGTCTCCTTTGTCAGTGTCATTTGGAGAGACGGAAAGGCAGCTTTGGGCAACACGTCTTTTACTGACACATATTGAGTCTGGCATTTAAGCTGTTTACTCGCTTACCGAGGGAAAGGTCAATTACTTCAAAGCATTCAGTAAATGTATGACTGCAGGCTATATACTGTAGATTCACCTTTATATCATTGATGGTTTTATCGCAACTTAATTTCTTATTTAGATGAACTTTAATGTTTCAATAGAGCAGTCGCAGTAATATCAATAAGTAATAGCTAAACAGCTAGCTTTTCTTTTATTAGTGAGTAAATCCGTGCGATTAGATAGTAAAACATTTTGCGACTACTATCTTTAATAGCAATATAAAGTTTTAGCCTAATTTTGGAGCGTATTATTAAAATACATCTGATATACATATCAATGAAAATATATTCTGTAGCTGAATTCCATATACTTTTCAGATATCATTAACTAATGAAAGATAAATTCAGACCATTGACAGCAAAACGTCAAAGGGACATTGTAAAAGACTACAGAAGCTCACATGAAATCAAAAACAAACATACTAGTCCATTTCCGAATTACAATCCAGAAGCAAAGTAAAAACTTTGGAACTGACAAGTTAAGTTAGACACGTGAACTTCCATCAGGGAAGTGAGGTCGGGTGCTCCGGAAGGGTAAGCACCTCCAGTTTAGCTAGCTACACCCGCCACGTGTGTAATCAAAATTGTGTGAAAGGAACATGGAACTTTGAGACGTCAAATATATCTAGGGCAATCCTAGACACAGAGACATCAATCTTATCAACAATACTGTGAGGCGGTCATAAAACTTTTTGAGGGCCTTGATAAGCCTAGGCTTGCAATATCCCTAAGTCAACAATTTTTTTGCAAGCAGCCTACTTCGTTGTAAAAAGTCCCAGTAGTGGTTACAAGCTTTCATTTGACGGTGTTGGTGTTTTTCCTAAAAGACACAAGTGGTCCCATAATGTACATTTGCAGACACTGTAGTTTCTTTTATTTACATGGGAATAAATTTCGTGGGATTTTCTTCTGATGAAAACATCTTGTTAAAATAACACTTTCTGACATTTTGTCTTGTGAAAAATCATTCCATTTGGAATCTTTGTAATAAAAAATTGTCAACTTAATTTTCTTGTATTCGCTTATCTGTGGAAACATTGAAATTAAAACACCACAAATATTTGATAAATATATATTTTGTCAGATAAAAACACTTAAAACAAATAAAAAAGTTTTTCATTTGTAGCAGGTGTTTCATAACCTAGTTTTAGTTCTTTGCTGGAAGTTTACGTGTTTAACTTGATTTTGCAGCAATTAATGTTGTAACTTAGTAATTTAGATTGTAAGTCTCATCTCCATCAGTATGTTTATTTTTGATTATATCATTTTAATAAACACATCATGAATATAAATAATAGAAACACGCAAAAAACATATTGATATCTGTTTATTTTAATAAACATATGTTCCATTGTAGAGTATAACAAAATCTAAAACAAAACGTTTTACCCAAAACGCACAATTACAAATAACAACTGTTATGGAACATTAAGTTTAATTAGTCATTCTCTGAAAGAACCAAGCAATTTAGCTATATTTTGGAAATCAAAAGTCTCAGATTTTAATGATACTGTATATAAATGTTAAATACATATAAAAATCTAAAATGAAAATCCCCATGCTGTTTCCATGATTAGAGAGTACAAGAAAAAACATTTTAATGTATTTCAGTCAAATGTTGGTGCAAAACAATAATTTAGTAAGAATATGACATTTACGATAGTAATCTTCCATATTCTATTTCTATACAGAACTTTGGTCATACTTATCTTTTTCATGTCAAAACTGTATGATTTTGTAAGTTTTCTTTTATTTAAAAGTTAAAAACGGCCTAAACTAGATGAACTTTGAAGGTTTTTTTTAAAAAAGTGAGGACTTGAATAATATCACAAGTATTCAAGATAAAGTGCAAAATTTAGATAAATAAAATATCAAAACATTGAGTGGTACTTTTTGATTAAAGAAACAAATAAGTTTCAAAGTTACAACAATAGCCCGAGTAGGATCCTTTTTCAAAAAAAATATTTCCCTTTATGGTATTTACTTTCTTTGATTTGATATGTTACATATTGTAGTACTAAACATAAATTTAAAAAATATATACTCACTTGAATATACATTGATTAAAATGATGGTAATTAAGCACATGAAATATATTTGTTATGAGTTTTTTTTTTGTTTTTGTTTATTTTTTTTTTTTGCATACTTGAAAAGTAATTGTAATAAGTAATAATTTTGCGGCAATAGCGTCCCTTTATTACTCATGTTAGTTCCCATTAATTATTTTTTTTCTGCTTGTTACGCTTTTTCAAATTCTAAAAAAAACTTAAACTTAAAAAAATCATCCCTCAAAATTTGTGTCAGAAAGCAGCTATGTCTAAACAAGGGGTATAAGTCTATTAGAAAATAACAACGATTAAAATGCATTTTTATTACTTATTTCATTCGAAGGATTTACGTTTGCCGTTTAATCGTTCATCAATATATTAACTGTAAAAGGAGGCTGAGCAAATCATACATAAATTGCAAAGCGTTTTATGATCGATATACCCCAGGTTATACATTGATGATAGATTAACAACAAACGCCAATCCTTATATTTACAATCATGTCATCGTTCTTTTTGCAAATGGTAATATTTAAAAAATACCAGATTTGACGTTTAATTATGTGAACAAGTAATTTTATAAGGACATATTATATCCAAATTGACTTATCGTCAATGATTCAATTCCAGATATCTATTATTTTTTTTTATTTCGATTTTAAACTTGTTCGCACACTGACTCTTGCCATTTTGCTATTTATAGTAACGGCGACAATCTTGGAATTTGCACAGACAAAATTATTCCTATATACCCCGGACTTTGTTCGCGGGGACTATAATTATTATTAAACCTGTTTTTATTTTCCATCCCTGAATGGCCGTGTTGGAGTAAAATCATTCATCAATAGTGGTCGCACGAAACTTGCGGTTACCCAAATATTTTTAAGATCTTGGATTACCAAATATACTTAAGACAATGATGTAAGAAATAACGTTGTATTTGAACCAAAAGCAATATTAAATAAAATATTAAAAAGTGGGTCGGACTGACATACCGATGTAGATAAAAGTGGGTCGGACTGACATACCGATGTGGATAAAAGTGGGTCGGACTTACATACCGATGTGGATAAAAGTGGTTCGGACTGACATACCGATGTGGATAAAAGTGGATCGGACTTACATACCGATGTATATAAAAGTGGGTCTATGGGAATAAAAGTCAGTCCGACTGACATACTGATGTGGATAAAAGTGGGTCGGACTGGCATACCGATGTGGATAAAAGTGGGTCGGACTGACATACCGATGTGGATAAAAGTGGTTCGGACTGACATACCGATGTGGATAAAAGTGGATCGGACTTACATACCGATGTATATAAAAGTGGGTCTATGGGAATAAAAGTCAGTCGGACTTACATACCGATGTGAATAAAAGTGGGTCATCATAGCTGTTGTTTATTTCTCTCAATTTTTTATATATCATATCTGGATTAAAACATACCGAAAAATTAAAAATTTGTCAAATGTTTGTTGTACTTTTAATAAAAAAAATCAAAAACGTCTTCTTTCAATATTAAATTACAATTTTCTTTTTATGTCCATTTATGGAAGCAAACATTTTTACTTTAGATGCCATTAGGTAAATTCGCATACCTTTTATTCAATTTACATAATATACGTCAATCATATCGATTTTTTCAGAAATCTTAAATAGGCCATGACTATAAAATAAAGTTATTTACGTGCAAACAGATGGAAAATGGAAATTACATGCATCAAACATAAATTAAAAAGATGAATACCAATCTGCTAAAAAGATAAAGACTTTGTGTAAGGAATGGTAATAAAAAGGATGCATATACAATAGAAAACATACTTGGTTTTATACATCCTCTAATACATAATACCTATAAATGCTTATCCAGACGTAAAATAAAAGTATTTACATGAGAATAATTTAAAAGAACAATGGATGGATTCAGAGTTAAACAAAATCAATAAATCATTGCATCAATACTTAATCGGTTTAACCACGATAATATAAATTTTAGTTTAGTCGGTAAAACAGCAATGTATACACTAAACGCATAATCAGTTATAAATCATTACAATCAAACACAAACACTGATCCATGTCCAAATTAAAATTCTTTACCTTTGAAAAATAGAAAATTATGTTACATACTATTTTTTTTTATTTTTATTATTTTAATTTTTTTTTTTTTTTTTTTTTTTTTTGTTCTGATTACAAGTAGAAATCGGAAATTGCAAGGACTGTAACCTTTAATTATTATCGTTAACATATCATATAACATGTTTTTGTGCAATAATACTTGTAAAACATTCATCTTTTAGTTGAGTTTTATATAATATTGTAATGATTCGGAAATGTGATTGTGTGTACAGTAAGAAAACTGTATGAAACATGCTGAGATTTTAATTAAATCCGTGATACGAACACTGCAATTGTGCAATTTTAGATCCGATTTTTTAAGGTTGAAGCTACGCTTGATATATGACTGGCTTATTTCAATTATAGAGGTCAACTTATGTGTAAAATATTGTGACACGACTTGCTTGTTTTATGTGTAAAAAGTTAAATAAGGAATGGAAAGCAAGATAATCATGAAATCGGCGATAAGCATACCATTCGAACTTTTCAAATTATAAAATCGAACTGTATTCAATCCTTTTCAATAATTGTTGATTAAATACTTGACCTTAAACAATAAATTATCTATTAAGTTCACAAAGGTTACACCATTCAAGAATAAATCAAACCTGTTTAGTGCACTTTGAAATACATGTAAAAGAACAATGTCTACAAAGTAACACTGTCCAAATGAATAACAACCATTATGAAATTCTACAGTACATAGGATCACCAAGTGAGTGATACAACTTTCCATGAAGGGGTATGAAGTGCGAATGATGACTATAAACTTTAGAACTGAACATAACAATGAATTAAGTATCACGCCCAGATGAGATAGTAACTTGAAACAAAGAGTAGAATGTACTATTCTTATCGAAATATTCACGAAAAAAGATGCATTCAAATGCATTTATCACATGACTAAAACAAAAATTGATACTATTATCTTAAAAGGCAAGAAAGGTCTATGCCTTCATATTTAATCATTGCTCTAATATATTCTTCGATAATGTTTCGTGTAAACAGTTTAATAGAATACTTTCAGGAAAAGAATTCATTCAAACTCAATCAGACTTCATCGTCATTAAAGTGGTGATTCAATTTTTTTTTTGTAATATCAATATGTTTGTTAAGATAATATCTCTTGAGAATTTAATTTCAAATCGTATTTCCTTATTTCCTCGCTGCACTCGTTCAGTTAATACTATATCTTATATATGGTAAAAGGAACTACGTTATAAATGAATCGTTGTGAATAACAAAAAAAATTTCGATTTGTTCAATATTCTATAAAATTTGGAATTGCTAAGATATGTAATCTTTTTGAATTACCTAATAAATTATATTTGTACATATTTCATATAGACATTTATCACATACCCATTGAATCTTACTATAGCGATACATTACCTTTTTTGCCATGTGATACAAAGGTCTGTATCGCACATGTGCAATACAATATTCCGTATCACCATAGTAGCAGGAACTACGTTTAGGGGAATTTCCTTCTCCGAAAACAATAATATGACGTCATTTATTGTGAACATATGTGACGACGTCATGTTAAGTTGGGAGTATTTTTTGAGTTGGGAGAATCGCGGACGATGTTAAATAATTTTGTAAAAAAATGTTTGTTTTTTTAATTTTTTTCCCAGTGTTTACGACGTTATTAGTAAAATGTTTACCAATGATGTTTAAACGAAGAGTAATCTGTTACTTCTTTAGCAGTTTTTCCAGTCAAGTATATGATATTTCGAATCAGATCAAAAATCAATATAAAATAGTTGATTATAAATTCATTGACAGATTAAGCCAAAGAAAGCTTTTCATTTAGTAGGGTATGTGGTAAATACAAAACCACACATATGTGGTTTTCTGACGTAGCTAATCGCACTCGTTTATCGTGCGCAGAGCGCACTCGTGTAATGTATCCGTCCGCACAATAAACTCGTGCGATCAGCTACGTCAGAAAACCACATATGTGTGATTTAGCGTACAAATAACGATGTACATATTCATGCAAAAAACTGCATGTACTTATGTTGTACTTCAATAGTGATACGTTCTTCATAAAACACTGTAACATACTCGTTAAACAAATGCTTCTCTCTTTAAACCGTCAGTAAATCTACAAATTAATAGATTTGCTAAGCAATTTTTTTCTAATTATCTTTTTTTTCGAACATGAAAAATTGTTATAATACATATAATTGTATATTACTTTTTATTTTATTGACAGGCGAGAATCAGACACATAAACAGGTCAAGATGTGATGTATTTACAAACATTGTATTATTAATTGTTATGTTATTCATAGAGATTTATTGGATTTTAAAAGCAATCATTAAGAAAAAACACTTTCGATTGTCATCTCCTATCTCCTATCTCCTGATTTTTATTTGACTATTTATCGTGTTATAAACATAGAGAAAAATTGCGGCTTATTATCCACATTGTATACAAACAACCAAGAAAGATTTAAATAACAGATGGAAAAAGGCAAGATCCTTTACTATCTATATATTTTATTTCCTATCATTAAAATACGAATTTATAGAACTGTAGAGCATTTTTGAAAACAAGATTCTGATTTTTTTGGGAAGTATTTTATATTAATATTTAAAGTTGATTTCAGCGAAATATTTTAGAATAAGCATTATAAATTTGCAAACAGTCATTTGATTTTAAAGCCTTGAAAATATGATAAAACTTATTCATAAAATGATTTAAATGAATTGTATTATCGAAATCGAGGTTAACAAAATGTTAATAATCTTTAAATTATCAATAAATTTGTCGTTGTTATCGAGGCCTTGGAGAAACCACTAAACCAATCTGAGATAGATGTTATATTGTATGTAGGTAATTTCACTGTTAAAGATCATGCAATAAAAGAAGTACTCAAGTCATACACGTTTATTTCAACTTTTTAAATAAGGATATTAACGATGAATATCTATTCCAAAAATTAAAAGAGACCAAAGATACAGGAAGACGAATATGGTTAAAGCTTTAAAATTCTAATTTAATCTAATTGACATAACGACTGTCATTCAGGTTTTCCTATAGTCAGTTAGCAATCTCATAAATGGCAAATGTACGTACAAAGGACATACCTGTTAAGATAGTACTTTTTCGAATAAATATTCCTCTGTTTCATATATTTATGCTTGTACTTGTTTTTATATAAAGATAGTATGTGACAATATTTAAAACGGTGAAAATAATATAGTTACCTTTACGTTTGTTATTATAGCAATCTTTATTCTTTGTGCTTTAAACCATTATGTCTGCTTTGTATTTATGCCAGTAAAAACAACAATTCTTAGCAGACACTAGTCTTTTACTGGTTTTTGTAAGGGGGATCTTTTAAGAAACCGCTTCAGGTTCAAACATTTATCTCTTACGTCTTGCGTCATTCGCGTTTTGTTACAAGGCATTTATACTAATTGTCGAAAATGACAATTGCTGATGCGACGACATTAGACAACAGGCAACAAATCAATAAATCAAGGATAAAACGAGTGTTGCTTCTCTTCAAATATATCATTGAAAGATGTATTGAATTTGATAACATCGTGTATGAAAAGGAATCTATAACAAGTTTCAGGTTTCAGACCGAATTTGAGAATTTCCATTCGAGTATTTACATATTTTCATCTCAAACAAGGCTCGCCGAGTTTGAAATGCATATAAATGACCACGATATTTTAATTTCTTTATCTCGATCTATACAAGTAACTGATTCTTTTTTCTTATATATATATATATATATATTCTAATTGTAGCGTAAAGGCAGTGAAGTTCTCTACAACAAAGCAAACATTTTGCTAGTGAACGAATACATGTATGACGTAATGCTGTAACGTCATCAATGACGTGTTGCTCATAGCTAAAACGTGAACCTATAAGATAAAAACTACAACAAATTACATTTTCTGATTTATTTACCTTTTGGTCGAATTTAATTTTTATAACAAATATTTATAATAAAATAGAATGAATTGTAGAAATCGGTTGTCAGGGTAAGAGTTCTAATATGTTATGATATCTCTCGTATCATGAATTACGTCCCTTACTAGTATTGTAAAAATTGTCCCCGTTGTACTGAGATACCCTACACGTTCTCGCGCGGGATGCGTGAGTATGCGAGAATGCCAAGTATTATTTAAACTAAATACAAGGACATAAATAAGAAGTATCATTCAGTTTTAATCTCCCTGATATAGATCAAAGAGAATCAGAAAAGCAATTGTTAATGATAAATCCGATTAAGATAAAAAGCATGTGATCTTCTTGATCTAGATGAGTTTGTCATAATTAAGAATATTTCATGATAGATACAAGTCAAAACTGCATTTTTAACTTTATTATGACCAGGTGATAAGGCAAATAAACAAAATAATTTACTTTGATACATCTATCCGTTGTAAATTAAACATTCCTTTCAGCTATCTGTTGCTATGACGAGCTACAATTAATATTGCACTAAGTGCAATAGAGTCAACAGCTAATAAAATGTTTTTACGCGTGTTCACGTTGTCAATTTGACAAGAAAGCTGAAAACTATAAGTAGATATAAGTCTACTTTGTCAGTTTTATATGGCGAGACTGAAAGTCAGCTTAGGGGCAATACACGGCTTTTAGTGACATATATTGAGTCTGGTATTAACGTTGTTTACTATGTTATGAAGGGAATGGTCAATCACTTCAAAGCAGTAAGTAAAAGTATCACTACAAGCTATAAGGAGTTGATTCACCTTTGTGGCAATAATGATTAAATAAGAGCCAACGTAAATAAGTAAACGAAAAAGTCCAATTAGACAGTACAAGAATGAATGTTGTTAATTGGGATATATATCAAGTATATGTTGATAGAAACATTCACAAAACGACTAAATTACAGAATTCTTAATCACTGAAAAATAGTTCGATATTTTTAAATATATTAACCTTTGAAATTCATTTTATTTATACTTGTGTATTATGTTTCTGTAATAATATCGATTGAAAAAATATTTTCTTTTGATGTCATGAGTTAGAACTGCAAACTTTTTATTCAATTTACATAACGATTTTCTCAAAAATCAAAAAGAGGTTATGACTATAAAATTAAGTTATTTACATGCGAATAGCTAGAGAATGGGAAATACATGCATCAAAGAAGACGGATTTAAAAGATAAATTTCATTCTGTTGAAAAAAGGAAAAAGGCCTAATGTTAGAAACGATAATAAAAGGAATGGTAATACAATAGAAAACATGCTTGATTTTAGATACGTGTTTTCAATACATTAAAGATGCAAAGCCTTATGCAAACATTGTTTCGACGCAATCTGGATAATGTCTTTGTTATAACATAAACTTATTTACAAACGAATAATCAAGAAAAGCGTTGACGGAATCATACTTAAACACCATAGATAAAACCATTTGATGTCTTAAAAACAACATATGAAAGTTTTGACTATAGAGCATGTTATTTACCAAGATAATGTCTTAAATAAAAATTAAATTCAATGTTTAAGATGTGTTTAAGTTTTTATAGAATTTGTATAACATTATTTTCAAGGAGTGTAAATGTTTAAATCATAATCTCGAAGAAAATTAAATCTAATTAATGCCAAAATTTATAAATTGTCAAATTTTCAAACCAACTATTCAACATAACAATGTACCCGATCAACAACATAAGGAAAAGTTTGTTGTTGACATAATGGTATAAATGTTCGGATTTGAAATTGAAAATCTCCTCATGTAATGTTTAGAATTTTATTTTGAAGAAATCTTAGTACGTTAGATAATATCGAGTTTTTTCACAACATACCAGTTATTGTTGAGATGTGTATGTGTTCCCTATTGCTTTAAAACAGAATGTAAGTAAAATATACTATAAATGATATTCTGCGTCTGAATAACTGGTTTTAATTATCGATTACAAGTAGATATTGGGAATTACAAGGAAAGTAACATTAATTACGATCTTTGACATATAATATTACATGTTTTGTATAAAAATACTTGTGTAACATTCATCATATACATGATGAAATTTATGTAAAATTGTAATCAATCGGAAATGTTGCTGTGTTTTTTTAACGACTGTATCAAACATACTGAGATCTTAATTAAAATCGTGATACGAATATCTAATTGTGAAACTTGAGATTTTTTTCAAGGTTGTAACTAAGCTTGATATAAGTCTGGATTGTGGATTGTTTCAACTGTAGACGTCAAGTTCTGTTTAAAATTTTGTGATAAGGATGAAAAAATGTGTTAACTTTTAAATAATGAATGGAAAGCAATGCAATCAAACTAATCGACGATCAGCATTTAATTCAAACTATTGCATCATATATTATATCATTCTTAGTTTTACACAACTAGACGGCCGATTCGGAATACAATTCTTCATCAGTAGTGCTTCGATTATAACTATGAAACAAAAACTTTCAACTGCATTCTACTTGTTGGTAAAATCCTTGGCCTTTACCGATAAATTATTTATACAGTTTACAAAGGAGACGTCATGCAATAAAAAACTACCCTCTTTAAGTGCACTTTTAAATACATGTATAAAATGTCCTCTGAGTAACATAGTCTAAAAAACCCGATACATAAAAATAAATGTTCTAACAGCAGGTAGAAATGTAATTATAGCACATCATACCGACTGAATAATACAGCTGGTATCAATGGTGTATGGACTGCAAATGCAAACTTCAAACCTTAGAACTCAACATGACAATAAATAAGCACTAACCCAGATAAGATTATAATAGATATAAAATAGGTAAGTACTATTTTTACCGAAATGTTCAAGAAAAAATCGCATTCAAATACATTTTTATTTGACTGAAACGATTAATGCTATTTTCTCAAAATGCCAGGAAAGTCTACTCTTTCAGATATAAACATTATCTGTTTTATATATCAGATAATGTTTTATGTCAACTATATAGCAAATTTAATACAATACTCTAGGGAAAATGTTTCGTTAAAATTCAATGAGACATCGTTATAACTATATGATGCGATATTTTTGTAATATCAATGTGTTTTGTAAGGTTATGTCTCTTAAGGATTTTAAATTGCATTTCCTTATTTCTTTGCTCTCGTTCAATTAATACTATAACTTGTATATGGTAAAAGGAATTATGTTATGAATGAAGAGTCATGAATAAAATACTACTTTTAAGTTTTTCAATATCCTTAAAGGATTTGAATTGCTTTATTTATAAGCTTCTTGAATTACATAATAAGTTATACTGTTACCTATTTTATATAAAACCAAGCATTTTAAAGCTACAATACATGTTCATAATCTTGGCGAATATATCTTAAAAACCAAGCATACTTAATTTTCGATGTTTTGTCTTATATTCATAAAGAATGCGTTGTACGGTATAATTTGAATTAGTTTTCTTTATCCGTCCCTTAATCAACAAATCAAGTAAGGGTCTTTTTCTAATTTCAAAATAAACTTTATTTATACGTACGTAAAATTTTCATAATTCAATGATTTTATATAACTGTAGTTTATAAAATAATTGAAAAATATCTTTACCAATGACGTACTCAACCAATACAATAATAAAATTATCTTTATAATGACAGAAACAGACAAATGACAAATACATCTGCTACTGCATGGGTAACTAAACCATTTACGTGTGAAATCAAAATGGGTAATGGAAGGACAATCATTAAGACAATATGAAAAGGCAAAAATATGCATTTTAGTTTTGGATACAGAGATGTCATGCTTATTAACAAAGGGATTTAATAAGCCTAGACTTACAATAACGTTAATTATAATGTTAATAGGCGATTCGAGAAAGTTCGAGAGGTGTTTATTGCAATAAACTATGACTGAAATCGCATCCAGGTACCAGTTACAAAACATCTATGTTTAAAAACGTGATTTAGTGATAAAATATTCCAGTGGACAACCAAACAAATTAGTTCTGACAATTGAACCTAATAAGCAATCTCAGAGTATCACGTCCTGTTGAGACATTTCCTTAGTCACTGCAAGAATCATCATAACTAATTAATGAAAACGAAAATGGTTGTAACGCAAAGATGTTGCTTAATCAAATAAAAAAACGGCTAGAAATGGTATTCACAGCGTGTTGTTCGTTACATATCAAGATAAATTAAGTTCATACAAAGTGTACACGAACTCGTTATTTCAGCTCTTCTCTTTTCAAGACGTTTCACATATATCTAATGGAAATTAAATGTTATAAAATTACAATGTTTCCATTAATACAAGATCCCCAGTTTTGGTCCATTTAAAAGAACAATAAATACAAAACTCAAACATCAAACGTAAAAATATTCATAACTTCTCTACATAGTACAGGAAATTTTGGTTTTTTTTTTACACATGTTACTCCTAGTTACTCATAATATTGTGTTTCGTACCGAAAGTTTACATTTTTAAGCGGAATTCAATAAGCTCCATTCATTAACTCTAACACATGTGCATTTGCATAATAAAGGACAATAGTGAGTTTCTGATGTTACAGCTCAGTAAAGTTTGTTTTAAAATTTTATTTATTTATAATTTATTGTTTATTTAAAAATTATTATTATTATTATTATTATTATTATTATTATTATTATTATTGGTGCTGGTGGTATTGATATTGTTTTTTCTGTTATATTTACAGTTAAGAATATGTATCGAAAAACGTTGTACACACCCTTGAAATATACAACAAAAGGGTCATTACTGATACAGGGTCATTCCAAACTATTCAATATGAAAGTAAAATATTGATTAAAAAGTAGACAACATCAATGACAATTAAGTAGTAGTACAAATATTCTTACCAAAGATGTCATATCTCATCATCAGACACCTCACTGTCACTGCTATCAGAATTGTTGACCATACTGACTTTAATAATACATGTAAATTGTTTTTAAAAAACTGTTTTCCAATCCATCTGATGTTAAATAAAATCCTTTAATATCAATTAAAATATTTTAACACATAACATTCACAATTTCACCAAATATTTGTTGTTACTTTTAAAAGATTAATAAATTCAGCAGTGTTTTACTTCTATGTTGTCTTGTTTTGTTATTTTCTGCGATGATTTTTTTGCAGTGAGTGTCCAAATAAGTTCTATTGGGTTAAGCTCACAATGCCTAACAGGCAAACGGAGAACAAAAAACCGTAATGATGAGGTGACATCCGTTTGATAAATATGTTCAGGTTTGTTTCTTTTGATGATCTCACAAACCTATGATTGCAATGTTATAATGTTATTCTTTAGCCACTGAATTATTTCATTTTTAAAGTTCGGAGTAGGTGCAGTTGCCCATTCATTTTTTAAAGTCACCATTTCCTGACTGGGCTTTATAAACCAAATCACAACACAAGTTCAGTCCAGTTTCTTTTCTACCAGTATGTATATTTACATATAGACGGTGCAACCGGGTCTTAAATATAGAGTTTGTTTGAAATCCAAGTATATTTTTGTTGTTCTGGTTAATCAAGATTTCGCCAAGATAAACAATGTCAAAACCTAAAGATCGAAATTATTTAATTTTAAGTAAATGCAAACAACGGTCAGTTGTAACATTTCGGTTTGAAAAAAAATATCATCTTGTCACCTTTGCTTTTATATTTTAATCCTACCTCGTGTAAAGTTACTGCAATCAGGTTTTTAGAAATATCTATAATTTAACAGAATCTTTAATTTCATCTTTTGTTGTATTTAGAGTAGGTATTTTGTTTTGACAATGAAATTTGTAAACTGTTTCTCTTATCAAACGTCAAAACTTTTTTTCGCCCTCTTACCTTTGAACTGAATCCTTCATGATCAACCGTTTTGTTATATATTCTTTTCAGTGTTGACTTACTAAAGCCAGTTAAACATGCTACTCCGATATTTTATTTATATTAAACAAAGGTTTACCTCTAACTTTATCTTGTTGAAAATATCTGAGAACTTTTTCAGCAAGTAAAATTGCATCTTTTTACAACACTTTAGTGAAATTCTTTGGTCTACAAATGCCTTCTATGCATATCCATTTATGACGATACCCTTACATTACCCGACATCACAATTGTAAGAGGTATACAAGAGTCCGTTGATGTATTGAAAATCTAAAAAAAAATCACTATTTTTGGAGTCTGAAAAAAAGTCTAGGAAGCCATGCACTTTTCACCAATAATATGCATTACGTATAAACTTTTTATGCCTATGCAGGGATAAAACAAAAATAATAATAATACAAAAGAAAATTTGCGGATCTGTAATATGTGGTAGATTTAGGCCCTTTTCAATCTCAATTATGATTTTCAACACAGTATATTCAGAGCTAGACAGGAGGTGTTTATAACCTCCATAGCTTTCGCTCTTATTACCCTGGTAGGTATATTGTTTAATTTAATTTGCCAGTTTTATCTTTTTACTTTGCTTTCGTGACTGTATTTTGGACATGGACTGGTATATTAGTTAAAACGTAAGAGAAATGTTACATTTCTAGCACTGAGCCTTATGTGTTGCAAAAAAACTGTAAAGCAGTGCATTGTGTAGATAAGCAAATTAGTTATGACAATTAAACCCAATAAGTCATCTCAGTGTCCGATATCATGTTGAGTGATTTCCTTACTCTCAACAAGGTCCATCATGACTAATTAATGAAAACGAAAGTGTTCGTAATGGAAATATGTTTTTATCAAATCGAATCCGCTAGAAATGGTATTCACAGCGTGCGGTTTTTTACATATCAAAATGATTTCAATTCAAACGCATTATACTTACGCAATTACTATTTGAAAATCAGAGTATTTATTTAAAAATTATCTAATCATATTTGAACATCGGCTGTTATGTTTGTTTCTGAAATTGAACTCAAAACTTTCCATATATATCTATTAAAAGAAATAAAAGAAATCTCTTAACGTAAGGTTGATTTGGTTGACATGCGATTTACTCTCCAGTAAAAAAGAATTTTTTGAAAATTCCTTGCGTTGGTAAAAATATTTTTCACACAAGGTAAAATATTCTGAAATGTGGTTTGTTGTTCTAAACCAGTCAGTAGAAGATGTCAAGGCAAATGTTTTACAAAATAAGACAAAACGTAAGAATCTAGCCTTGAACCTTTTTATTGCAAAAAGCTTTGTGACCCTTTTCCAGGTGCACACAATATAAAACAACCACGTGTTTGTAACATTGTTCAATTATCAGTTCTGACATATAAACCTAATAAGCCATTTTAGAGTTTCACTTCGTGTCGAGACATTTCCTTACTCTCGCCAAAGACCATTATTACTTATTGATGTTTTTAATCTATATAAAATCAGCTAAAATGAAATTTAAGTGGAGTTTGTTAAATAGCACAATGACTAGTAATTCAGACGCATTGTGCGTACGTGTAAATAAATTCGTCTGAACATCACTTGTTTTTACTTTTTTCAAAACAAAGAGCGCTAGGCTTTTTTAATTTTAGCTCATTTCAAGGATTCCTACAGTTAGCTGTTAAACGAATTCTCAAAACGTAAGTGCGATTTGCTTGACATGAGATTAAGTATTCAGTGAATACGTGAATTTGAAAATTCACTAATTTCGGTCCAAAATGTTTCTCACATATGATAAGATGTGCACAAGTAGGGTCCACTATTCTGAACTAATCACTAAACCAGGTCAATTTTAATTTGAGAGAAAAGGTCACAACCTAACCTTAAACCTTTTTTGTTGCAGTAAACTCAATAACCCATACCCAAGCGAACTCGTTAAAACATTCTGTTGTTTGTTGTAACATTGTTCTATTGTCATTTTGTTTAAATGGATAATCATATTGGTTCTAGAAATTAAATCCAATAGGCAATTCAAGAGTCTTATTCCGTGTCGTGTCGAGACAGTTCCTTATTCGCGCAAATAAATTGTTGACGCAGGGATATTACAAGCATAGGCTTATCAAGGCCCTCAAAAAGTTTTATGGCGGCCATCACAGTATTGTTGATAAGTTTGATGTCTCTGTGTCCAGGATTACTCTGGATATATTTAACATCCCATAGTTCCATGTTCCTTTCACACAATTTTGATTACACACGTGTCCGGTGAAGCTAGATAAACATGAGGTACTTACCCTTCCGGAGTATTCGGCCTTACTTCCCTGGTGAAAGTTCACGTCTCTAACCTGACCTGTCAGTTCCAAAGTTTTTTACTTTGCTTATGTATTGTTATTCGGACATGGATTAGTACACGACTACTTAATGAAAAAGATGCAGTAGGCAGTGTGTTTTATCTAATATACCTGCTAGTAAGCGTGACTAAAAACGAGAAATTTCACTGTTATTTACGCTAACTCTTACTTTAAAATGATTTTTAATTATATTCCAAAATCATCTTTAAAAAAATTTCAAAGATTTAACATGCATATAAAAGTATTAAGAAGATGACAACATAAGTTGTATAACGCTCCAATCATAATTATTACACGCAAAACAAAACTGTTATATATTCTTATATGTAAAAAGAGTAACGATAGAAACCAACAGACCATTTTGAAAGGAAATAAAAATGTTTATTTTTAAGACAATATTTAAGTTCTGCGTAATGGAAACTAGCCTGTTAAGAGTTTTTTACATATCTAAGTCGGTGGTTTGACCACTTGGTCCTTCTTAACTGAATAAGAAAGAAGGTTAGATTGAAAAGTTTGATGTCTCTTTGTCCCGGACTGCCCTGGATATTTTGACGTCCTATAGTTCCGTGTTCCTTTCACACATTTTCGATTACACACATGGCGGGTGTAGCTAGCTAAACAGGAGGTGCTTACCCTTCCGGAGCACCCGGTCTCACTTCCCTGGTAGAAGTTCTCGTGTCTAACCTAGCTTGTGAGTTACAAAGTTTTTACTGGATTGTGATCCGGACATGGATTAGTATGTTTTTATTCGGTTAGATTCGTGTATTTTTTTGTGACAAAAACAAAATCACTAGTGTTTATTCACGCTTTTGGAATACTGCTCTAATTTTATGATATCTGATGTAGTTATTACAATTTCAATTAATAAAACATCCCGTTATTTTCATACGAGGCTGCGGTGGCCGAATGGATAAGACGTCAGTCTTCAAATCCAGGGTCTCTCACCGCTGTGAGTTCGAGTCCCGCTCGGACTACATGTGGGAAAGTGAATTTTCCTTGTAAAAGTGAATTTTCCTTGCCGTTGGCCTTTACTGATTCACCTGGTAGCAGTATAATGGACTGGGGGTGGTACGCTTGTATGCGGCGTACTGACTCTGTGAGCTAGCACGTTAAAATCGCCCTGAGTGCGCGCTAGTACAAGGCAGACCATACAACACACTCGCACTTCACATGCATACACAAAATTGTTCATAGATTAATCCATAGAGATTAATAAAATAGTTCTCGTCGCGAAGAGCTGAAAAATTGCTGATGCGACGTTAAGCAACATTCAATCAATCAATCGTAATTTTCATACGTTTCTTGATTTACGACTAAGATCAACATGACTAAATATTGGATAAAATCTTCGTAATGTAAGTTGCTTTTTCATCAAATAGAATCCGGTAGAAATGTAAATCACGTCATGTTACTTCTTTGATTAAAAACAAATAATGACAATCAGTTACTCAAACTGTCATGAGCAAAGAAACCCATTTTTCTCATTATAAATATATGTCAAAAGCATATTAGGATATCACATCATAATTGTCATAATTCTGTAATTGATGATAAAAAACTTGAGCACTTATTCTAAAACACCAATCTGGGACTAGTATGTTTGGTTTGGTTTTGTGAATTTGTTTCACAATTAATACGCTATAGTAGAACTTGTTCTTAACTTTGGGAACTTCATTGTAGCAGTACACAGTTGTGATATGTGAACCATCAGTGGGCAACTGTGAGCAGACCCCCTTTCACATTATTAAACCTGTAAACAAAAACATCTGATTGAAACCTATACTTGTGCATACTTTTTTAAATTGGGAGAACTAGGGGATCAATTGTGTCATGGTATGATGACCCAAATGGGGAGCCATTCATTAAGTATCCATGGCAACATAAGACAAAATTACTAAATTTGACCCAATGTTAGCTGAAAATGGACAGTTTTTATCAATCATGTCGTCATTTGTGCTAGCGATATGTGTAATGAGACCTAGTGATCCTGTTTCTACAAGTATTCTCCTTTTGAAAAAAAAAACGGGAAATCAATGAACCTTTGTGATTCATTTTTTAATAAAATTGCAATGAACATGTATCTCTTACCTCTGAAAAGAACATGTTGAATTTCCCCAACAGGAAGTGATTATGATACAGGAAATGCCTGTGTTATTGGATGTTCCTACACCCAAGATATAGTACCAAGTTCAAGTCTATAGATATCAAATTTAAGCACGCCTCTGGTGCTCTCAAGAATGTATTCTTGACAGACACTGCTGGACTATTTGTGCAAAATAGGCTGGGTCCAACAAAAAAGTACACTGTATTTTATATGTACTACTTTTGACCATCTCTAATGGGCAAATCACGACTGTGTACTGCTACCTGTAAAACAAACCAAGCTGCTTACCAATAAATTGTTTACCCAGTGATATTGCAAGTTACCAAGGGTGTTAAGATATGACCGCCATCACAACCTTGTCGATAATATGACGTGTTTGTTTTCAAAATTACCCTGGACAAATTTGAAATCTATAGTTCCATGTTCCTTTTACTCACCATTTTGATTGTAGACGTGATGGATGTAGCTAGTTAAACAGGAGGTAATTAGCCTTCCGGAGCACCCGAGATCTCTCTCTCTCTCTCTCTCTCTCTCTCTCTCTCTCTCTCTCTCTCTCTTGGTGGGAGTTTACCGCGTTTAACTAAATTTGCCATTTTAAATGTATTTATCTTGCTTTCTGATTGTAATTTTGACATGAATCAATACTTTTGTTTAAACACAAAGAACAAAAACGAAATTTGGAATACATATATTCAACTTGGAACAGATAACACATTATATACATTCGTTAACATTTGTTCAAGATCATGTAAAATACCAATTACAATTACAAATAAAGAATAATATGAGTTATTAGGAACCCATGCCAAATAAAGATATGCCTATTAGGTTGGGTCCCTTGGGTTAACGTTGCATTCCAAGATTATTCCGAGCAGCATATATACTGATAAGAAATATTCTCACACTATTATAACTATCTTACTACCTAGAAAATGCCGGGCTGTGACCAATATATGAGTCTTGCTATATTTACGTCAATGTTTTAAACATTTCTACCACCAATATCCCTTCCGACTTTAGAGTGATAGCGATAGTTAAAAAATGAAAACCAAACCTCATAAGTGAAAAGGGCGGCGTAGATATTTTTGATCAAATGAAATCCCCTAAAAATAGAAAATAGGCAGCTTCCTGTCCTTTCGAACCAAAGCAATGATATACCTTGCAATATTTAACCCCGTGTGTAGACCAATCAGTCACCAATGCTTCTTCTAAACTGATGGTCAGAGCTTTATTTGATGGTGCACTGGTTCTCATATTAACTCTATGTGTTTTGCTCTCTTGACTTTATATAAAAACGGATAACAACATTAGTTATGTCAATTTAGTCCATTAAAAACTCTTTAGTTGGGTTTAGTTTTATGTCGAGACATTTCCTATATCACGACAGGCGATACCGTGACCAATTAACGAAAATGACATCAAAATGGAAAACTGTTTTTTTTCATCAAATGAAATCCGGTGGAAAATTAATGTAAATCACAGTGTGTTATTCCTTCAATGAAAATGCTAAAAGACATTTGTTAACTAAAACCGGAGCAGTTTTTTGAGAGACAAAAAACCATCCCCAATATTGCTGTGTTGTTTCTTAAATTTGACCTCATGACCTTGATCAATGACATATGTGCTGTAATTTTATATTTGATACCGTATACTGTAAATTTCGTTTTATAATATTTTACATTTTAAAGTAAAATGTAAAACAAAAGTTTAAGCGGAATCCATCCATAGATATGGAAGATATGAGTCGCAAATGATATTCTGACGGACGGCAAGATACACAGAATTAAGCCTTTGTACACCTAATTTCCGTTTGTTGAGACATTAAGCAAGCACTTGGCAACACACAACGTACAAAAAACACAACACAGTATACGTAAATGACAAAAGAGCATGGATAAGAAAACCAAAACGCATATTGGGAACAATGATTATAAAATCTCCTACTTGGGACGGGCATTGGTGTAAATTCCAAGCAGCTTGCTTCTATTAGTCGGACAGGATCTTCTATCATCAAGTTATTAAACGCCTGTGTAACAGGACGAATTATGGTATGGTGTTGTCCGTTTGTTCGTCTGTCTTTCCGTATGTAAAAAATGTCTTGCCCGGTCCATATCTTTATGACAACGAGCCCCGAGGAAAGAATTTCGTCTCTGTAGCTCTGGGTAGATTTGGGAACCCGTTGTCGCTTATTACTTGAATGAATAACTAAAACGAGTTCGTATAAACTTTGAACTTTGACTGTATTCTGTTTTTCAAAAACAAATACGTTTTAACAATATCGCGGCAATCCGCTGTACAAATTCAAATCAACGATGCAAATGTTCAGTTACAATATTCATTATAAATACAGCTATTATGATGCGGTTTTCTGCTGGAAATATATATATAATGAAAAACTGATTGATCGGTTAATTCCGATACAACCGCACGGTACTCCGGCTATCCAAGAAGTCCCTAACACTCAGGATTGCTCTTAATTGAAACCTTATTCCGTCTACCCAGAAACGATTAATTGAAAGCGGTTTGATTGGCTAATTATTGAAAAGCTGGGTAGACCCTTATTACATCATATAAAGACTTGTAATTAATGTAACACGTAAACAAACAAACATAGCAAGGAAGAATTAACAAAATAAGGATTACTTCATATTAAGGTGCTAATTGAATGTCACAACAAGAATAATATCTCAAAAGAGAGAAATATCGGATTAAGAATAAGTTAATTCTAAAGTAAATATTATAAAGAAAACTAATGTAAAAGAATGTTAAATCTGGTTTGAATTAAAATGTCTAAATTATAATACAACTAACGAAAAAGTTGATAAATATTGAAAAGTTCAAAATAACTAAAAAGTCCGCTGTCACATCTTTAGATAAGGATGTAAAGATGAAACTTGTACCAAACATGCATTATAGTAAGGCGGTATGTCGCGCATAAAATGTACTGTAGGAGCCACTCTGTTTGTGACAGTGAAATACCCTTTATAGCCATAGAAAATCAAATAAATTTGAATTAAGATCGATATTTTTCACTTACTTGTACCTAGTCGTAACAGGAAATCTGTATGCGCATCCGCGATTAGCCCAAAATATATCTGCATAGGGTAAAACGTTGGTGCTATGGGGATTTCACCAGTCGAATGGCGGATTCTGTTGCGCATATGACGTAAAACGCCACCAAGGACATCACTTCCGTTGTAAACATCGTCATTTTCGCATGTGTAAAATCCCCATAGCGCCAACATTTTCCTTTCTACAGACATACTTTATGACAATCGCGGATGCGCATACAGATTTCCTGTTACGACTAGGTACAAGTAAGTGAAACATATCAAACTTTATTCAAATTTATTTGATTTTCTATGGATATAAAGAGTATTTCACTGTCACAGTGGTTCCTACAGTAGGTCGGAGTATTGAAGGTCAAGGGTCACAAGTTTAGTTCAAAGATCAAATAAGGACATAAATAAATGTAAAAATGCAAGAATTTGTTTATTTTTCATTTAATTCCTACCATATTTTGAATGAATTACAAGTGATACTGATTAACATATAGAACGGGGTTTTGTGTCTTATTTTAATTTCTTGCAGAATTTGAATTATGGTTATTTGTATCTAGTTTCTGGTTTCTTGTGTTTAATTTTCTTGTGGGTACAACTTGTCCCATAGTTTTGAAATTTGGCATGTGTTATTGGGGTCATATGACAATGCCCATATTGAAAAATGAAAATGCTGCATGAACTTTTTCAGGAGTTATGGGTCTTTCAGTGCAAAATAAGGACGTAATTTAAAATACAATAACTTTTCTTTAATAATACGTTTTCATTATATTCCTTTCAAATTTGAAATGGTTTCACAAGAATCATCAATGTTTAAAAACAGTTTTTGTGTCGCATTACAACTTTCCGCAAAAAATGTACTTATTGTTCCTTACATTCATTTTCTCGTATCTTGTGTTCCATTTTTCTTGTGCGTCCCATAGTTTTTAAATGATTGTTTTAAAGTTGGCATGTGTGCTTGGGATCATATATCGTAAAATGAATGATCTGCATAAAATTTAACTTCGTTTTATTCCTGTTTATATTATAGACATTGACGGGCGTATATTTCTCGGCTCAGTTGTGCTCTTGTTGCATTTAGAGGTTAAAATCTACGGCCATAAATTCTGATAAAATTAATGTAAAAAATCGTTGTAATCTTTCTTATTGTAATTAAATCTCAAAAACATCTCGCAAACATCCAATAAAAACAATAACAACTTGTGACTCAATAAAAGTATTGCGGGAATGGTGAAAATGTCTTTTACGCGCCAGTCAATTTTTTCACACATAAAGGCATTTTGTCTGAAATTGTGGATTTACTAGATTACTCGAGGAGAAGAATCTGTCATGGAAAACAAAGTGTAAAAACTTTATAAAGCTAAAGTAATTTTTTTTATTCACTAATGATTATTTGTCGTTGTTATCGCGGCTGAACATCTCTAAAGTACAGTGCACCCTGCCTTAAAGGCCATTTCTATGTAAGGACCACCTGCTTATAAAGGCCGGTAGAATTGTATCCCAATTGTTCTTTATTCATATTATTTGAACCTGTATATAAAAGCCACCTGCCCATAAAGACCACTTTTAGAGGTTCCCTTGGGTGGCCTTTATAGACAGGTTTGACTGTATCTATCCACTGAACATATTTTTGTAATCATTAAAAACAAACATACTTATCCATGTTCGAATCATACTCCATAAGCATATTAAAAACTAACGTAATCTTCTTGTAACTAAGTATATAAAATAATTTGATAGATAATACCTGAAAATATTGTCAATGAAATTTGCAATGAAAATATGTTAATTGACTTGAACTACAAGTTTTTTTCCTCAAAACTAAAAATTGGATTTTGAAGAAGAAGTTTAACTATTGTCGAAAGTAAGCACATGTCAACTCTAACAGAACATAAATGGCTTTAAAAAATATAATTTGTATAACCAGATATACTCACTTTAGTAATACTGACATACTGACAGTGTTTGTCAAAATGTAAGAAATCCCACCTGTGTGTGTGTGCGTGTGCGTGTGTGTGTGTGTGTACAGTACGTCATGTTAACCCCTGAAAAAGAGTCGACGTTTGAGGCGCATGATATTGACCATGCAATATTAAACAACTGCCGTATACAGAATCTAGATTCCGGACGAAGTTGGATTTAAACAAAGGTGTTGAGGGCCTTTTACCTAAATCTGAATTAGACCAATAGGCCACCGAGTGAGATACAGGGCCTTACTTGAAAATAAAAAATAAAAAACTCTAAAATCGTATTCAGATATTATTCATACTATAATTCTTTTCCGCTTATATATGTCATACCGTTTGATTGACATCATATTAAAATAAATAGCTATATAATTTCGAGAATTTAACCTAATAAGCTTTATAAGAGGCTTGTTTTTATCGTGGAATCTCCTTTTGATCGACAATGATAATGAAGATAGCTAATTATTGAAATAAAATAGTTTTTTACTATCTTGAAAGCACAAACATGTAACTGCTTAATAGGAATATGGTGATAATACAAAAACACACAATAACAATTAAAAAAGACATTATATAGGCTCCAGATTTTCCTCAACTTAAATTTCGCAAATTTTGGCAATCTCAGTTAGAACCATGGATGTACATTTTTGCGAAGTTGCCTACAAAATGACTCCTTAAATTTCTTAATATCTTTCAACATTTTGAATAAATTTTGGTTTTACAATTTTTGTCCAAGCAATACTGATAAGGAATGGTATTTCGAAATAGCCGTCTAGTGATGTAAAACCAAAACTTGTATATTATGTTATAAAGAATTCGAATACGGATTTTAAAGGGCAAAACTTAAAAGTACGCCGTACTGTCAGATAGCCATACGCACAGACAAACGACAGTGGTAAATGGACAATGCCTTACGTTTCCGTTTCAATCAAATTGAATATAAAAAAAACTATGGGGAACATTAAGATATCCTGGAGTTCCCAAATAGAATATATTTAATCACATTTTTTTACATTTCATCCATTATAACGTGTTAGTAAATTAAGTAACATAGTGAAAAACGTTACTTTCAAATAAGGAAGCTTTGAGTTCTATATCATGTTGAGACGCTTCCTTACTCGCGACAAGACTCATCATGTCTAATTAAGAAAAAAGACAGCTCTGTTCATGTAAGGATGCCTTTCTATTAACGCGAAACCGATGTAAATGAAATAAAAAAGAGATCACAGCGTGCTTTTTACTGAATTACCGATAGAATTCAACAGGGCAAGTAATGAGCCTTTTTGTATGTTCAAAATGAGTTATATTCTGAAGTGAAAAAAAAACTTTGGATATAGACCGTTTTTTGCTAAATAAAATACACTTGCAATAGTTATAGCTACAGTCACTAAGAACACGAAGTAAGTATTAAAGGACTGAACTTCAGACACTGTAAACGTATTTAATTTCGCGTGTATTTATTTTCGTGGTATAGGACATTAAGAAATATCCGCGTAATTAATTTTTTGAGTTTTTTTTAATATGCACTTTAACACAATAAGCATAATATAATTTCCCCTTGGTATTCATTTTCATACAAAGTAAACGACCGCCAAATAAGCGAGAATGTATACATCGCGAAAATAAATACGTTTACAGTTAATAAAAGATAAAAGAAACCAAAGTGACTAAATAACATCAAGTCATATATGTTTTAGAATTTCCCAATACGATATGACGTGTTTAAACATTAGTTTAGAGACTATATTTTTACTGCATGTTATTATATTTTTGCTGCATTAACATGTAATCAAACAACAAACTATCACTCTAAATGACATATTATACCAGTTTAAATTTTACAGCACTAGACGGCCGTTTCGGAATTCAATTCCTCATCAGTCATTAATTAATATTAGTTATAATTATTATTGTTCTTCTATACAATAAAAGCGTAAAAAACTGGTAATAACTTGATAATAAAGCCAGTATAAATAGAAAAAAATGGAAATCAAGGCGTGTTTCTCTGAATCCGGTGTGGGAAACGCCAAAGATTCTCTCTCTTATACGGAGGCAGTTAACTATTAGAGGGTGGCAAACTTGAGAAAATTCTACTGAAACTTAGACATGTGCACTGACAAACGTTTACACTAGAGTCTGCCCAAGATAGATTAGAACCTAGTGCTGATCATGAGAAGAACTGTGGTAAAGAATAATATACATTTGATCACTCAGTCACCGACCCCTTTTTCGGAGTAAAATCCAAAAGGACAGTTACAATTTTAGTTTATGACACACAAATGGACTATATAAAATAAAGAGAACAGTAAACCTTATTTGATTTTAGTAAAAATACTCGTTTACAACGTCCCTTCAATTAGACACGTTTCTAAGTAAATTGTTTCAATTGTGTAAAAACCAAAAGGAACAGCTATAATTTTAGTTTATGGCAAACGGATGGACTATAAAGAAGTGAAAGAAACAGTAAGTTGAATTTTTGTTTTATTTTATTTAAAATACTCGTTTTCAACATCCTCTCAATTAGACACGTTCCTAAGTCAATGATTTCAATTTTGTTGAGAGTTTATACATAATTTCCGTACATGTAATGTTTTGTTTTTGTTAATAAGTGTGGAGTCTCTGTATCCAAAATTATCCTGGTTTTAATGGACATCTTATAGTTCAATTTGATTACACAGGTAACGAGTGTATTTATAGCATGCTTAACAGGAGATGCTTACATAAAGAACTCTCACTTCACTGATGGAATTTCACGTGTTGAGCCTAATTTGCCAGTTTAAAAGAAGTATTTTACATTGCCATTAGACTGTTGTTTGGACATGGATTAGTACTTTTTTCAGTGAAAGAGTTAAAAAAACCATAGTTAACCCGTCACTGTATTTCTGTGTATGATCTTACTCATGATTTTGTATATAATTACATTTCTAATGTTTTATTTATTACAAAAACTGTCGTTCCTTGTTGGGGAAATCATTGTCATCATATCACCAACAGCTGTAAAACATGAATACTTCTTTTGTTTGTCTAATGTAAGTAACCCTTGTATAAAGGTTTTTAATGCATAATATTTATGAATGTAATTTTGCAATCACAAAACATTCTTTTTAATTACGTATATATAGGTTTGTACGTGAATTCATTGTACTGTTTTTGATTACGCACATGGTGGGTGTAGCTAGCTAAACAGAAGGTGCTTATCCTGCCGGAGAATCTGTCACCAATTCCCTAGTGTTTAGCCTAATTTGCCAGTTTCAAAATACTATATTACTTTCCTTTAAAGCTGAGTTGAGTAATGGTGTTTAACGTCCCAGTCAAGAATATTTCACTTATATCGAGACGTCGCCAGCTATAGGGGAAGGTGCAGTAATTTTTGCCTTTGCGTTGCGCTGATGGCATTATACAGCAGGGTTCTTTAGCGTGCCAAGCTCACCCGTGACACGGGACTTTGTTTATTTTAAGTTCCCATCCGAAAGAACACTGACTTTCATTTCTTAATGCCGAGTGCTTGGCGAAAGAACAGTCACTACCCACTTTCAAGTCTTGGATCAGACCCGGCCGGTGATCGAACCCACGACCTTTCTCTTACGGAGCGAGCACTCTACCAACTGAGCTACCGCAGTGGTGCATTACTTTCCTTTGGGATTGTTGTTTATATACGGATTAGTACTTTTTTATTTAATCATATATTTCAGAAACACCAAAGGTTTTTCGTCAGAGCAATATCTGCGTATGAGCTTAATAATGATTTGTGTATAATATTGTATTTCTAATGTTTTGTGGTTACACATACTGTCGTTCCTTGTTGTGGAAGTCATTGCCATCATACCATCATCAGCTGTCATTAATACAAACCTGTTTTGTTTGTCCATTGTTAACCTTGTATAATATATTTCAATACATAATATTTATGAATTTAGTATTCACAGTCAAAAACTATTCTTTTCAGTTACATACATCTAGGCTTGTCAGTGTAATAATAATATGTTGTTGTTTTTTGCGTTTCATAAATCTATATTAAATTACAAAAGAAAGGTCAACAACCAAATTAAGTGTAGCAAAGACCCATCCTCGAGGGAATAAATAAACAAATCTGGAAGTAGAGTCATCAAACTGATTTGACCAGTGATAATAAGTCAAAACAAACATACCAATCCAAATCACAATTACAAAGCAAAGTAAAAACTTCAAAACTGAAAAATAGCACGTGCACTTTAACTAGGGAAGTGAGTCCGGGTGCTCTGGAAGGGTAAGCATGTCCTGTTTAGCTACTTATATATACCCGCCACACTCAAAATGAAAAGAACATAAAACTAACAAAAATGAGTAAAAATTAAAACAAGTATGTAGTTATAAGAACTAAATAAACCGAAACCCTTTTGCCATTTGGTATGACGTTCGTCGAAAGTCTTGGTACACTTCCGCCTGGGAAGTGAGTCTTGGTGCGCCGGAAGGGTAAGCATCTCCTGTTCAGCTACGTATATATACCCGCCTCATTGAAAATAAAAAGAACATAAAACTATGGGAAATGAGTAGGAAGAAAAACAAGTGGTTATAAGAACTAAATAAACGGATACCCTTTTGTCATTTGGTATGACTTCTTTGAAAGTCTTGGTAATTACTGTTTATGAGTATCCCGTTTAATGCGAAATATATTATAATTCATCCGGAGGTAAAAATTTCCAGTGAGCTTTAAGTCGCATATTGCACCGATTTTTCTTAACTGTTTTCTTTATTGACAGTAGTTTATCATTACGTTGTGTTCAGAAAAATCTTTTTTTTTTAAATTTATCCTTTATAATAATGTGCAGCTGCAGTGCTAGAGGCGTCTAATAACAAAAGTTAAAAAACAACAAGATTTACATTTGCATGCCTAATCAAACCGGAAATAGATCTGTTAGCCTATTTTCGAGAACAAATTTCTTTAAAATATTAAATTTTTCATATTCCATTCAACAATTAAATATTTTATTAATTGCTTCATCTTTTGGAAAATTATTTGTGAAAAATATTTTATCGTTAATTATAAATAAATTTATGTTGAATAAACATGTTTTTTTTAATATGCTGATCTTTGTTATTTTATTTTTGAAAGTTTGTTTTGGTGTGTTAATTCGTTATATGTGATGACCTAATTTATATTTATTAAGTTGTATTTTAAAAACATTTTGGTGGTTTTACATCGATACATCGACTTTCCATATTTTTATTAGTTTTCCATGTTTTATTAATCAAGATTACACTTGTGTATACCCTGTTTTTATCCTACAATGCCAATTCGACCATCAGAATTTTTCTATATATCACTTTACGTAATGCCCTTTGGTCCAAACTTGTTGATTATAAGAAAAGACTAAATTGATGTATCTGCTTTTATTTTTGCGACGGAAAATATTTCAGGTTCATTCCCATTAGACTGAGCTGCAAGGAATGTTTTAGATTGCTTTCGTTTTATGCATTCCTTTAGTATAAACAGATAGGTTGTGTTAAAGCCTTTTATCTATGTGGTTCGCATTAAGTAGTAATTTGAGCTTTGAGTTTAAAATGATTGCCATGATCCCTTTTAAACATTAACGCGACATTTAAGACCAATAAAAAGTCAATGAAGACACATATATTACACAAAAGTATCTTCAAATTACTAAACGAGCATTACTAGAATCTAAAACACTATATAGCAATGATTCCACAGACATTTACGCTGATATGTATCGCACTATAGAATGTGCGGTATTAACAACACTTCTATTTATAATGGACATACCGCTGATTGACATTGGATGCAAGTGGAAAAAAAATGATTGACAATATCATGTGCATAAAATGCAGGCGATGTTGGTGAAATTAATGATTTTACACGATTTGTTCAGCTGTTAATGTTTGGTTTTGTTATATAGCTGGTGGTTATCATACGGAGCATGTGGAAAATCAGCTGATCTACAAATCAGAGTGTCTCGGAGGTTTTATATCAATATTGTAAATCATATTCCGTGTTCATTGAAAGCACACGTTCAAGTGACATGGATGGTCTTTCCAATATATGTGGCTATATTAATCACGTTTTTTATTCGTGTATCAACATTTATTACTAATTAGTACCTTTTCATGTGTATTAAAATATAAAAACGAATATACCAAAAATCCATGAATATTTTACAGCTTTGGAAATATAATACGAATTTTAATAAAATAAAACACAATGCTATAAGATGCGAATAATGATTTATTTATACAAAAATTGTATATTAGTGGTTAAATTAAATTATATAAAAATATTATAGTACATGTTTTAGTATGAGTAGTATAGAATGGTGATTTTTGTCTTTGGTTAACACATTGACGCCTAGCTAGGAGATGATTCGGATATATACTGTGTTTATAGGAATTATATACCTAACAGTTATTCTGCCTACAGGTAAGTCTTTATTACATGTATCATATCTTGTTGTTGTCATTTTATCTCTGTTAATGACCATTTTTTAAAGATAAAGCAGTGAGAATTGCGACATCTGATATAGCATTAAGACGGAACTTACGCAAAAATACGTTATACGAATAAAACAGCTCTTGTATGGAATTAATTAATATCAAACCGGTTTTAATTTTGTAGCACTAGACGACCGTTTCGGAATCTAATTCCTTATTAGTAGTGCTTGGACGTGGATATCCAAATATTTTATGAAGTTAAACTGAAAAATTTAAATGGACTGAAATGTAGTTTAACAAATTCACCAAATGCTATTTTTTATCGATTACGCATAACTTATATTATTTAGGATGTTTAAAATTTAGGAAACAGATAATATTTATGAATACTGTTTATCACAACACTGCTAATTAATTAGCAAAGTCAGCTTCGATACAGGTTTGTATTCTGAAAACATAGAAACTTATTCAAAATTATTTTTCTCCAGAGCTGCTAATAACCAGATAATTGAAAAATTTCATTGTCCATCTAATCTAGATGTAAGGCAAACAGTGGTGTATTTCAATAAATGAAATAGGTAAAAATTCGAATTTCAAAAAGTTAGAAATTTATCCATAGTTACTTTCCCTGTTTTCTCTGCTAATGATTCGGTTTAGAAGATAGTTCATAGAGAAACTAGAAACCCGGACAAAGATTACAAAAAATAGTTTATGGGTAAATTGATAATCAGATAATAATTCAATAAGGATGCAAGTTCTGTAGTTTAAAATCAAAGAAGTTAATTAAAGTTTCGCTTTTTACTGCGAATGACCAATTTTGAAGAAAGTCGATTAAGAATTAGCACTCATTTTTATGCCAAATGTTAAAACGTAGTGTATAAGTACATTCATCAAGTAAAGTAAAAATCAGAGTATATTCGAAAAGATTTACGTTTTTATTTACCAATGACCAGATATATAAAATGGATAAGATTTATTATGTTATTTTGTGATCATTTAGATTCAATTTACGCTAAATCAAATTAAGCAAGATGTGTCTGTATCCAAAATTATCCGCAAACATTTAACATCTGATAGTGTCATGACCCTTTTCTTCTCAATTTTGATTTCACGCTTGGTTGGTATTGAAGCTTGCCTTTCCACAACACCCGATCTTTTTTATTATGCGCAAGGTCAAATGTTACTTCATTTGTCAGGGTCTTTCTTTTACGTTTACTCTAATTTGCATTTTGAATTGTGATTTGTACATGGATCAGTTGTTTGCGTTTGATTTGATATCCAAAAACCGTAGAATTTCATTCAAGAGTATCTTTAACTTTTTATCGTCAGAAAAGATTAAGGGGAAAAGAAATTTGAAGTTTTACAAGTCTCGAACATTACATTAAAATAACTGTTGACTAAATCAAAGATAAAATGTAATGTACATAAATGTTTGTAATAACGGTAATATTAATAAAGTTTAGTATCAAACAACTGACGTTTTGTAACGTGAAACGTAGTAGTTCATCCAAAATATCATTTGTATCTGCCACTGGTCAGATTCAGATGGTTGACAAGAGGCATCTTGTCCTTTTGTTTTGCATTTAGACAGACTAAATTCACGTAAAAACATATTTTGTATCAAGTCATTGAAATTTAATTTGATAAGGTCGCTGACAATTCAAGTGTGGTGTCCTACAAACATTCATTCTTAAACTTTTTGTATCTGTTTGTCTTCTAATGACATGATTTAAAAGATGGATGAGAGAGACACGAGACATTACGACATTGTTAAGGCAATAAGACTTAATTTACACCAAAAATCTGTGTTAAGTACATTGATTATCTAACAAGTGAAGTTGTAACGATGGAAATTTGGAATCTTTTATGTATAAATAATTTTTAATTGGCTTTGGTTTAAGATTATTGTTCACTCTAATTGCCAGGTTCAGTAACGTACTTCAACAAACAAAACTTAAAATCGGGTAAATGTTTATACTGCATCAACGTTGTTGTATCTGTTTGCGACTTCAAAATTAAACCAAAATTAATATAACCTTAAATATAACGAAATCTGAACAAATATTTAATTTTGACTTTAAACATGTAAAAAGTCAGTAATGCTAATTAAATGACGTAAATCATGTATCAGCAAAGGTAATACGAAATTGCTTGTACTGAAAAAGAAAAATGTGCTCTTTGCAAAACGAAAATAAACAACAAATTTAAATAACATAGTCAGCATAAGTATTAATATAACGATATCAGTGTTGTTTCTGATGTTGAAATAGAGATTTAACTACATGCAAACAATATACAATAGATTACATTACGCTAATACAAGTTCATTTAGTGTAAAAAGAAGTCACTTTCATTGAAATGAAATTCTGGTAATAATCTTTATGACAAAGTAGGAATTACATTCATTTTTAAAGTGTCAGTTAGGTCGAATATCAAAGAGAAATTGCTTTTAAAAAATAAATACATTGATATAAAACAGATCAGGATTTGTGGCCTTTTAATAATGCGGAATCTGAATAACCAATACGTTCAGGTCATGATACAGTATGTCATTGCATCAAATATTAATTTTAAAGTGCATTTAGCTGATATCTCAGTCTGTTGAAAAATCGTTCAAATCATGTCGAAAATATGTATAAACATTTATTTAAAACAGATCAGCATTTGTGGCCTTTTAATAATGCGGAATCTGAATAACCAATACGTTTAGGTCATGATACAGTATGCCGATGCATCAAATATTAATTTTGAAGTGCATTTAGCTGATATCTCAGTTTGTTGAAAAATCGTTCAAATCATGTCGAAAATATGTAATTTTTATAGCAATTTACATTGACCTTAGGTCAATGTTCAGAGGGTTATTTAGCGTGGTAAATCTTATCTTAAACACCTAGTTTCCGAAAGACTCTGACTGATGTCCTTTTATGAATTTCAAGTGGTTTTCTAAACTGTTCTTTATTTGTTTTGGCAATCATTAACACTAGAAAACTGAAGATAATTTCTTTTTCATCTAAAATCATAAACATATAATTTGTAGATATTCATGGAAACGTGAATACTCATCAATATAGGGGTGCATTAATATGTCCCTAGCTAATATGCTTTGATATAAGTAGTGAAAAAGACATTGCGGCATTGTTATAAGATATATAATAAATATTCCATGCTAACAAGTTGTATATCAAAATAATGAGTCTCTCTAAATTAAAATTTTAATGATAGAATATTGGAATCTTAAAAAGTACACATCAATTCAAATTGATTTTGGTTTTTGCATTTTGTTTCCTCTAATTGCCAGGTTCAGTAACTTACGTCATTAAATGAAATTCAGGATCGGGTAAATAAAATATGTAAAACCGCATCAGCATTATTGTAACAAATTAACCTTTTATATTAGAACTTAAAACATTTAGGAAATCTTAACAATTAGTTTTGACATGTAAAATGTCAAGTGTTCGTAATGGAATGACGTAAATGATGTGTATGAAAATACATACACGTATGTTATTTGTGTAAAAAAACAAAGACATTGCGACCTTGTTATGAATTAAAAGAATCAATGTTGTTTAGCGGAATAATAAATTAAAGTTCATACGATAAAAGTTTGGAATCTTAAGTTTCATAAATTCATAAAATTTTAGACTAAATGCGGTATGCCAACGAGTTGTGTATCGAAACAATAAATTAAAATTCTAACAATAGAAGTTTAGAATCTTAAGTCGCATAAATTCAATCATATTGGTTTTAGTTAGTTTTAGTTTTACTTTTCTCTAATTGTCGGGTTTAGTAATGTGCGCCAATAAATAAAACTTAAGTTCGGGTAAATGAAACATTTTTAAAACCGCATCAACGTTATTGTTTCTATTTGCGGCTACAAAATTAAAACTAAATTTACGTAACTTTTAATGTGCTGGTACACAACAGTTTTGCGTAAATTGAATCTAAATGAGCACTACATAACTAAATTATAAGAACCAAATACATTGAGTACATTGTCAATATATCTTATTTACTGACGTGTATATTGTATCTGAAATTGTACAGAAATACGCATTCAAAGAAAACAGCAAATTGTACAGGAATACGCATTCAAACATTTAGTGAAATATAAAACAGCAAATTGTAGAGAATACGCATTCAAACATTTAGTGAAATATAAAACAGCAAATTGTACAGGAATACGCATTCAAACATTTAGTGAAATATAAAACAGCAAATTGTAGAGAAAACGCATTCAAACATTTAGTGAAATATAAAACAGCAAATTGGAAAGGAATATGCATTCAAACATTTAGTGAAATATAAAACAGCAACTTGTACAGAAATACGCATTTAAACATTTAGTTAAAAAAATAACAGCGAATTTACAGGAATACGCATTCAAGGATTTAGTGAAATAAAAAAAAACAGCAAATTGTACAGGAATACGCATTCAAACAGTTAGTGAAATAAAAAACAGCAAATTGTAGAGAATACGCATTCAAGCATTTAGTGAAATATAAAACAGCAAATTGTACAGGAATACACATTCAAACATTTAGTAAAATACAAAACGGCGGTTTTGGCAGAACGAAAATAAACAGTAAATTTAAATTCAGCATCTTGGGTATTATTTGAACGATATCAGTGTTGTTTTTGATCTCATAAAGAGTTTTAACTGCATGCATACAATAAATTATAGATTACATTACGCTATTACAAGTTCATTTAGTGTAAAATAAACCACGTTTATTGAAATGAAACTCTTGTAATAATCTTTCAAAAAAACTAGAATTCCATTCATTTTCAAAAGTGTGATTGAAGTCAAATATTAGAGAAAATTAATTAAAAAAATAAATACAATGGTTTAAAATTAGATCAAGATTTATGAGCTTTAAGATTGAGAAATGTGAATAAGCCATGCGTATAAAACATTAAATAGTAGGTCATTAAATCAAATGTTAGTTTAGTCCGTCTTTTCTTAAGAACGCTGAACGCAAAGTTAAGGGACAGCTTGTTATATATTGTAAAAGTCAATTATCACAAGAAAGCTTAAGTTAATTGACCTTTATTCTAAAATCATAGGAAAATACAATTTTACAACATGTCTTCATAATCAAAAACAAACATACTAATCCATGTCCGAATCACAATCCAGAAGCAAATTGAAAACTTTGGTACTGACAAGTTAGGTTAGACACGTGAACTTCCACCAGGGAAGTGAGGCCGGGTGCTCCGGAAGGGTAAGCACCTCCTGTTTAGCTAGCTACATCCGCCACGTGTAAAATCAAAATTGTGTGAAAGGAACATGGAACTATGAGACGTCAAATATATCAAGGGCAATCCTGGACACAGAAACATCAAACTGATCAACAATACTGTGATGACGGCCATAATAAATTTGAGCCATGCATTTACACTTACATATGGTTGTTTCGCTCTATAAATTATTAGACATAATAGATCCATCTCAAAGAAAAAGTATGAATAAAAACTTAATATAGTGATTTGTTTTGAAAAAAATTAAAGAATAGTGGCACATTTATGATTTTAAATTTTAAACTATGGTTACGTTAAAATGACCCTAGCACCAAATAATGTACACTTTTTTTTATTTTACATTAAACACCCTAAACAAATTTAATATACGAAATGTTGGGTAACCCATGAAAATATCTTCTTAACATAAATATCTGCCAATTTTTTTTTATTTTTTATTTATGCCTCTATTCCTTTCCGGAACATAGGCCACTGACAAATCTTCGCCATTCTATTCTGTCCTGTGCAGTTTTCTCCACTGTTTTCCAATTGTGCCCGGCCAGTTCTTTTTCCAGCTCTCTTCGCCAGGTGTTCTTAGGCCTACCACGTTTCCTTTTTCCTTGTGGATTCCATGAAATGGCTTGCCTAGTGATGGTTTGTGTGGGTTTCCGCAGGGTATGTCCGATCCATTTCCATTTTCTTCTTTTAATTTGAATTTCTATTGGTTCTTGTTTTATTTTTATCCATAGATCCTCATTGCTAATGGTGTTTGGCCAGTAGATGTTGAGAATTCTTCGTAGGCATCTATTTATGAAGGTCTGGATTTTGTTTATAGTTTGTTTTAACCTCCATGTTTCAGATCCATATAGCAGAACCGATTTTACATTAGAGTTGAAAATTCTAAGTTTTGTTTTTGATGTTATTTCTCTTGACTTCCAGATGTTACGCAGTTGATGGAATGCTGACCTGGCCTTTCCGATTCTACATTTTACATCTTCTTCTGTTCCTCCCGTGGTGTTAACAATGCTGCCTAGGTATGTGAAAGATGTTACTTCCTCTAGGTCTTTCTGATTCACAGTGACTGGTTGATTGCTCTTGCTGTTAATTTTCATCAGCTTTGTTTTTTCTAAGTTGATGTTTAGACCAACAATATTTGATGTTTCTGCTAGCCGGGTGGTTTTCTCTTGCATTTGGTTTTGTGTGTGAGACAGAAGGGCTAAATCATCTGCAAAATCAAGGTCCTCTAGATGTTCTGTGAGGGTCCATTGAATTCCCTGTTGTGTTCCTGATATTGTTTGTCTCATTATCCAGTCAATTGGAAGCAAGAATAAAAATGGAGATAACAGGCACCCTTGACGAACTCCAGTCTGTATGCTGAATTTCTCAGACACTAATCCATCATGAAGCACTTGGCATTTCATTCCAATGTAGATGTTCTTTACCAGGGAGATGATCTTATCTGGAATGCCGTAATGTGCCATGAGTTTCCAGAGTGTATTTCGGTCAATGCTGTCAAAGGCTTTCTTGTAGTCAATGAAATTTATGTAAACAGGGGCGTCCATTCCAAAGATTGTTCTATAATTATCCGTAGGGTTGCCGTTTGGTCAGTACAAGATCTTCCTTGACGAAAGCCTGCTTGGTTGTCTCGCAAACTTGCATCCACTGTTGTTTTCATCCTATCTAGCAGAATGCGATTTAATACTTTTCCGGGCACTGATAGTAGCATTATACCCCTGTAGTTCTGGCACAGCTTTAGGTCTCCCTTCTTTGGCAGCTTTATAATAAAACCTTCTTTCCAATCCGTTGGTATTTCCTCATTTTCCCAGATGGTGTTAAGTAGAGGATATAACATTTCAACTGATGTTTCGATGTCTGCTTTTAATGCTTCTGCTGGAATGTTATCTGGACCAGGTGATTTACTACTTTTCAATGATTGAATAGCTTTTCTTATTTCTGTTCTTGTCGGTGGTCCACAGTTGATGTCCAATGTTTGTTCTGCCACTTCTATGTTACACAATTCTGATGGTGGTGGTCTATTTAAAAGTTCGTTAAAATGTTCTGCCCATCTTTTTATCTGTTCTTCTTTGGTGGTGAGTATTTTACCATCTATATCTTTAACCTGGGTGCTTGTTTGTTTGTATTTCCCAGATAGCCTTTTGGTTGTTTCGTAAAGCTCTTTCATGTTGTTTTGTCCAGCTGCTGTTTCTGCTTTTTGAGCTAGTTCTTCAAAATATTTCCTTCTATCTGCCCTGACGCTCTTTTTGACCTCTTTATGAGCTTCAGAATACAACTGTTGAGCTTGGATTGTCTGAGCCCTTGTTCGACTGCTGTTTACCCTTTCTTTTATCTTCCTTCTACTTTCAATTTTTCCAATGGTGTCTTTTGTTATCCACAGTTTATGTTGATTCTTTTTTCTACCGAGTACTTCTTCACAAGTGTTTGTCCAAGCTAACTTTAGTTGACTCCAGTAATCTTCAGCCGTCTGATCTTGCAAATTCTGAAGAGCTTGGAACCTGTTTTGAAGAGACACTCTATACAGTTCTTTGGTTGGTTCATCTTGAAGGAATTCTGTGTTATATTTCATTCTTACTGGCTGCATTGATTTGTGGCGTTTGAGTTTTAGTTGTATTTTTGCGATGACTAGATGGTGATCTGAACCGACATCAGCTCCTCTTCTTGCTCTAACATCTAACAGAGAATGTCTAAAAGGTTTATTGATGCATATATGGTCTATTTGGTTTTGTGTTTTATTATCTGGAGATAATCTATTATACATGTAATAAAAAAGGTCAACGGTCGTTTTATATGCGTTTTATATTCGTTTCTTGTTTTATTTTCTCACGTAATTCCTCTGTTTGTATGTTCTTTGTGTTGCATTTGGGATTTTGATTTAAATATGAACCAGGATGTTTGTGTTTGAGTGTCAATAAGTATAAAATGTGTTTACATTGAAGAAGCAATTTATTCAAATAAATAGAAAAAATCTAATGGAGTATTTGAATTTTACCTAGTGTTGTATATGTACTCAGAAACATTAATTCGTGTATGGTTTACCCTATCGTAACCCGTTTATTATACCCCCCGCTTAAAAAGTGCGGGGTATATAGTGATAGTGGTGTCCGTCCATGTGTCCGTCCGTCCTTCCGTTACACCTTAAGGTACCTTTCTCTTATCCGCAACTCCTCCTAAATCCTTAAATGGATTTTCATGAAATTTTCACACAATCTTTGTGATATAATGAAGATGTGCACCTCCTATTTGAAAATTTTATCCGATGGATTTTTGAGAGCGGGGGTATTTTTTGTGAGCTTGTGGCTCACAGCTTTTCTAGTTAGTATTGCAGTCAAAAGCATGTTACCATTACTGCAAGTTGTTTAGGGTGTAGTGATTAAAATACAATTTCAGTTTGTTAGCCGGCCTCGATATCGATTCTGCAGCCACATATTATTTTAGGCATAATCTGTGCTAATTTAACGGATATGAGTTTTACAACAGAAAAGGGGGATTTTGACGGAAAAATGTGTACTCGACAACATCACGAGCAACGAGGATAATGCTACGTTGAAAATTGATGCAAAATGCAGTGGAATAGAAATAACACATATATTAAAACCAATGATTATACAACTTCGTTATTTTACAGAGATATGACAACATAATACTGAATGGTTCCCAGCAACCTAATAATATTATAATATGTTGTTATTTATAAAAATAAAACGTACCAATTCATATCCAAATTCCAATTTTAAAGCAAAGTTAAAACTTTGAAACTGAACAATTAGGTTTAACACGTAAAATTCCATGAGAAAAATTGAACCAAGTACTCTTGAATGGTAGGCACCTCCTGTTTACACACGCAACATGTGTGATAAAATAACACTGTAACGCAAAGAACATCGAACTATGGGACGTGACATATACCCAGGGTAATTTTTGAAAACCTTTATTTGACTACAAATGAACGGACATCCTCGCATGTACAGTCAAACCTGTCTATAACGACCACCCAAGGGAACCAGCGAAAGTGGTCATTAAGGGCAGGTTGCCTTTATATACAGGTTCAAGTAAATAGAATAAAGAACAATTGGGATATATTTTTACTGGCTTTTATAAGCAGGTGGCCTTTATATAGAGGTGGCCTTTAAGGCAGGTTTGACTGTATATATTTATCAGTGATTCAATTTGCATTCGATGTTCTCTCCTTCTCTTAATGGTTATTATGGTATTTTCTTCGTACCGCTGGCAATTCTCGATAAATCAATCTACACTTTTCTCTTTTGTCTAAAGTCCTTCAAATATCTGAGTTGATGAACAACACTCTTGATATGTTATGTCTTGTTGAGACATGACCTTTGTGGTTTTGGCCGTTGGCATGTAAGAGTAATTCATTTTTCTATATTGTCGAGTGACTAGGTACAACTAGGTACATGACGCCGTGTACTTAATCAAATGCTGACAAACAATAAAATATAATTCTCTAAAACGGATAAAACTCTAAGAATAATTTATATTTTAGACTGTTTTTTTTTCGTATTTTGTTACGGTTTAATTCCGTTCATTATATATCCATTAATTTTTCTAGTACTCGATAACATCAAAGGCGATGCAATAAAAACACGATTCTTTTGAAGTTTCCAGAAAATCGGAAATGACAAAAAACTTGACTGAATTGTGATATCTTAAATACTCTGATATCCATACAAATGGAAGGGATTAAGATCGCTTTATATGAGCACTGTATTGAATTTAATATACCAAATCGATAAGTTAGAGCTTTAGCCGTCGTTTCATTATAGTAATTATTCCATTATTGGTCACGAAAGGGCTAAATAAGGTGGAAAATAGACATAAATACTAAATACTGATCGAAAATGTAGATAAGTAATTAAAACATGAAAATATGAAGCTTTCTAAAACAGCATTTAAGTTATAAATTTCATAAATTGCATATTTATACGGACGTTAACGTGACGTTTAATCCTCACTAAATTATACCCCCACAAACTAATTTAAGGGGGGTATATAGGAATCATCATGTCTGTCTGTGTGTCTGTCCGTCCGTGTAAAATCATGACCGGGTCATATCTTATAACTGCTTTGGACGACAGTAATAAAACTTCACATGAATAATCTTCATGGTCTAAAGGTGTGTCATGACCTTCAACCAAGGTCATATCGTAAAGGACAGGGTCATATGAAAACATTAAATGTTGGGGGCGGGGCGTATTTGGCTCTCAAAAGACAATTCTATTTTATAATCAGAAATATATGCGCTTTTTATATTTTAAATTCCCAAGGAGATTCAATGTGATGCTAAAATCATTTTGCCAGTTTTTGTATCTTGATTTTTAAAATTTGGTCCTTCTTTTGGAAAATATTGACGATTTCCACTTAAGAAGTATAATTGTAATATTTGAATTGTTATCACAAGCATACCTATATAATTACAAACTTCACGTTGTTACACAATTAATTTAGAGCATTTTCATTGGTTGCCGTCTTGCAAAACCACGGTGTTATTTTCCAATAACAACGTTTTCTACCGGAACTACTTTGGGCCTTTTTCGGGGATTACCCATCTCTCAACAGCCATTTTAAGATTGTAAACAAACGGGGAGATCGGGAACGATTTCACATAGAAACATTAAAATACTTCGAATTTTTTATAAATTCAATTTTGAAAAATTAATTCAAACATGTTCTGATTAATTTTCACCGATATTTTTCATAATTTACATTTAAGATTGTATATTTATGAAATATTTTTCAAAATCGACATTTTATCGTCACCGAGCATTTTACGTGCCTAAGTATAAGTAATATGACACGCACCATGGTATTCTCGGATGCCAAACCTCAGTGCGGGGTGTTTTGTTTGAAATTCATTACATACGCATCCTTTTGAAAGCAAAGACATTTTATTTCCCCAAGACAATGTATAGCCGGGGATCAGGATAAATATTTTGAGGAATGCAATGCCAGTCACAGCCAGTATGCAGATAAGTCAGATGGTTGATTCTGAACTGGATCTTGATGATAATGACAGTGGTAGGCCTACCAATAATAATTTAATAAAATTGATAACATACAAGATCTGTGCCGCTTGTTTACCTTCTACAAATGTCCCTGATCAGGCTCAGCCCATACAGCTACCGCCGGTGACAGAATCCCCCATCTCACACCCAGTCCATAGGTGGTAAAACATTGATATATCCAAGAAAACATTAATTCCATATCAATAGTTGGTTTCAGGGTTTGTTTAACACACTGTTCATTCAACCAAAGCCGTTTGTCTTATGTTATGGGTAAAATCAAAATGTAAACACACGCCTGTCCTACAAACGTTTGGCCGTCACGTATGACGTTGTACAAAGTGTTGTTTGTTTTCATGATTGCGAGACATAATAGAATCCCTTTTTGTCAATGAATTTAAATGTAACATAATTTATATGTTGACTGAAAATAACTAAAAAATGAATAAAAAGATATAAATTCAAATTTATTTCAGCTTTTTTTTATCGGATATTTTATCGTTTCATAAAGATGTCATTTATTGTATCACTACGCAGTTCAGCCTTGTAACGTCGATTTTCTGAAAATCAGCTGATCAGTTCAGAAATGTAGGTCAGCTTAGAAAAATGTTACATTTTGGGTTTGTAATTATAAGAATTGAATTGCACTTTTTACGTTGTTTTCGGGGTGTAACAACGTGAAAATTATGACAAATTGTGTAAAACCACTTACGCTACGCGGTTTTACACAATTTGTCATAATTTTCACGTTGTTACACCCCGATAACAACGTAAAAAGTGCAATTCAATTCTTAAATAAGGAACGTAGAGAATAATTTAATTTGGCATTTTCAACATTATTACATTGCTTTGGCATTGTGATTTGGTTGTTATTGATTGCTTAATGTTTCGAAATGTTAAAATCAAACACAAACTCATACAGGTAAATGTTAAAATCACAATTCTAAAACAAAGTAAAAACTTTGAAAAGTAGCAAAAGTAATGTTGGAGTTTGAAACTGTCTAAATACGATATAACTATTGCGAATACATGTATACGAAATAACTTTATTTACTCATGCTTTGATTTAGTGCCGAATTTGTCACGTTTAAATGATTTTATTCAATTTTATTACATAATGAAATATAACTATTGTTCTGTGTACTTTTACTAATTTTGATAAAAACAATCTGTAGTAGTTAGTTATTTTTTCCTAGTCAAGTCATTTTGCGCAGCGAAACACACCTTTCGTCTCCCGGACGTTCGACGTCATTTTCTCTGCTTTCGTCACAATGCACATAAGGGACGTTTCTACTTGGACGTATGCATATCACCTTACGGGCTCCGTACTGTCTTGTGATATCAGTACAGAAAACAAGAAATTCCGTACATCATGGTGATAGTGGTCGAATTGATAAGATTATAGATAACAACATGTTCATGCTTCCTGTAGGAATATTTAAACGAATTTTTTATCATTTCTAGAGGCTATAAATGTTAAAATAATAAAGAAACTTCTTAAAACTAAGCATAGCGTGCCACATACAATATTTCTGATTGAATACAGGAATCGGCTTAAAACCATGTACATAGCAATAACTATTATCACCAAAACCTTGCTATAACAAATAGGATAAGGGAATACTGGAAAGGTGTAGCACAAACATATTGTGAATTTTATATTATACCAGTATTAATTTTACAGCACTAGACGGCCGTTTCGGAATACAATCCTTTATCAGTAGTACTAGTGCTTAGAACAAAATCGTAAAACCAAATTTGTCACGATGTTGAAAATATACCCGTGATACAGGACCTCGTAATTTTAAACTCCCATTCCTTTCATTATGGAATGCTGAGTGCGTGGCGAATGAACAGTCACTACCCACTTCCACGTCTTGGGTCAGGCTTTGTCGGGGTTCGAACCCACAACCTTCCAATTACGGAGAGAACATTCTACCGCAGTGGTATAATTTAATTTGAGGTTAAGAGTACCAATGAGCCTGCGATTTGTTATGCTTCGTTTAATATAACTCGAGTTACTTGATATCAGAAGATTTAAACTTTAATATAAAGTTTCGGAACACTTCAGTTTGTACTTTTTGTATTGAGAGATAAAAAGTATCATGATAAAATCAAATAAATACATACATGTCACTTCAAGTCGTAAATTCAACACATTTCGTATAATATAAGTGGACTGTCAATGAAGTGTCTTTTCTTAAAGGTTTTGACAAACTATAAGCACTTATCTTGCTACTAATTCTTACTTCACACACTATGTTTCGTGTTGCGCTAATGGTTGAATTGAAATTGAAACATTAACAGTCGTTTTTTAAGTATTAAGGATTAATGTCGAGACTTTTACAATCAGTTGTCCCTGTATGCGTTTGTCTTTCTTCACACATTATGTTTCGTGTTGAGTTTATTCTTTTAACTGTAACATTACCAAATAATTTTTAGTATTACGGACCTACGTCGAGAGTTTTAAAATCAATAGTTCTTGTACTTCATAAACTACTTTTCGTGTTGAGTTGTTTTGAAAGTTGTTTTGATGCACTATTACGGATTAACGTTAAAAATGTTACAATGAGAAGTCCCTGTATGCATTTGTCTTACTTCTCTTTCGTGTTGAGTTATTTTGAAAATAAAACGTTGTTTTTATATATTACGGATCAAACTGTTATACAATCATCCTCGTCATTTCGTGTCTCGCCTTAACACTCTCTATGTTATTCTCTAAGGAGAAACAAAATTTAGCCCTGTTGGTGTCATTATCATTGTTTTACATCCATTATCAAGATACTAATTCGCGATCGGCTGTTATGCCTGTAAAGAATTGACGCCAGACTGACATTTGTGTTATTTTTCTGAAGACTTGTTGCTTTTGTTTTAGTTATTCACTTGTGTACTTGGTTTCATCACAAGTTGCCAACTATTTACATATGCATATAATTCGGTTATTGAATTTAATTAATGAATTTCACAGCAAATATTCGTTAGATTTTTTAATTAAACAAATAAAGAATCTTTCGTAAAAATACGAGAGATGTTATTCAGTGTTGTATAAAAATGGGCTTTAGTATTGACAAAATTGTCCAATCTAAACAGTATAATATGAACTTTTCTGTCTACATAAAAGTTTTGCTGCCGAGCACAGGCGAGAACGTCGAGTTTTGGTGCTCGGGTGTCCGACTGTGTAAAAAATGAAAAAACAGTTATCACCTTTTAATTAAGTCACCCGCATCATAATGTTGAGAGCTTAATAGTGTTTCCATCGTATCAGATCTGACCAACTTAGACGTTGATAATCAAAAACAAACATACTGATCCATGTCAGTAACAGAATCTCAATTGTGCCGTATAACGCCTTTACTTCATTTCCTTCTTGCAAATTAATTGTGGTTTTTTGGACTTTGTAAACAGATTCGTACTATCTACTACAATCTGGACAAGCACAGGCGAGAAACGGCGAGTTTTGGCGCATGGTTGTCCGAACTGTGTAAAAATGAAAGCGGTTGTCATCTTTTTAAGTTCGAATCTTCTTGAATCATTCTGTGGAAAGTTGTATCCGGTCATTTAAAAGAATATTCATCGTATCAGATCTGACCAACTTAGACGTTGATAATCAAAAACAAACATACTGATCCATGTCAGTAACAGAATCTCAATTGTGCCGTATAACGCCTTTACTTCATTCCACCCCCTTCTTGCAAATTAATTTTGGTTTTTTAGACTTTGTAAACAGATTCGTACTATCTACTACAATCTGGACAAGCACAGGCGAGAAACGGCGAGTTTTGGCGCATGGTTGTCCGAACTGTGTAAAAATGAAAGCGGTTGTCACCTTTTTAAGTTCGAATCTTCTTGAATCATTCTGTGGAAAGTTGTATCCGGTCATTTAAAAGAATATTCATCGTATCAGATCTGACCAACTCGGACTGAGTTGATAATCAAAAACAAACATACTGATCCATGTCAGTAACAGAATCGCAATTGTGCTTTATAACGCCTTTACTTTATTCCACCCCCTTCTTGCAAATTAATTTTGTTTTTTTAGACTTTGTAAACAGATTCGTATTGTCCACTACAATCTGGACAAAATTAACTTAGTCCTGGTCATTATAAGCTAGACACATTGTTATTCAGATTAGTATTGGTCAAATACGTATGGAATTAGCTTTTTTCTGAATAATCTTGACAGGATAATAAGTAAATAAATGTAATCACCAAGACATTTCATTACAGAATAAATTGGACCGGGAACTTGACAGACAGAAAGAAAATTGGAAATGAATAAATATACAAAACAATGAGGCTTTATATACTGTATAAGTAAAAGAAATATATATACACTAAGAACAGATCTATATAAATCACTTTTTTTTTGTTTCAGGTCAAACGAAAAACGAAAAAAATCCAATTTAATCTAATTTTAGAGAAATCGTAGACTTTTACATTATTTTAAAAAGTATCGTTTTACTGATAATATGGCGACAAACTGTAATATTTACGCATGTAAAATTAAATAGTGCTTAATGATATGTGTTTTGCCATCTTTTTTTTTTTTCGTCTTCTTCTTTTTTTTTTTTTTAAATATTTTTCAAATACTTTATCTATGACATATTTCAGTGCATGCGTACTTAAGTATGTTTCAAAGTAAGTGCAAATTTACAAGATATTTTTCAAGATAGTTTTGCGATTATATCGAGGCAGAGGAAACCGGAGTACCTTGAGAATCCACATATCTTAATGTTGCAAACTTGCCAACCGCTCCCGAAATGAAATCTGTTTAAGTTGGCTTCTATTCGATTCGATGAAAGGTGTTGTGGTCCAAGAATCGCTGCTTCAGACCACATGGCCAGTATGAAGATTTTTATACCATCACCGATACCAATTTTGTTTCATCTGCGTCGTTTTTATTACAAACAAACACTAACATACCGGTGGTTCATGTTAAAATCATAATCTCAAAAGCAAAAACTATGAAAACACAATAAATTTATTTAAACAATTGAACTTCAACCAGAGAAATCAGACCGGGAGCTTCGTATGAGTGAGCTCTTGGCATCTAACTAGCTACACACGTAACCCGAGGAATCAAAGACGAGAATGAAAAGAACATGAAACTTTTATTGAATGGGGTTTTACGCCTTAGTCATGAATATTTCAAGACGGTACCGGCTCTAAGTGAAGTGGCAGAATTTTTTACCTTTGTAGTGCGCTCAGGATAATGTTCAGGTAGGGTTATTTTACGTGCAACGCCTATCCTGACACGGGGCATCCGTTTTTAAGGTATCTGTTGAAGGACATGAAGGACCGGGTAACTTTCATTTCTAAATGCCGAGTGCTTGGCGAAAGAACAGTTACTAACCTTTTCAAGTCTTGGTCAGACTCGGCCAGGATTCGAACCCATGGCCTTCCACATAGGAGGCGAGCACTCTACCACTGAGTTTCCGTATAGGTCAACTTCCACAAGGCAGTAAAATGTACAAAATCTAAAAAGAAAATCACTGTTTCAATGTACCACACAAAACTTCATTGTCATCATTATCACTACTAAATCTATAATAAAGCCGTGTGTCCTTTAATGAGTTGATAACTAAGACAAAACCATACATTATCTTAACCGAGTTGACCTTCAGAAACACACAGCTGTAAGTAAACACGAGGGTTGACATTTTCTCTACAAATCAACAATTTAAAAAATAACGTTATCACGATTTCATGATAATAACTCTTATAGATGCTTTCTGTCTAGTAATCTCCTACAATAGCGATTTCCTGAGATGATGGAAATTAACGGGAACTAATTGTTTGAGGACGTATCAGACTATGTCTAAATACTGAAAGTTTTTTTATATCATGTTTTATATAGAGTATATTCTGGAACCCAAAAACGTCTAAATTCAGTTTCTCACGGTAGTTGATTGTGGATTGTTTTCGTTGTATGTTCATGAGCTGATGTATTGTCATTCAATGGTTCTCTTGAATAACGTTTTACAGTTCCAGTTACTAGATATACATGACAAAGCGTTAGCAGTTTGACTCATTTTAAAAATAAATTACAAAAAGGCCATTTCACGAAATATATAACTGTCAAATGCAAACATACAGGCCCATAGCCAAAACACAATCCCAAACCAGAGTGAAAACTTTGAAGTTGGCATATCGCAAACTTCCACCAGAGAAGAAAGGCTGGGTGCTCCGGAAGGGTAAGGACATCTTATTTAGCTAGCCATTTAAAAAAAATCATTAAATAAATTCTGTCATAAACCTTTTTTAATGTGTTGAATGTTAAAATTCAAATATTTACAAATGGTACAACCATTAAACTGTATAGAATTTATGGTGTTTAAAATTACATTGCCATAGAAATCGGAATCATGACATGCTCGCGAACGGAATGGACATGTTTTGCAAGGCAGTGGAAGTTTTGGACATTATGAACTCAAATTCTAGATATTTTAAAGTTTAAGTGATATTGTAATATTATTTTTTTACATTGTCGTAATATATGTTCTTTGTCATCCCTGTAAAACAAATAACATTTCTAAATTACAAGCAAAAACACACATATCGGTCCATGGATGTTCAAATTATAAATACGAAAAGCAAAGTAGAACTTTGAAAATTGCAAAATGTTAAACATGTGACCTTCCACTAGGAAAGTGAGGCCAAATTAATTAGGAAATGGCTAGTTTCTGGTTGTTCAAGAAATTGGTCCCACTACAGGTCAGTCACCTCTTCCTTATATTTAGGTTCGTTATCTTACCATTGGTAAGTGCAAAACTTGAAGTGCATAAAGCATCTTCGAGCAATGAATTGTAAATTAGGAAACATAGACACCCCATTATCTAAATTTGGAAATTTGGCATTGTTTTTACCAAAAACAGAGAATTAAGTGCTCAACAGTAAATGACATTAACTTTATATATTGCAGAAAACAAGCTAAACCTTAACAAAAACACGCATTAGTTAAATAAATGTGCATAGTAATGAAGGTTTTAGACATTTAAATAATGCAATTTGTATTCCATGATGGACCATTTTGTCTGTCGTTCAGAAATAATACCAGTAGCTGATGCACTAAAGTCATACGGTTCATTGGAAATTGAATATTGTTTATCTACGGAAAGATAAATCCCCAAGTTCTTAATATATAAATTGAGTCATTATCTTGGATAAATTGGGTATTTCCAGTAATATTTCAAAAGACAGAAGTATATTAATTTGTACGATCCAAATAGGCTTACCGTAGTAAATAAATATGTCTGACCAGCATGACAACATAAATTCTAGTAAATGAAGAGATCTGACCGTTTTGACAAGATAAGTTCTATAATCGGATGGACTTAGGCAGATCAAATGAAAAGATAATTGCATTAATTCCAGAATATGTATTGAGTTTGCATCTTTAGGAAGCTTACCATTAACTTTTAAACCGATTTGTCGTCGGCGTTTTAAGATCAAATATTAATCATGGGATTTAGTTTCCATTATTTCTAGATGGCAAATACAAGGTTTGGCTCATTTTTATTTATTTATTTATCTATTTATTTATTTATTTTTTTTATTTTATTTTTTTTATGCAAAATAAAAAATATATATTTCTAGATGGCAAATACAAGGTTTGGCTCATTTTTATTTATTTATTTATTTATTTATTTATTTATTTATTTATTTATTTATAGACAGGTTTGACTGTAAAGGTTAACCTGTTTATAAAGATCACTCACGGGACCTTAGGAAATATGGGCATTATAGACATTTGACTTTTGTACGGAAAGTTACTTTTGATTGTTTCATGATGTTTGGGCCTTAATGTGGTCAGTAAATCAAGGTTCAACAAAATGTTCTCATATCATTCAACTGGATATCATTTTGTGTTATTTTGTCTTTTCGTGTATTTGGTTTTACTAGGCGAATTAATATCAAAATTTATTAACAAAAGACGAAAGACGTAAAACAACACTCGAGTGATAGACAAAACAATCTTAAAAATGGAGTTAAGTAATGCTGTTAAGAGTATTTCACGAATACCGAGGCTGTTCCGGAATGTTAGGGAAACCGGAGTGCACGGAATAAATATATAAAATTAAGAACAAAAGACGAAATTCAACACTCGAGTGTTAGACAAAACGCTGCCTTTAAAGAATGAAGAAGAGTATTGGTGTTAAGATTATTTCACTCGTAACGGCGCTTTTAGATCCGGGATGTAAGGGAAACAAAATGCATGACAAATTCCATCGATTTTCTCCAAGTCAACTGTCAAACTTTTTCAATATAAGATCTGTCCGACTTGGATGCCAACCAAGACTTTCCAAGAGGTTACATGTCAGTAATAACGAGGCTGTTAGTTTCGGAATGTTAGGGAACCCGAGTGTTTTGAGAATAATATCGATCTTCGCAAAGCAAACTGACAATTCAATTCATTTTATTCCATAAGCATACACTCATATGGGATTTTACAATAAAACTAAAGTTGTATGGCGGCACATATATGTATATATAACAGTGTATGACACCAATGCAAAATATTTATTAAATAGTAATAATGCATGTAATGATAATATTAACTTTCTTAATATAAGATGTGTCCGAATATGATTCCAACGTTGACCTAGGCCATGAGATACACTGTAATCCTTAGGTCGGTGCTTTAGATTATTGGAAAAAATAGATCCGTACTAAGCAAAAGACAGAGATATGAATGGAGCATGTCAACCAGCAAAAGTGACGACATCAAACAATTTAACATTGAACCTTACTGACGGCAACGTCTAGATCTGCTCAATGACTTTTGTTAAAACGCAATACATTTTAACAAATAATATTAGATTTCAGAATAAGAAATATATTTTCAACAGATATGGTGCGTCAACGGTAAACCTATTTTCTGACATATTAGATCTATTAAATGGAATTGTCTTGACAGCTTTATTAAATAAATGATTTTTTTTAAATAATTTGATTTTAATATACAGTAAATATTTCATCTGGGATTTCACGTCAATACTACCAACAACGTAGATCTATAATGAAATCGGATTTGTCTTGGCAGTTTTATTGAAAGCTCATTCTAATGGTGATATACAATATTGAATTTAAATGAACAAGTTATTCGTAAGATTGAGATATTTGTTTTATAGACAGAATCTAGAACTACAGATGATAAACGCATTATGGGATGCGGTAATCAATTAAAAACTACATGTTTAGGTAAACAACATTGACCTGTCCACTTGAACTTTTTTTTAAATATTTATTATGGACAGGTGAATTTAAGTCATAGGGATCACGCGCTTATATTTCGTCTATATGCTGTAAACACTGATCATGGACAATGTGCATATAAATGAATGCTATCCATGCATCGGGTTGACCCTCCAATAGCAATATTCCTAGTGATAAGTCAAACGAGCAGATCATAGTTGTTTGCCTATAAATACTAAATGGTGTTGTTTTTCTCACATATTACATATTATGCCAAAGCATGAGCGATCAGTACTGACACAGTTTAGATGTGGAACACATCCGTTAAGGCTAGAAACGGGACGATGTAAGAATGAACAAATAATGGATAGAAATTGTACAGTTTGTAATATACTTAGTAGGTTGAATTTCACTTTTTATTAGGTTGCTCGCTATATTCCGGTTTGAGACGAAATCTTGTGCTTAAGTGCAATATTTCTTTGCAAAATACTCCAAACTTCGACATATTTATACATCTAGTAACTTTATTCCCAAGACAAACTGCCAGATATATATATATTCAGAATTACAACTCCGTCAATCAAAACTTTCATATAAATAGTTATAATTAATGTATGCATATTAAGTGACTGATAGGTCCTCTGGGCCGGGTGCATTCAGATATGTTATATATTTCCTTCGTAATAATGTTTTTGTAAAGATGCAACTGTTACTATAATAACTTACTTACTTACTTACTTACTTACTTACTTACTTACTTACTTACTTACTTACTTACTTACTTACTTACTTACTTACTTACTTACTTACTTACTTACTTACTTACTTACTTACTTACTTACTTACTTACTTACTTACTTACTATTACATTTACCGTATTGAAATTACCGTATTGAAATTGTGATAAAAGTCATTACGTAGGTAAGTTTTATTGCAGTTGTTTTGAGTAAGATGATTGCGGATGTATTCCATAAGTCCTTCATCAATACCCGTTAATCAATTAGCTTTGTACAGCTGTTGTACTTATGTTGTACTTAACTGATAAATCCTTATTTTAATTACCCTCGCTAATCAACACCACCTGTTTACATGTATTTTCAGTTCCAAAATAAATGTCTTTTAGGTTTTTCATTACATGTGTTCTTTGATTTTTCGACAACCCGATTTATAACGCCAAAATCTGACAGAACCCCCAAAAATGAGAGAGATACATTAGATACATTAAGTTAGTTTTATTGTATATCTTGATGAATATATCATTGGGCGCCAGACTGGGACGTTAAACACCATTACTCAACTCATTAGGCGCCAATGCCTTAAATAAGGAAGGCATCAAATAGTAAAGGCTTCAAAATTATGCAAGAAATCACCTATTTATTTATTTATTTATTTTAATAATTTATTTATTTATTTATTTATTTATTTATTTATTTATTTATTTATTTTATTATCGGCATGTGATAAAAAATAAAATTCGAAGTAATGAAACTATTGAACAGTACGAGAACCGACCTGTCAAAATTTTAACATTAAACTAACGCGTTATTGTCGAATCATGACCACATCTTTTTATAGCAATACCTCGGCCGCGTATCAACAATATATTAATTGTAGCTGTCTCTCGGCAGTTTCTCGGCCACAGCCTATTTATATCTTGGCTACTCGGCAGCCGAACTTCAGCTCCTTTTTGTTAACCCCGTGTTAAAATTTCGACAGGTCTGTTCTATACCTTACCTCTAACATTCCAAAATTACTTACTGTAAATTGGTTTGTTTTAATTGGTATAAATTGCTGTATATGTTGGTTAAGGAATCAGCCTTCAAACGCCAAGGCGTCAGACTCATGCAAGTGAAAAATGAATTTTCTTTTCTTTAGGAACTTACTAGCTCGTTGGCTCGTTACCAATTCATGCTCGAGATTGAAAGAAAAATATCCGCCAATAGCTAAAGATTGCTGATGTGAAACATTTAACTAACCAATTTTTTTCAAGAAGACATCATTTCATTAAACCCAACCAATTTTATCCAAAATGCAGTAATTTGTCACTGACTTTTTTTGAATTTTTACATTTAAGTGGAGACGTTGGGAAAATTGTTTTATGGGTCAGAACTAAAAAAACCACCAACTCGTCACGAAGTAAAAGTATATTCAATGGATTTTGAATGTACAATGTCGTGTATGTTTTACTCTTCGTATGCAAAAAAAATATCACTTTAACTGTCGTCTCACTCTTTCTTTTGTTCACTTTTGTTGTATAATTGCAACATAAGCATGTGTATATCCTAGCATTATCCAAATCCAAATTTAAAATTTTATTAACTTTTGTTTCAGTGTTCCAGTATCTTCTTTTTCTTTAGAGCCAAAATCTTCAGTCCTACTCTATATCTAAATAAGCAATGCCTCTAATGTTTTTTTACCCTTTGTCTTCTTTTCTTTTTCTTCTCATTATATTTGCTTGTTTTGTTGCAGTTACACAATTATCACACTGAGTTCAATATCTTATTCGATTGATTGATTGATTGATTGATTGATTGATTGATTGATTGATTGATTGATTGATTGATAATGCGCCTGAAATGTTTCCTATGCTGTAGACTTATAACAATGTGCTGGATGTTTCTTTAGCATGTGACACAGGCTTTTGGTTTTAAATATCTCTCCAGAAGGCACAATTGGCTTCTTTTAAATGATGCCTTTTTCACAACAACCATCACTATACGACTTTCCACACGAAACGAGTTCTCTATCAGTTTAAATCCGCTGGCATTTGTTCGCTCGCCATATACATTTAATTGAGGCAATAAATCCAAATATGTACGTCTTTAGGTCGAAATCTTAAGTGTTGCATCAATCGAATTATTTGTCGTGCTAAATGTAAAATAATAATAAATCTGCCCATTGGTGTCCTCTCCCTGTTGAGAAACTGATTGAATTATACCCAACTTCTGCTTACAAATAGACTTTATATGAATATAAATCTAGATTCTGCATGCTATTTCGCAATTACATATGCGATTTGAGTGCAATCGCACTTTCTTTATTATTTTTATCGAACTGTTTTTGAAAATAATAAGAACTTTAAACGCAAAAGGGAAGAAATGAACTGCATACAGGAACCGATCAGTCAATTTCCTTGATTAAAATGTAACATATAAAAGGGTATTCATTCCCGATGCAACATACACAAGGTGTAAGATAAAAAAGCTACCATATATGTTTTATATATCCCATTTTACCCACCTATATGAAACAGGTGCGTAAAAATTAAAAACAAACATATGAAAACCACATCGTATTGTAAACCATATATTGAAATTCATTAAAACCACATTATAATTGCCCTCGATAAATTGCACTCTCGAGCTTTTTACGAAATTATTCTAATGTCCCAAAACGCATGTCTTCTTATCTGCTTTTTTAAGGAGTAGAGTTGAGTAATGGAGTTTGATACCCCAGTCAAGATTCTTTCATTGTCTTATAAGGAGTGTTGGTGTAGAAAACCAGAGTACCCACAGAAACCCACTGATTTTTCGGCAAGAGAATTGACAAACAAGAATGAAATTTACACCTACATATAGGCTGTGAGATCAATGAATAGAAGGATTATTGTAAATAGTCTCAACATGTGTTTGTCGATTTTTAATACTCGCTGTGAAGATCTAGCGTTCTTGGTTACTTTGGCTATTTCCAACCGCTGCACTTGGTTTTTCAGCAACAGATTTCTATATACTAATATATATTCAGGATTTCGGTTTCACGGTTTTGGCCGGGTCGCAGATGGTTGTGAGTTGATTCCGAAATGACCGTCTGGCACTTATATATTGTGTACTTTGTATGCATTGATTTTCTTTATACATATGTATAATCAATACGTGTATTTCATTTGTAAATAATTAGAAGTTTCTTCATCAAAACATGTGTATAAATCATATTTTTCGTAAAAATTCTTATTTTTCACATATTAAAAAAACAAGATATTTTTCTAGATCAAAATAGTTCTTTAATAATGTTTTCATTATGTTTCAGTGACAGCTACGATAAAATATTAGTTTCTTCATTGTGATAGTGTAATAAGCAATATTGTAATATAATAACCGTGTTTTCTAATTCGCTATATAAACCATAAGTACCAGCTGCGCCTTGAATTATTTACGTATGGACTAGAAATGTCATAGACCGCCGCTATCATTGGAAACTCACTAAGCTATTGAGTTATGTTTCAAAGCACAAACACATCTTTTCATTGAACAACCCTTTTCATATTTTTTTTCCTTTTTCAGAAACATCCTTGTATAGGTCAAATATACAATTAATTTTTTCTTAGTTCAACTTGAGTGCTACTTATAGAAATTGATAATTATAAATTGGTAAAACCACCTGGCAATGTTGTGAAGTATAACTAAACCATGCCATTAACGAAACATGTTGTAATAAAATAAATGTTTAATTAACAAACCAAGATTTAAACGAGTGAACACGACGCGTGATGAACAAATATTGAGATTGTTAATGATAAAATTAAAATACATAATCTCTAAATTCCAATATAAGGTACGAATCAAAAACAAACATACTTAACCATGATAAAATCTCAATCCAGAAGCGAAGTAAAACATTTGAAACAGACAAGATAGGTTAAACGCGCATAATACTACCAAGGAAGTGAGGCCGTGTGCTACGGAGGGGTAGGAAGATTTAAACGAAATAAGCACGAGAAGTGATAAACACATATTGAGACTGCTAATGATAAAAATAATATACATAGATGTAAGGTACAAAATTTATATTGCAACAGGCGTTCTTATTTATAAGAAGAATTAATTATAAGTCCACAAAATTCTGACGTCATTTTCTCAACGTCAGAAAACAAACAGTGACAATTGTTGAATGATGTTTAAAGACGCGGTTTCTTATAATGTCTGTGTACCAGGAAACGCAATTCGAAAATCCGTGCTTATCTATGAGCTATAACAAAAAAACATACCAATCCATGTCCGAATCACAAAACAGAAGCAAAGTAAAAACTTTCAAACTGACAAATTAGATTAAACACGTCAAGTTCCATAAAGGAAGTGAGACCGAGTGCTCAGGAAGGGTGAGTACCTTTTGTTTAGCTAGCTACACTGATTTTTTGTAAACAAAATTGAGTGCAAGGAAAATGGAACTATAGCACGTTAAATATATCCAAGACAATCCGGAACACAAAGACATCAAACGTATCAACAGTACTGTGATGACGGCGATTAACTTTTTGAGGGCCCTGATAAGCCTAGACTTGTAATATTCCTTGTTATAACACTTGTCAGCATGGTATTACCGGGGAAAATTGTCTCCAGATGTTGTCATCCATATGTTTTTGATGCACTTTTTTGTTAATGCACCTAGATTAGAAAAGATTTTATTGTTTATTTAATTTTCACTCAACATTTTGACCTGTCTAGGATTTATGACAAAAAGCCATTACGCAAACGGAACAGAGGTTTGGTAACAGAAATGCTAAAGTAAATAGACTGACATGTCCCATTATCATCAAAGTTTTTGAACAAATGGTTAATACAGGAAAAATGATGACTTGTCTTATTACAGATTAGCAATTTAATGTTGAAAAGGTTAGGGTAAACGTCTTCAGTTTCCATGGCCACGGTGGACATTTTTTTAAATTTTGAAACCCAACATTTACTGATGGTGGAGAAAAATCATAATAGAGTTTTGGATCTTATTTCTTAAAATGTTAGAACAAAGTGTATGTGTAGACCTGTCGAAATTTTTTACACTTAGCTTAAGAACATAAGTAGAATCTTGGCTGTCGATTTGCCGAGATATAGATAGATAGTGTATATAAGACTGTAAAGAGATGAAAAGAATCTGCCAAAATATGTTGTCGAGATATAGCCTAAATGAGTTATAGAGTTGAGTAATGGTGTTTAACATCCCAGTCATAAATATTTCACTAATATCGAGACAGCTGTAGGCGAAAGTACAGAAGTTTTGGCTGTTTGCTGTGTTTGTTGCGTTATACAAGAGGATTTTGTATCGTGCTAAGCCTATCGTGACAATGGACCTTGTTTATTGCAAGTTTCCATCGTGACTTTCATTTTGTAATGCCGAGTGCTTGACGAAAGAACATTCACTACCCACTTTCAAGTCTTAGGTCAGACCTGGCCGGTGATCGAACCAACAACCTCCCACTTACGGAGCGAGCACTCTACCAACTGAGCCACCGCAGTGGTTAAATGAGCTGTAGACTCGGCAATTTTTCGTTGGTTTAGTGTTAAACATTTGACAGGTCTGTACTGCAAATTGTTTCCCTTATTTCCATGAATATCATGATGTTGGAATAAATCACGTTGCGTAGCCAATGCATATACACTTGGGGTTTATTAATATCTGGTGTTATTAACCCATTCTTAATTAAAATACGTTATGATATAATGACTCAAGGCTAAGATTATTCTAGTAACGTATTTCAATTAAGATATAGACCAAAATGTCAAGTACGTATCTGTAAACACGGAAATAGCAGTCCAAAATATAATAGTGCAAGGACCGTGTATGCTGGGAATAAAATGTTACCTATACCACTTCGGTAGCTCAGTTGGTAGAGTGCTCGCTCCGTAAGTGGGGGGTTGTGATTTCCATCCCCTGCCGAGTCTGACCCAAGACTTGAAAGTGGGTAGTGACTGTTCTTTCGCCAAGCACTCGGCATTTCGAAATGAAAGTCAGTGTTCTTTCGGATGGGAACTTACAATAAACGAGGTCCTGTGTCACGATGGGCTTGGCACGACAAAGAACCCTTGTGTATAATGCCATCAGTGCAACTCAAAGGCAAATTTTCTGCACCTTCGCCTATAGCTAGCGACGTCTCGATATAAGTGAAATATTTTTGACTGGGACGTTAAACACCATTGCTCAATTCAACTCAACTCATTTCTTTACCTGTATAATCTGTTTCTTGTTATCATCCCAGAACTAAATACAGTCAAACCTGTCTATACAAGCCACCCAAGGGAACTAATAAAAGTGACCTTTATGGGCAGATAGCCGTTATAAACAGGTTTGAATAATATAAATAAATAACTATCAGGATACAATTCTACTGGTAGGTGGTCTTTATATAGAGGTGGCCTTGACTGTCTTTATATCAGTGCAAACATCTTGACTGATTTGTGAAACAAAATGGCCTAATTCCACTCCCAAAATATGAAATCATTTGTGAAAAATAAAATTTAACGAAAATCGAAAATTTTCCAAAATGAATTAATTGAAGCCATTCGTATATGACAGACTCGATAATAGAGAACAACAGAAACATAATACAACGAACAAATGGAATGTAACAACAACAAAAGACTGAAACACAGAATACATCTGTTAAACATTGACACTGGAGCCAATGACATAATGGTACTGTGAAATAATTTATTCATTTGTTTATTGACCTCCAGTTTTCATGGTGTCAAAAATACCGTTCCGTGTGATGGTAAATTTGTGACTTGTGATTACTCTAAGATACATTTGCAATAAATACATACATGCATAAATATGTGTGTGTGTGTGTGTGTGTGTGTGTATGTGTGTGTGTGTGTGTGTGTGTTTCATTGACATGTAACTTTTTGTGCCAAGGTATGCAGAAAAACAACAAACATTAAGATTTCACGAACATTTATTTAACGAAAACGAATGATTTTTCAGTATAAAAAGGTGCGATTAAAGCACTTTGCATCAAAACTACTTAAATCTTAAATCTTAATCCAACCAAGGTGATTATTTTACATATATGATTATAAATCCAACTTACTCATATGGAATCGAAATTCCATGAAAATTTAAGTTACTACAATTAATCATTTGCCTTGATGCCTTTATTGTTTAAATAAGCCTAAATCCCACAGCTGGAATAAGACCTAATTTGTTTTCTTGATAAATAGCCATTGATAGAATAATCAAAGTTGTTACCGTCAGCAATGCTACGAGCTTCATTATATATCATTGTGTAGTACAGACCTGTCGAAAGTTTATCACTAAATTGACAAAAAAGTGCTGCCGATTGACTGAGATGTGGATAGCTAGCTAGTGAGCAAATAGCTGTCGAGTGACTGAGATGTTGATAGCTAGCTAGTGAGCAAATACCTGTCGAGAGACGTATCTAATAGCTGCCGAGATGTAGCTAACAGGATGATCATCAGCTGCTGATTTGGTACGAGTTAACTCGTTAGTTTAGTGTTAGATTTTAGACAGGTCTGTACTGTCTTACTGGATCGCTATAGTCGAGTTGTACTGAAGGAACCGATCCATCACTGGGTATTCATGGGACACATTTGTTGTTACGGAATCTGGAGAGTAATTATTAACATCTTAAGTTGTGTAGATAACCTATTCATCATCTGTCATCGACATTAAAACACGAACAAAGGACTTGTATATCAGAATGAAAATTGTCGTCTTAAGTCCACGTCAAGGTGTTTTCATCGAAATCGAGGCAACACCAGCTATTGTTGAGATATTAAACTGCTGCTACAATATATGAAGATATCTCATCGAGAATAAAGACGAAAAAGGGAACTTTATGTAAGAGTAAAATGTCGTTTTAAGTTCGAGTAAAGGTATTTTTATTGATATCGACGCCACGTTAGCTATAATTATTATATAAAATTGCTGCTACAGTATATGAAGATATATACCATCGACAATGAATTTATATCAAAGTGAGTGAAATGTCGTTTTAAAGTCAAGGTCATCTCATTAATATCGGGACGTCGTCAGCTATAATTTGACATATATCTTGTTACAGTGTATGAAGACATCTTAAATGGTGTAGACTGCCTATTCATCATGTCATCGACATTAACGACGAAAAATGCATTTACATATCAGAGTGAGCGAAATGTCGTTTTACGTTCAAGTCAAGTTGTTTTTATTCATATCGAGAGATCACCAGCTTTAATAATCTTGCATAACAAGCACACGCAAATAGATTTGACCTTAGTTTAAGATCACAGTGATGTTATTTGCAAAGCAATGCTAAATATATGGTGAACCAAAAGACATTATTATAGTCACACATAGAATCAGAGTTTTGAGCATTAGATTTGAACTTATTCTTCATTCAAGGCCATGGCGATTTTATAAGAAAAATGCTCTCAATGGCATCTTATTGACCTTGCCGTCATCAAATTCCATATATAGAATCAGAAGGCGTCCACCATCGATAAATTGCTTTAATTTTGGCTAATGCACATCAGGTGCTTGAAACAGGCTCTATTTGGTTTCTTGTTAAAGATACATCATATTAAACTCCCACCTAAAACAAGCAGGCGAGGATAAATAAAGGACTAACTGAGAACAACCGAGATATTATACAAGATTGGATAACATGATTGACATTTTAAACACCATATTTACCTATTAATTGGATAAACAGACGGATTATATGAATTCTCTCTAAAAAACAATTTTTGATTCTAAACAGACGCATTTCCTTATGATATGAATGTTTTTGAGTAGAAGTATCAATAATTTTTGTTCTTATATGATGTTTGGTCAATAGAGACCTAAGGACAGGAGGCAACATTGACATAAAAAAATGTCGTTAACACAAAAAAACACGGATAGCGTAGTGAAACTAACAAGCTGTTTAAAAGAGATCGAAAGCGTAGCCAGCTTTACCGACTTGATGAATATCTCCAATTATGTCAACGTTGCGATCATTGCGCTGATTACACTAAAATCGGAATTTTATTGTCATTTTGAAGTGTAATAAAAGTGAAATAAAACAATAACTGTCATTTGATATCAGTAGTCATGGGTTAAACGAATCTGACCAAATGTATACTCACCTCGGCTTACGACCTAACGGTCTCGGTAAATATTACTTTCATCAAGACCGTATAATCTCATATCCAACTCATCAAAAGCCAATAATTGTATAATTCATAGAAATTTGTAGAATTGACTAGAGTTCTTTGGTACATTTAATCACTGTTTTAACAATTATATAAGCTGAGAATTTAGGACGACACAAATCAGACGCTCTTATATCAAAATAAAACTGATCATAGTTATTTAATAGTGTAGGCGTAATTGTGTAATAATACCATTAGGTTAGTGATTTGTCCAAGGTTTGGAAAGACTCCAAGCTCAACTAAAGTGTTAGTTTTGACTTAAAAAGTATGAAAATAACAGATTCAAGCAATTTTGAACATTTCTGTTAAAAATGATTTTTCAATAATAAGTGGGGTTACAAAAGGAAGTCTTATCCTAAGTTTAACACTCGGATAACGAAAAAGGAGTCGAAGATCTACTGCCGAGTGGCAGAGATATGGAAAGTAAGTGATAAGAAAGCACCATAAACACAGAAGGTAACGGAAACAGCTGTCAAAAAAAACCTCCGAGATAGTGCCAACAAGGTAGCGAAAACAGCTGTCGAAAAGCTTCCGTGATAGTGCTAACAAGGTAGCGAAAACAGCTGTCGAAAAACTTCCGAAATAGTGCCAACGAGGTAACGAAAACAGCTGTCGAAAAACTTCCGAGATAGTGCCAACGAGGTAACGAAAACAGCTGTCGAAAAAAACTCCGAGATAGTGCCAACGAGGTAACGAAAACAGCTGTCGAAAAAAACTCCGAGATAGTGCCAACGAGGTAACGAAAACAGCTGTCGAAAAGCTTCCGAGACAGTGCTAACAAGGTAGCGAAAACAGCTGTCGGAAAACTTCCGAGATAGTGCCAACAAGGTAGCGAAAACAGCTGTCGAAAAACTTCGGAGATAGTGCCAACGAGGTAACGAAAACAGCTGTCGAAAAAAACTCCGAGATAGTGCCAACGAGGTAGCGAAAAGAGCTGTCGAAAAGCTTCCGAGATAGTGTCGACGAGGTAACGAAAAGAGCTGTCGAAAAGCTTCCGAGATAGTGCTAACAAGGTAGCGAAAACAGCTGTCGAAAAAAAACTCCGAGATAGTGCTAACAAGGTAGCAAAAAACAGCTGTCGAAAAAAACACCGAGATAGTGCCAACGAGGTAACGAAAACAGCTGTCGAAAAACTTCCGAGATAGTGCCAACGAGGTAACGAAAACAGATGTCGAAAAAAACTCCGATATAGTGCTAACAAGGTAGCGAAAACAGCTGTCGAAAAACTTCCGAGATAGTGCCAACGAGGTAACGAAAACAGCTGTCGAAAAACTTCCGAGATAGTGCCAACGAGGTAACGAAAACAGCTGTCGAAAAACTTCCGAGATAGTGCCAACGAGGAAACGAAAACAGCTGTCAAAAACTTCCGAGATAGTGCCAACGAGGTAGCGAAAACAGCTGTCAAAAAACTTCCGAGATAGTGCCAACGAGGTAACGAAAACAGCTGTCGAAAAACTTCCGAGATAGTGCCAACGAGGTAGCGAAAACAGCTGTCGAAAAGCTTCCGAGATAGTGTCGACGAGGTAACGAAAAGAGCTGTCGAAAAGCTTCCGAGATAGTGCTAACAAGGTAGCGAAAACAGCTGTCAGAAAAAAAAAACTCCGAGATAGTGCTAACAAGGTAGCGAAAATAGCTGTCGAAAAAAAATCCGAGATAGTGCCAACGAGGTAACGAAAACAGCTGTCGAAAAAAACTCCGAGATAGTGCCAACGAGGTAACGAAAACAGCTGTCGAAAAAAACTCCGAGATGGTGCTAACAAGGTAACGAAAACAGCTGTCAAAAAGCACCCGAGACAGTGCCAATGTGGTAACGAAAAAACCTGCCGAAAACCTTCCGAGATAAATCCAACGACGTAATGAAAACAGCTGCCGAAAACCTTCCGAGATAAATGAAAACAGCTGTCGAAAACCTTCCGAGATAGTGCCAATGATGTAACGAAAACAGCTGTCGAAAACCTTCCGAGATAGTGCCAATGTGGTAACGAAAAAAGCTGCCGAAAACCTTCCGAGATAAATCCAACGACGTAATGAAAACAGCTGCCGAAAACCTTCCGAGATAAATCCAACGAGTAATGAAAACAGCTGCCGAAAACCTTCCGAGATAAATCCAACGACGTAATGAAAACAGCTGCCGAAAACCTTCCGAGATAAATCCAACGACGTAATGAAAACAGCTGCCGAAAACCTTCCGAGATAGTGCCAATGAGGTAACGAAAACAGCTGTCGAAAACCTTCCGAGATAGTGCCAATGAGGTAACGAAAACAGCTGTCGAAAACCTTCCGAGATAGTGCCAATGAGGTAACGAAAACAGCTGTCGAAAAAAACTCCGAGATAGTGCCAACGAGGTAGCGAAAACAGCTGTCGAAAAACTTCCGAGATAGTGCCAATGAGGTAACGAAAACAGCTGTCGAAAACCTTCCGAGAAAGTGCCAATGAGGTAACGAAAACAGCTGTCGAAAACCTTCCGAGATAGTGCCTATGAGGTAACGAAAAAAGCTGTCGAAAAGCACCCGAGATAGTGTCGACGAGGTAACGAAAAGAGCTGTCGAAAACCTTCCGAGATAGTGCCAATGAGGTAACGAAAACAGCTGTCGAAAACCTTCCGAGATAGTGCCAATGAGGTAACGAAAAAAGCTGTCGAAAAGCACCCGAGATAGTGTCGACGAGGTAACGAAAACAGCTGTCGAAATCCTTCCGAGATAGTGCCAATGAGGTAACGAAAAAAGCTGTCGAAAAGCACCCGAGATAGTGTCGACGAGGTAACGAAAACAGCTGTCGAAAAGCACCCGAGATAGTGCCAATGAGGTAACGAAAAAAGCTGTCGAAAAGCACCCGAGATAGTGCCAACGAGGTAACGAAAACAGCTGTCGGAAACCTTCCGAGATAGTGCCAATGAGGTAACGAAAACAGCTGTCGAAAACCTTCCGAGATAGTGCCAATGAGGTAACGAAAAAAGCTGTCGAAAAGCACCCGAGATAGTGTCGACGAGGTAACGAAAGCAGCTGTCGAAAAGTTTTCGAGATAGTGTCGACGAGGTAACGAAAAGAGCTGTCGAAAACCTTCCGAGATAGTGCCAATGAGGTAACGAAAACAGCTGTCGAAAACCTTCCGAGATAGTGCCAATGAGGTAACGAAAAAAGCTGTCGAAAACCTTCCGAGATAGTGTCGACGAGGTAACAAAAACAGCTGTCGAAAACCTTCCGAGATAGTGCCAATGAGGTAACGAAAAAAGCTGTCGAAAAGCACCCGAGATAGTGTCGACGAGGTAACGAAAACAGCTGTCGAAAACCTTCCGAGATAGTGCCAATGAGGTAACGAAAAAAGCTGTCGAAAAGCACCCGAGATAGTGTCGACGAGGTAACGAAAACAGCTGTCGAAAACCTTCCGAGATAGTGCCAATGAGGTAACGAAAACAGCTGTCGAAAACCTTCCGAGATAGTGCCAATGAGGTAACGAAAAAAGCTGTCGAAAAGCACCCGAGATAGTGTCGACGAGGTAACAAAAACAGCTGTCGAAAACCTTCCGAGATAGTGCCAATGAGGTAACGAAAAAAGCTGTCGAAAAGCACCCGAGATAGTGTCGACGAGGTAACGAAAACAGCTGTCGAAAACCTTCCGAAATAGTGCCAATGAGGTAACGAAAAAAGCTGTCGAAAAGCACCCGAGATAGTGTCGACGTAACGAAAACAGCTGTCGAAAACCTTCCGAGATAGTGCCAATAAGTAACGAAAAAAGCTGTCGAAAAGCACCCGAGATAGTGCCAACAAGGTAACGAAAACAGATGTCGAAAAAAACTCCGAGATAGTGCCAACGAGGTAACGAAAAAAGCTGCCGAAAAACTTCCGAGATAGTGCCAACGAGGTAACCAAAACAGCTGCCGAAAACCTTCCGAGATAGTGCCAACGAGGTAACGAAAACAGCTGCCGAAAACCTTCTGAGATAGAGCCAACGAGGTAACCAAAACAGCTGCCGAAAACCTTCCGAGATAGTGCCAACGAGGTAACGAAAACAGCTGCCGAAAACCTTCTGAGATAGAGCCAACGAGGTAACGAAAACAGCTGTCGAAAAAAAACTCCGAGATAGTGTCAACGAGGTAACGAAAAGAGCTGTCGAAAAAAACTCTAAGATAGTGCCAACGAGGTAACGAAAACAGCTGTCGAAAAAACTCCGAGATAGTGCTAACAAGGTAGCGAAAACAGCTGTCGAAAAAAACTCCGAGATAGTGCTAACGAGGTCACGAAAACAGCTGTCGAAAAACACCCGAAATAGTGCCAACGAGGTCACGAAAACAGCTGTCGAAAAGCACCCGAAATAGTGCCAACGAGGTCACGAAAACAGCTGTCGAAAAGCACCCGAAATAGTGCCAACGAGGTCACGAAAAGAGCTGCCGATTCGGCACTCATTCGTTATTTAAGTGTTAAAAAGTCAAGGAACCTATACAATATATGGAGATGTCGTATAAAAAAGCAGTCTCTTGGCAGTAATGATGCCCAGACGTTGGTGTTGACACGATAACGGAAACAGCACGACTTTATTTTTTCTGGTGCTATGGTAAATTAGCAAGTTTTGTATGAGTGGAATAAAAATACAGACAAAATGGTCTGAAAAAAACTCGACATCCTGTAAGATAATTATTACACGACACCAATATTTATCAATAAGATGAACAATTGTGATGGTGAATGAATGCTATGTGATAATAATGTTGTTACTGGTAATAATAGTAGGGTTGTAAAGCAGTGTATTATACCATAGGTACAATGTTGCCAATGTATATCGACATATGTGGTGGTTGTTTTATTTAGCATAATTTCGTTAGAGTATCAAAACACAAAAAATAACAATCATTAGGCATTTATTACGTTATATTTCATTTGCATTACCTGACCATCGACCGACGAACAAAAATAAAATAACGCGCATTTGAAATGGCGATTCTTGTAAAGAGTAACCAATGCAGAAGTTTCCAAATTTTACAGCTTTTCTTTAAAAACACAGAGGTATGGGTAAAGTAGACACCATGGCTGAATCGCTCACTCACTTAAATAACTGACTTTAGTTAGGTACAATGTGTCTAATCAATTAATGGAATAAGAATGTGTTCAAAACCTAAATTTTATTATTATAATTAAAGAAGCCTTTACAACCTTCACATTTAGTAGCTACTTTATTAGGACATAAGGTGAGGAAAATGGAGGAAAGCATTGGTTCTTTCTCGGCAACTTTCTTGCCACTACCTATCCATATCTCGTTTATTTGGCAGCTGATGAGCTGAGACTCACTTTCATTAAGGTCAGTGTTAAATTTTTGATATGTCTGTACATAAATTACTGTTAATGATGCCAAGACGTCGGAGTTGACATGATAACGGAAACATCAAGGCCTTGTTCCTTGTTACGATGGTAAATTAGTAAATTATGAATGGAATACAAAACAAACAGATTGTTCTAAAATAAAAAGTCGACATCCTGTAAGATAATGACACAGCACCATTGATTACCAATTAGATGAACAATCATGATGGTGAATGGATGTTATGTGATAATAACGTTGTTACTGGTAATAGTGGGTTTGTAAAGCAGTCTGTTGTATCAAAGGTTTTGCAGTCATTGTACTTTAAGACGATTTAAATAAAAGACACAATCATACTAATCCATGTCTGAATCACAATCCAGAAGCAACGTAAAAACTTTGGATCTGAAGTGTCAGGTTAGACACATGAGCAGTGAGGCCAGGTGCTCCGAAAGTGTAAGCGTCTCCTTTTTAGCTAGCTACACCAGCCACGTATGTAATCAAAATTGTGTGAAAGCAGAATTGAACTATGGGACGTCAAATATAGCCAGGACAATCCTGGACATAGAGACATCAAACTTATCAACAATACTGTGATGACAGCCATAAAACTTTGAGGGCCTTGATAAGCCTAGGCTTGCAATATAGCCGAGTCAACAATTTATTTGCAAGCAGACTGCTTCCTTGTACAAAGTCCCTGTTGTTGGAACAAGCTCTACCATAGCATACCATACCATAGCGTATTAATTGGGAAACAAATAAACCATAAGCAGGAGAACCAGGCATATTGCTGTAATGAAAAGAAAAGCTGATAATAGAAAAAATGAAGTCACCACGTTTGTCATAAAGTTTAAAACGTAGCCTTTCGTGGACACTATAATTCAATATACAGCAATATGTTATTATAATGATTGTAAGAATTTATACTACCTTCTTACTTAGTACCTACCTTCCTAGCACATTGAGTGATAACGTTGAAGGAAAGCAATTGTTGTCTCGGTAGTTTTCTTGCCACTACTTATCCACATTTCAGCCACTCGGCATCCGAGCTTCGAGTCCCTTTCGTTAGTTCAGTGATAAACTTTGGACAGGTGTGTACTGTAAGTTACCTAATAGTGTTATAATCAGTCACACCTTCACAATTCAAGTAATAAAATAAGTTTTACATTAATCTGACATCATGATATTAATGTGTCTGATTTTTGTCGTCTTAAATTTCCAGCTTATATAATTGTTCAATCAGTGGTTTAATGTACCAAATGACTTTAGTTAATCCTACAAATTGAAAATAGACCGTAATTGCTTATGATAAAATTGCTATTCTAAATCTTTGATATGATAAGTAAATGCGTATGTTCGTCATAAAATTATTTGCTACTCAGAGTATTTAAATTGATTATAATATACAATAAATTTTAAATTTTCGAGTCGGTTATTGTTTACTGGGATCGTCATTTCAAGATATTTGGGTACTTTTATTATAGTTTCGTCGGCCGGTGGTGGTCAATGGAATTGCAAATGACTTTTTTTGGCTTTTTGCGACACTCACGAAATTAGCGAAAATAAAGCCATTGTCATATATCTTTTTTTATTTAATCATAAAACATTAAAAATTGTCATGTACCATTTTTGAATGTATTTCATCATTAAATAAAAAAATGGTACAAATGTATATGACACAACTACAAAAACATCTCGATTTACAGTATGCTAAAAATACAATTTTGTATGCTGATTGCAAAATTACACATATTATAGACTAGTCTATCATAAAACCAACTATTAGTACAAAATCACGTTTTCACCACATAACATTTATTCGTAATCACGATTGTCCATCTATTTTGTAATAAATGGTGTCATGTGATCGTTATCCCACGAGATGTAGAGTTTTTATCTCATACCAATATGTCTGTACTTTCATTCAATTGTTACAAAGCTTGCTAATTGATCCTCGCATTCAGGAAAACTAAAGTTCATGCTGTTTCCGTTATTTAGTCACCACTGACGTCTGGGCATCATTACAGCCAAGAGATTTATTGTTTTATCCGACATTTCCATCGACAGTACAGGGCTGGTAAATGTTTAACACTTAGCTAACGAATCACTCCCGAATCAAGTACTGATGGCGGTCCTCTCCTTGACTTTATCACCGCTGCTTTTCGACATCTACTTCATTGTCTCGGCAGTTTTGTTGCCACTACCTACCCATATTTCGAGGATTTCGCAGCTGTGCTGTGACTCCCTTCCATTAGTCAGTATTAAACTTTGGATATGTCTGTACTGTAAGTTACCTAATTATATTATTAGACAGTTACACCTACACAATTCAAGTAATTATGATCAGTTTTACATTAATATGACAACATGATATTAGTGGGTCTGATTTGTGTTGTCTTAAATTCCCAGCTAATGTTGTTATTAAACCTGCTGGTCCAGTGTTTTAATGTACCTACAAACATTTAGTCAATACTAAAATTGAAAAAAAATGTATCATAAACGAATGCGTATATTGAGCGACAAAAAAGATTGAAAAATAATATTCAAGAATACCCCTATAATGCGTATCTTTATTCCTTGAAAAACAAGTAATAATGTCAAAAAAAACCTAACCTGTATAGTAATATACAATTTTTCCTTGAATCCTAACTCGGTCGTTTTCAATTAGTAAAAATATGGGATATATGTATTCGCACCTGCTTGTTTCTAGCTTGGAGTTTAATTTGATTACATACAGTACAGACCTGTCGAAAGTTTAACATTGTGCTAAAGACATGTAACCGAATTCGGCTTCTAAGTAATTGAGATGTGGATACCAAGTGATCGAAAAGCTTCCAGGAGATAGATAGCAGCTGCCGTAAAGATATGGCTTAACGAGGGACAAGATGGGTTTCGGATTCGGTACTAATTCGTTATCTTAGTGTTAAACTTTCGACAGGTCTGTACCGTACACTAAACAGATGCATATAAGATTGTTTTATTAAAAAGTTTATATCTGTGTTAATTTCACGTGAAGGTAGGTGTAATGTCGACTCTGATTGCTATTGAATGCCCATTTCATTAAATTTTGATTGAAATTTGTCCATTGAATAAAATACATCTAAATCATCGTCTATATGTACGGAATCAATATTTTGTACTTAAAATAAATTAATATACTTTAATTTCTTTATATACACACACACAAACACATCCAAACACAATCACACACACACACATCCAAATACAATCACACACACAGCAAAACACCACACACACACACACACACACACACACACACACACACAACTTATTATGGTGGTCCTGTATTTAACATTATCAATATATAATAAAGTTTTACAAATGTTTGTAAGATAAGATAAGATGACATATCCGAGTTTTAGGAAGTAAAAAGCCAAAATTTACTTGGCAATTGCAAAATCGGAAGAAACAATAGACACAATATCAAATTGATTGTAGGAAAATTAGATTGAATCCTTTTGAAATTATAAATGGTCAATCACCAGGAAGTCATTTGATAAAATTATACGTTAAGAAATACGAAATACCTACCATTTGAGCCAAATTTATGAACATGACTGCCTTCGCTATAGTTCTGAATGTTTATTGACGTAGTTTATCAGATTGTGTAAATTGATTTGATGTTAAACTAAAGTACAAATAGAAGCTCAATAAATATAATTTACTTTTAGATAAGTAATGTTTTAATACAATGGTAGAGATACTATTACCACTGATAATCTATATACATTATAAATAAAAGTACGAGTTACCTTAAACCTTTAGTAATACGACGTGCTAGAACGTATGGCTTACCTATTTAAGCTTCGTGTGCTCTTTAGTTAGACATATTTCTAGGTGAATTTATCGAAGTGTTTAAAAGTGCAAGCAACACTTACTTTGTTTACATGAACCAGCCCAAAGTTTGTATGTATGTAACAATTATACAATATTACAAAATTAATCAACAATATGTTTATTTGTCCTTCTTAAACATCACGTTTCAATAACGTTGTTTCAAGTTCTCTTCTTTAACTGTTTACACGTTTCTACATTTTCTTTCTTTTTTTTTTTTTTTTTTGGATTATGATTTAAACATGGAGCGGCATATTTTTATTTATTTTATTCTTGTGTCTGAACTTCACTGTTGTGTCTTGTTTCATATTGCGAACGTTTTTTTTTTCCTTTACCAATTAATCTAATGCCAAGTACATAGTGGATCTTAAAACCACCTCCTTCGCCTATTGCAAAGTACGTTAACCTTTTCATCTTCAAACAAACTCCACAATAGATAAATAAAAATACTTAATCAAATATTCTGCTTAATTGTGCACAAATTAATCAATGTTATTGATAGCCACTGAAGCGATAGTTAGACATTACCATAAGAATTAAATGCTTAATGCAGAATGATTTTACATCCTCAAAAATGGCTTTATATGGTTTAAGAAATGATTGATGTTTTATCTAGATCAAATTAATAGACTGTAAAATGTTGTCTAAACTTTGACAGGTATTACTTGTATTGTTACGGTCGATTTGTTGTTAACATGGCTGAAATCAATAATAAAAAAGTATCACTCGAGAAAAAGTATTCGCCTTTAAATCCAAGAACTTTTGTTTTACAAACATCACCAGTCTTATAAAACACACTAATCGACGTCCAAATCACAATCTATTGAATTTTTTTAAACGTTTAAACAGGGCATGAAATTCCACTAGGGAAGTGAGTCAAGTAGCTTGGAAAAGGCAAACACCTTTTGTTCAGCTAGCTAGATCGCTAGGGATGTCAAATATATCCTGAATAATTTTGAATACAGAAAAATCATTTACTTATAGAGAACAGTTTACAAGACAAGCGGAGACCATTACATACTTTTAGTCATTGTAAATGAGAATTAAAAAATCATAGATGTATGTGGCCTTAAACATATTCTGGATTAATAGATACAGAAACAACATTTACTTATAGAGTTTGCTGTATGTCTAAATATAACGCAAGCGTCTGTTATTTTGACGTTTAACATTAACAAAACGTATAACCTGCCGTTAACAACTGCATCGTTTTTTGTGTTCAATATATTTTATGAATACAATTAGTTATTATAAAAGAAAGTAGAGCTTTTTAGTAAGCTAGGAGCTTTATCTCAAGTTCCCTTCTGTATTACATATTATACCAGTTTTAATTTTACAGCACTAGACGGCCGTTTCGGAATACAATTCCTCATCAGTAGTGCTTGGACCAAAATTATGAAACCAAAATTATTTTGAAGATGTTGAAAAGCTACCCAAAGGACCAAAATATATTTTACCAAATTAAGCTGAGGAAATACTTTGCATGAGGGAGTATACCTTAGTTTTTGAGAAATTTCAAATTTTAACTTGCAGAAAATTTAGACCAAAGTATATTTCTGACAATAATACGAAATTATTGTCTACTGAGTTGGTGATATCCTCGGGGCACCAGCCACTAGCAGAGATATCGGCTCAGGGGTTTAAATTACATATTATACCAGTTTTAATTTTACAGCACTAGACGGCCGTTTCGGAAAACAATTCCTCATCAGTAGTGCTTGTATCCCATTTGTATACAATTTATTTATAATATTGAACATAAGAGCTTTTTCAACAAAACGTGCTTGTTTTGTGTGTTTTCACGGTTTGTGTCTCAGGTTCTGCTTATTGCAAAATTAAACATGATTTTTTTATTTTATCTAATTTTACTATAAATACTACAATTTTGTTTTGTGTGTGTATTTTTTCTTATCTGGTTTTGTGTTGTAGCGTTTCTCGGTTTTTACGCTTGTTGTCAATACACGCTTTTCAGGTTCAAACTCAATAAATCAACATTTCAAAAAAAATCTGATAAGCAATATCCTTGATCAAATCTTCTGCTTTATTATGCACGTAAGATAAATGGATAAATGTTGTTTAATGGCAACTCAAGCGATGGTACCGACACGATTGCAGTAACCTTAGGCGTAAAGCGAAATGATTTTACATTCTTTAAATTTATGGCTTTCAGTACAAAGCGATAGATGGTTATCGAACAAAGGTTAATATATCAAGTCAAAGTTTATCTTAAATTTAAATAATATATTTGCATTAGTTCAGATGCGTTGATGTGATCGGATATTGTACAATAAAAGTAATTTTCAATTGTAAATTTTATTATTTTTATAATTTCTAGATATGTATTCTTATAGTCCATGTATCATTTGCTGCTTCCTGTTCATACTTACATACCTTAGTATATCTTAATTATTCTTCACGATTTAAAAACTTAAATATTTTTGGATTGTCCGACCTTACCTGGTGGAAGTGTTTACAGTGTTGTACTGATTGTTAAGTTTGCGAAGTTTTTACTTTGTGTCTAAGATTGTGAACTGTAAATTGACCAGTATGTTTGTGGTTGATGATTACCACTTGTTTCTTGATTGTTTTCTTGATTTTATTATTATTATTATTATTATTATTATTATTATTATTATTATTATAGATTATAATAGTGAACATTTTAATGTGTGTCGTTTCATAACTAATAAGTACTGACCATTAGGTCAACATTACTATACGACATTGCATTGTTCACTGCTAAAGACGAACACATTTTTATTACTTCTAATCGCGAATATTTCGGAGAAGTGATAAACCGAAAAAAACACATAAATTTGAAATAGAGATGTAATGGCAGTAGTGTAATTGTTTTAAATTAATTATTTGTAGCAAAAGGGGTGTAATTTGTATATTAAGAGAAAATTGAGAAATGTTTGCTTTAGAAAAAAAGTTACTTCGACCGCCTATTGTTCGGGCAATAATGTACCCTAGGTAAGAGGCTTTTCAATACTTAAAAAAACCCAGAATATTTTGTAGAATCCTTTTTGTTTATATACGGTATCATATGTCGTCCTGTTTTTGTATGTTTGAGCATTTATGATGGATTTTGTTGCCGATTTTGTTTTCTATCAAACAAGTTGTAATTTTATAAGAGTTTAGGAACAAATTTAAAATATATTTTATTTTGATTTACACGACACAAATGTATTTTTGTTTGATACAGAAGTAATAGCGAACAAGAAAATCAATACCTGGAAGGAAATCTTCAAATTCAAGATACATTTTTGCTGAACATGCCATAAATTTACTTTTGTTTGTTGCAGAATTAATATTGAACAAGTATATCTTTATGTGGGAGGACATCTTCACTTTATATCAATGTATTAATGAAAATATAAATTGTCTTCTGGCTTACATATTCAATATGGTTTTATAATATCCACATGTGAAATTCAATTCGAAAACCATGTAAGGAAAGTATACATATTTGTTCTGTTTAAGTTTTACGGTTTTGTTTTACTTTCAATTAATAACATATTTTTGTAATTTTATGTAATTTATATCTATTTTAATAAAAAATACAAGTTAAGAATTTATAACCTCATTTATGGCGAACAGACTCGATATAAACTCAAACAAAATGACCATTTATATGTCTAAATAAAAATCTGACATTTACGATAACCAAAGAGTTAAAAATAGCTATATATAATATAAGTCACAAGAGATATACTATTATTTTCATATTGTGTCTTCAAAAATACAATGTAACAAGTTCTGATATGTAATCTTATTAGTGGTTAGTAGGCAGATGTATTTTCATTTCCTTTTCTATTACCAGAAAAATAATTATTAAGGCCATCAGAAAAATTACAGCTGTCATCAGCATATTGTTAATAAGTATATTATGTCTCTGTCACAAATAATCCTGGATATATTAATTACCCATACTGTCATGTCTCTTTCATTCTTCATTTTGTTTTTACACGCGGGGTGTAGCTAAATTTTCGTACGGGTCTGAGATATCTGAACAAAAATTTTTCGTCGAATACATTTAGCTGTTTATCATTTTTTTATTTAATATGGTCCGTAGCGCAAACACTATCAATTAGAAGGCTCAATATAATTTCTGCATCAGTTTTGTTTATTCTTTCATGTTGATGCTACGTAGGCGTTAATAGACAAATATTGTTTTGCAAGTATAGTTTCTAAGTTTCTAGATTTCATCTTGTTGGTCTCTATGACATCATTGATATATACATAAACCTGCAACAACAACTATTTGCAACTTAGCCTTACATCTCGTTCAATTGCAAATAATAAAAATCCAGACACACCACTGACACTTCATAAGGTGATATAAATCCAAAAACCTACTCTTTTAAATTATTTAATTTTGCAAAGACTTACTGTAAATACTTGTGTTAATAAACATTCAAAATGTCCACAAATCGTTAATGCGTTCATTACTATCTGTGATGACCATTTAGCAATAAATCATATTTTTCTTCAAGATTTATCTATGTCCTTTTAACATTTTACCAAATACATTACTCAAATAAAACAGGATATTAGCATTTTATCAGAAATAACATATGTATCATTCATCATTATAGGCACGAATGACATTTATCCGTTTATAAAGAATAATACATCATTCCCATCACTTTAACAGTCTTACATCCAGACAAATATGGATTATACTGTGCACATTATCGCTCATTTCTATGCTTAAATCATTAATACTGTAACCACTTTTATTTTACAGTTCTTACCGATAATTATGTTGTTATGTCACATTTGCATGATAAATATAACATTGATTCAATAAACCGAATTCTGAATCTATAAACAAAATTCTATCCAGCATGGTAATATCTTTTTTTTCATAATATACAGACTGATGATGACGTCACATGTTTTTGTGTAACCGTCATTATTTCTATTCAAATAGATAGTTGAAATAAGTGATCCCTGATATTTATCAAGAAAATACAAAAGGGTGTCGAAAACTCTATTAAGGTATCATTATACATGTACTTTAAATGGGCAAGAGCTTTTTAAATGTCGATAGTAATCATTATGATAGTTTGACTTTTGTAAAAGCATTTTCTTAAATTGAAACTCGAAGTTATGTATCAAGGTTGCTGGTTAAACTCTGGAAAATTGTTTAAATCATAACACTTGCCATTGTATTGATATTACATATCCAAAGGTGAGAGCTATGATTTACTGCCTTAATATTTGTTTTTCACAATGCCTCTTCTTTAAATGTAAAGGTAATGGCGTTTTTATTGTACTGGCTTTATTTATTTTCCAATCATATGTGTACTGATTCCAAATCTCCTTGTCAGTGATCGGAAAGTAAATCAATCTTAGACATGATCAAAAGCCAACATTACAATCCATGCCCAAACCAAGATCCAAAAGTAAAGTAAAAACGTTGAAGCTGTCATATTAGGTTGAAAACGTTAATTTTTACCAGGGAAGTGAGACCATGTGGCCTAATACGTATATGCAAGGATCGCATGACAAACAAATCAATGATACAAGCTTCGTGACCGTAAAACTAACACACGTCACTTTACAGCATGTAGTGCCTTATCAGAAAAAATGTGTCTTTATATAAATATTTTCTGTAAGGAATTGAAAAATCGGACAAATGAAGTGAAAATGTTCATTTCATATCACCAGGTAAAAACTTGACATAATGTTATGTTAAACACTTGCTAAAACAAAGTAGAAAATTCCAATAAAATCTTCCGTCAGAATTTGAAAATACTAAACTGTTTTATTTGTCGGATATGCCCTACTGTTACAAGGTTGTTACGATGATTACTTGGACATAAGAGGAGATATAATCAAATCAAGTCGTTCTGCTGAGATAGATCTTATAAATCTAACTCGTTAATTGTCAAAATAACATCCAACTGGGGAAAAGCTTTCTCACTAATGATTTTGTGATGATGATAGAGTGTTTTTTCCAATAAACCCTTTTCACTGATTTCTTGCTTTTACAAAGGTCGCTTTGTATCGCTTACCATTGCTTAATAAAATGAATTATAAGACATAACAAGGTATGATTTTTACAACAGGTTATAAGAATTTATGATGTGTAATTTTATTAAACAAAATACAAAATAACTCTTATGGATACCACAATAATACTTATATGTTTGTTTCATGTGCTATTTTTGTTTAATTTATTATTAACTATAATCACGGAAATATTATAAGAACATTTCATTTGGTAACATTTACATGTAACACCGGTTGACTTACTTGACCTTTGTCTTTATGTTGGTTCTTAATTTGGTTGTTTGTATGATGTCATATACACATTGCATGATGTAGTAGGTGTAATAGAATGTATTGGGGTACTGTATGGGGTTTATTGTATTAGTTTGTTTATAAACTGTTTATACACAAACATTGTGTTTGTACATAATACAAAATAATAGCATTTGACGGAACTTTATTCAAAAACAAAAAATACTTATCAATGTCTGAATCACAATCCATCAGCAAAGAAAAAACTTTGAAAATGATAACACGTGAACTTCTACCAAGGAAGTTAGGCCGGGTGCACCGGAAAGGTAGGCACCTCCTGTCTAGTTAGCTATTATACACCGTACAGTGATGGATCAAACTCTAAGCATCAACTCCGCTGTTTCAATACTTTTATTATTATTATGAATTTTAGTATGTGTTTTTGTTGTTTTTGTTATCGCCAATTGACAAAATCAGTAGTGTTGTTTTATTGACTGTTGCCGATATAGATCTAACAAATAAACAATACTAAGTATGAAAATTAAAAAAAACAATGGTTCCTTACCGACCGATTTCACATATTATATTCATTTCTTATTCATGTGAAATAAAAACGTGCTTTACGTTGGTAGAAAAGTTTTTCAACAAGTAAAATATGGAATAATAATAATAATAAAATGTTCGTAAGCCACCAAGCGAATAGAATATTTTGTTTTTTTACGCTTACGGCCTTTTATAGAAATGTACCTTTATCACCTATTTCATATTCATTCGAGATTTAATTAACACTAAGTACTGAGTAGGATTTTTATTAATCTTTATTTGTGATTTGTTTATGGCGGTTATACAACCTGAAAAAAGGCAAATCATAAGACACGGCAAAGCGAGAAATTAATATTAGTTTACCACCATTAAGTATTTGGTACACCAAAAAGCGAGAAATTTAACAAAAATAAATGAAACTCTAAGCATAAATGACACGAACAACTTTTATCAATTAAATTCTGTTTTATTCATTTACAAAAAAGTGAAAAAAGCTTTTTAAATTTATATTCAAATACATTGATGGGATTTTGTACTTTTCATTCTGATGAAATGAGAGCTTTACCAGTGTTTAATGTTTTGTAACATGAAATAAAAATTTGATCGAAAAAAATCAAATAAATCAGATATCTGATTTCATGTTTATTAGAATCTATACACATACTATTGTGTCTTTTTCAGGAATAGCGTATATGGTTGTTCTATAGAAAAGACAATATTGAAACGACACCAAACACTGTTGTACTTTTTTATAATTTACCAACACAATGAACTTGTCCAGATACTGGTTCACTTTTGATCACAGTTTATATTATAAATTGTTTGAATTTGCTTTTAACGATGCACGGCTTTATTTATACAATTTTTAATGCAATTTGAATATAATGAATATAATTTTGAAGTTATGTAGTGTATAAAATTTACTCTAATGAACAATAGAAAGTCTGTTTAAGGTTTGCATCACGATTCCTTTTTTTATTTTATCATCGGCGCATATTGCTATTTGTGATGAAATTGCAAATATTGGATTTTATAGCTCTTACATTGTACGTAATATTTTCAGATCATTATTACAAAATAGACCAAAATGACGATTGCATTGTTTAAAAGTACAGCTTGCATATACAAGAAACAGACAATATATTTACATTTCTTCCAACTCCCTGTGTTTGAGAGAAAGATTATCTATTAAGGAACAATGGAAGAAATTTCAAGCTTTGTCTCTAGGTGAAATATTCAACTTCTTCCCTGAAGTGAGTTAGATCTTTAACTTTAAATTGATAAACGCCTCAAGTACCATGCCCCTGCCCTACATGGATACGCATCATAGATTAATGTGTTTGTCTTGGATATTTGTTTATCTACTTCCATTCATTCCTTGTTGTATTGACTAAAGCAGACTTATTTTGTAGTTGTATATCGCTGGCGTTACTTCCTTGTCAGAATTTAACACGTTTGAATATGACAAAGCCATGATATCAATCTATTTAGTGGTATGGACAGGTTTTACAGAAAAACGTATGGATATTAAGGGAATTCGTTCTGTATATCATTTACCTGTATATCATGAAACGACATCAATTCATAATATGCACGTAAATTATAATGATACTATTGAATTGTGAGTGTTTAATAAACCTTTTGCAGCAAATTTAATTTCAAAATGGTGTTGACAGTTTCGATTTGAATTTTAATGGCACGTTGACAGTGCAAAATTGTCGTTCACAATATGAATAAAAGTGATGTGATGTAAATAATAGATTATGACGTCACAAGCGTGTTGTATTCACATGACGTCATTAGTAAATAATACTTTTTAACCTCTATAGTCAACATTTGCAATTTTGTTCATTTTACAAAAACATTATAAGTGTATTTAGCTGTGTAACCAAGCGAGGTCATTTCTATTGAAAGGACATATGTCCATATGGCAGGGTGATGGTAAAAGACACAAATATCAGTGTGGCAGGTTAACTAATTGGCATTAATTTATCAGTAAATGCCAGATGCCAGATCAAAGTTGAACGTTCGATAGTGACTCGTTTTTACTATTTTTACCCTTTCGCAATTGTAAGTAAATTGTGGAAATATTAACAAGATGCATGAAGGCCATCAAACTTAAGAAGTAATTTTCTTTTTAGTCACGCTTATAGGTTACCTTATGGATTCACCTTCATGGACTTTTCAATATTCTTTTCAAATTTAATTATCATAAGCTACAAGGTCGATTTTTAATCCGTTTCCTTTCAGATATTGGATATAAATCAGGGATATTTTGAAAGCAATTGTCCATACGAGGTGAAAAGGTCAAATGATTAGACACTGCAAAGCGAGGAATTAATATATGTTCAACACAACCTAATTGACAATCTGAGTATATATGATATGTTACATGTTTATTAATTAAATGTCTGTTTCAATGGTTTATGAAAAGGAAAAAAAGCTTTCTAAAATACTTATCGAATGCATTAATGGATTTTTTACGTTTTCATTCTCATAAAAAAGAGAAAAGTCAGTGTATATATAACATTTTTAACCATGAAATAACTTTGATGTGCGATATTAAAGTTCATAAATATAACATGGCGTCATCTTGCGGGAAAATAACACTCTAGTTATCAAAATTCAGAAATTTTAGAATTTAATTATGCGATATTAGAATAATTAACTTTGTTTTCTAGTTGTTGTGTGTTTTTCATTATTATTTACTTTGATTTTTTCATTGTTTGCGATATGACATGTGTTTTTGTGTAAGCATATCATTCGATAACCCATATTGTTCATGTCATTGTATATGGGATACCATGAGTTGGCGTTCCCCGTTAACCAATTATTCCAGACAGTATAATTCGGTCATGTCCTCACATCATCTATTGTCTCTAGCATACCACTCGATACAGACAATTGTTCCAAGGCTAAACAAATAATGGACTCTAAAACATCGCGTATAGGGATCATTGAGTTACAGTATCAAGCGACCTAAGTGTCAATGTTGCTCTGATATTATGATTTTAAATACAACATACATATGTACTTTTGAGAATCATTGTAGCACTGAAGTAGATTTCCTGATGTCGGATAACAATAAAATCCAATATCACTATTCATGCTTTAAAATACAAACAATCAAGCTGTTTTGAACCATGAATATCACTGAAGTGTCGATACAATTTGATTTGTCGGATATGCGCCACTGTTACAAGGCTGTTACGATGATTACTTGGACATAAGAGGAGATATAATCAAATCAAGTCGTTCTGCTGAGATAGATCTTATAAATCGAACTCGTTAATTGTCAAAATAACATCCAACTGGGGAAAAGTTTTTCTCACTAATGATTTTGTGATGATGATAGAGTAGTTCTTCCCAATAAACTGCATTCATTGATTTTTTTACCATTACACAAATTGCTGAGCATTACTTTATAAAATGAATTATAAGGCAAAGCAAGGTGTGATTGTTTCGAAATTGGGAGCAAGATGCTTTTTATTCCATTTTACGCAAAAATAAAAAAATCGTTTTGTATGAATAACACAACAATGTTTTTTCTTACAGATGTAGTATTTGAACAGTAAGCGAAATGGCTTTAGTGATATAAACCCTTAAAATCATCCTCATACATTGGTGGTTGGTAGTCTACAATTTTATTCCACTGTTTCACTTTATTTGGGATCATCACTTTTTGTTGTAATGATTGACAAATATATGTTGTCTTTCTGCAAAATTCTAAACTTTGTTTTCTTAATAATGTTCAGCTAGATCTACAAGCGTCATAAAATATTGATTTTTGGAATCTGATTTGAACTCGAAACGTTATATTTGTGTTCAATTGAAAACTAAATGCTGTCTTATTTTCAACCATATACATTTCATATTCGCAAAATCTAACCTGATTAATTGATAATAAGTAGAAATAACCTTAATAAGGCAATGGAATAGTAATACAATGTTAAAAAAGTCCTCAAGGTTGCATGTTTTCAAGGTTTATATTTTCTTTTGAATCGGAGTTGCGAGGTTCTGTAAAATTCAAGCCTTACTGCATCTCTATAAAACCAATTGCCTAACGCTTAATAAAAATGAAAAATATCAAATATGAAGTATAATGAAATCCTTTATCTTTTGAGTCACGCTAATGATCTACCGTAGAAATTCATCTTTAATGATTTTCAACTTCAAATATTCATTTGAAATTTAATTAACCCTAATTAGAAGTTCGATTTTTAATTAATTTCCTATTACATGTTGGTTATTAATTTAAATTTGTGTTATTAGCGCTTCTCCATACGACGTGAAAAGGGCAAATGATAAGCCACCGCAAAGTGATAGATTAATATTTGTTTAATAGCGTTAAATGGCAATCTGAGCATATATGACATGCCAAACCTGTGTTAATTAAATGTCTGTTTCATTAATTTTACAAGTAATGAAAGCTTCATTACAAAAAATAATTAAATGCGAAAATTTACCTTCGAAATTTTCATACTCATAAAAGATGAAACTAAAACCTTTGTTTATATAACATGTAAGCATGAAATTATTTGACAAAATTCTAAAAAATAAAGTATCGTATTTAACATTAATTAGGATCGATATAAATTTTATTGCCTTTTTCATGATTAACATACATTATTGTTTTCAAATATTCAATAAATGCCAAACACTCGTGTTAATTTATTTATCTTTTGTGTTAATTGAGGCTACGATTAGTTTTACATACTGTTATCGAATATGGATTTCATGATGTTATTTAAGTTATAATTTGACGATATATTTGGGATTGGAGATTATCTATTGACAAATAAAAAATATTGTTTCTACATAAAACCTTAAAATTTAATTAGAACTAAAAAGTAAAAAAAAATTGTCCAATTGCAATATTCATATGATTATAATATTAATAATAATAATTTTTCATATTGTTACATGTATGTTACTGATAGTCATGCATATAATTCCCAAAACGATGAAAAATGACAAATTTAATATTTGTCATAAATATTAAGCACAGCACGAAACCGCTTTCTTTACCCCTGTGCCCTTTGCAGTCTGACATTACAGCTGTAAATGGACTTTTTACCAGTTCGAAAAACTTGAAAACCAAAGGCACTAATTTTACTCTCTTACCTTCATCGCATGAAGTCCTTTACAACATGAATTCAGACTTCCGTGATTTTTTTAATACTGATTAAAAACATCATCGCAAATTAAATAAAAGCAAGTTCTAAAGAAATATAAATAAAAATAATTTAAATCAACAGCAGGAAAAAATAAAAGAAAAAACATTATTAAAAACAACGCGATGTCCTCAAAGAGTCAAATATTGTTTTTTTAAGCAGTAGCTGTTATAATGCATTTATCACTAAACTGGCAAAGTTGTGTTTGATTGTAGTTTTTAGTGATTCAATTAGCGTTGTCTTTTTTTAGGTTCCAAATGCAATTTTGTTTGATTTACATTATATTCGAATTTTAGACAAAAACAAAATCAGTTCATTTTGTCTGATATTTATACCTCTTGAGATATGTTTAATGTGCACTAAAACAGAATACTTTGGTAGTTCAAATAATGTTTATTCTTTTATAGAAAAACACGATCTCGTCAGTCTAGTTTAAATGCAGGTTTCATACTGGTCTATTTTGGGGATTGTAAGGTATTTGTTTTTTTCATATTCATCTGTAGTAGGTGTTGTCTTTCAATTATTGTTCTGCGCTGTTTTCTTAATAATTGTCATATTTGTATAATGGACTTCCGTAAATTAAATATTGGTTTATGAAAAAAGCATCAGAGACTGAATTCATTTTCAAAAATAATTTACGTATTCTGACCGTTAGAAAAAAAACATTGCTTAAAGGTAAAGATAACATATCGTCATCACTATATGTGTCCCAACTGCGTTCTTTATGTATGGCTCTATTTGGATTTGGTTCGTCTCATTTTAGATGATTTTCTGGGGCATACTCTGCTGTGATTGTTTCGCCTACGTATGGATCACATTTAATCCGGATAAATAGTACCGATGTTCCAAATGGAATTGTGTTACTTTTTATAGCCGTCATCTCAACATTGGTGATAAGTATGATCCTTATGTCTCCAAAATAATCCTTCATATATTTGACGCGGATGTAGCTAGCTAAACAGAAGTGACATATCGTTTCGGAGGGACCTATCCCACGTCCTTGTTGGCATTTCAGGTGTTGATCGTAATTTCCAAGTTTCAAAAAATTTACTTTGCTTAAGAATTGTGATGTTTTGGACAGTGATTGTTTTTCTTTGAAGTTCCATTTTATCGAGTCGCTGAAACAAAACTATTAAATGCAGAATATAATTGCATTAAAACCCTACTGCAAAGTAACAATATGCTAATTTTCAAACGTCTGATTGCCTGTGTTCCTCTAATTACCATAAACACGACTTCGAATTTTCTAATTGTACATTCAGCATGACTTCCTGTTGCGTGTTCATTAAGCATACATGCAATTTGAATGTTGGAAGAAATAAGTCTGACACGATAGGGGATATTTGTAATCTGTGTTAAAGATCAATTCAGATACATGTATTAACATGTAATTAATGTATTTTTCTCCAAACTATTTTTTTCTTTTTGGAATAAAAGCTTATTCCATAAATTACTTGTAATATGTTCGGATGTACTTTTATTTCCAATATTGTTTCAAATGTTAATGACTTTATTTATTTTTCAGTAATAAATTTAGATTTTATTCATATAATGATTATCATTACTGTTGTTTATATGTAGTAGGGTAACTATTGCGTCAGACTATAGTTTATTTAGTACGTTTTTATTTACATTGCTACACCTAATTTGGAGTCATTATTATCAAAATGTTGCAGTTTTTAGTAATTACACAGATTTTATTTCACACACGAGTCGTCTCTCTCCTTAGATCTAGCCTTTTGGTATTTATTTAACCTTGGGTAGAATTGGTACATGATTTATTTTACATTTTCACGAAATGTGTTTTAGAGCCTGGAAGCACATCCAAGATTATTGTGAAGTTTGTAATATTAATTTCGCAGTTAATATCCACTCTTTATTTACCGTAAATCAATTCCTTGCGGTATCTGATATTAAATTGAAAATATAATACATATCCTTGAAGTAATTAAAAACCAAAGCAAAGATTAATTGCATTCAATATATCAATTGTTTTCCGTTGTACTTTTAATTTTGGAGTTTAACAAAGAATCTAGTTAGAGTAGAAGAACATTCGCAACTACAATCATGAATGTACTAAGTGAATCAAAAACACAAATAACAAGTCGGTGATACAGCTTTTACATTTGACAAAATACAGAAAAGACATATTGGCAGTTGAGTAGGCGTTTTTCATCTTACTTAATGGAGTTCGCCGCTGTACCACGTGATACCCTTTACCGTTTGTGCGGAACACTTATTTTCAATGAATATGGAATCGCATGAAATGACGTTTTCCCGAAAAAACGACGTCATTCCGGAAAGGAGAAAATTCGGGAAGCATGATTATCGGCCCAAATTTTTTAGTAAAATAAATTCAAGCAAATCAACTGTTCTTATGCATGTTTTTATTCTTTGTGAATCGGGGGTTCAATACCAGATTAAATTTTAAATTATACTATTGCGAGATCATTGTAAATTGAAGGGAAACGGTGGGTAAATTCGTGAAAATCGGCAATTTTGCCCAAATTTTGTACAAACTTCCACAAAATTCGATGTGGCCACATCCCTCAACCAAAGCCATTTTTATTTTAAATTAAAGATATTACTATTTTTTAACAATACATGCTGGTTTTTCTGTGGTTGAGGACTGTGGCCAATGTCAAAAATTGATTTTTACCTGAAAAAAATGAGTTGTTCCCGGCTACGATGCGTACATTTTTATCGGAAATCCCTACATTCAAGGGGAGCACCATGAAACGTGAAGAACGCATTTAGCAGCACGGTATTTCAGGCGAGCGAAAAACTTTAAAAATGGGTTGTGGCTGAAAATACCAAGATGTGATAAGCTTATGGTGAATGTTTAACAACGGATTCATGTAAGTATTTGAAATAAATAGCCTATTTGTAAATCTCACGGTAAAGTTAACCCATCTTTCTACTGCAGTTGTTTATATATAATTTATAAATGAGTGTAAGGCAATGTCAACGGCCGTGATAATGGTTTTTGAGATACTTTGATTCCTACTTTGATCTAGATTATAAATTTGACATAAATAATTTTTACTTGAATCATGCCTTTGTCATATTCTGAAATAAAAATTTTACTTTTTGTAAAAATGATTTCCCAAAAGAAATGCTGATCTGATGTGATCTGACGGGCCAGCAGACGTTTTGTTTACCACACAATACAATTGAATTATTACCATGGTACACAAAATAAATGACACAAAAATTCGTAAAAATAAGAAATACATATCAATAAAAGTCTAAAACTTAAAATTATCTTTCTTGTAAAAAAAACAAAACAATAAATTATAAACTAACGGAGCCAGGTTATCTGTAAACTTTATATATACACAATTTATACGTGTATCAAGTATGTACACCGATATAGCCGAGTGGTACTTTACGTGGCACTTGGATCTTGACGTCAGGTGTTCAAGTCCTCCCCAAGCTAATTTTTTTTTAGTAATTATTTTATTTTTTTAAATTATATATATATATATATATAAACTTTACAATATCAGATGAATATTGTATGTATATATATATATACCATATCCAATTTATATTTGTGAATCATAATAATGAAATCAGAACGGGGTTTTAGTACTGGTCAGTTAAAATATTTCACCTTTCCAGTGTGATCATGGCAATGTGCAGGGAGGGCTCTCGAGCGTGCCATGGTAGTGTCATGTGCTAATATTAAATTTTCATTAAAATAATGCATTTAAAATCAGCATAACAGTAGCATCGGTTTTTGAGGTCTCTTCTGAAAGACTCGTGACTGCCGATTACTTAACAATTTTAAGAAAAGTTGGTGGCACACTGCCTTGACCAAATGCAAGACCTGGCCTACACACATATTGAGTGAACAGTCAATAAAGATATAAAAAATATAATAATACTTTATACTTGATAAATTCATTAATAGATTAAATAAGGGTCTAACATATAAATAATACAAATTGAAATGAATTTTTGTGTTTTCATTCAAAGACAAAAACCCTCTCTTTCATTGCCAAATATCACATTTCATTTTTTTTTTATTTCAGGATGCCTGGAATTGGTCCAAAATATTTCTTATGCGTTCTTTGCAACAAAAGGACGAAACCTGGAGAACGCAGATGTTTGAATATTTCGATTAAAAATATCTTCAAAAACATTTCATGTTGGAAACAAAGCCTTCAGATATAATATGCAATAAGTGCAGGCAAGGTTATTATAAGACAGAGTGCAAAGGATCATCACACCGTGCTTCTATAAATAAGAACAATGAAGAGCAAAATGCACCACCAGCTCCACAGAAAACCACTTTAGTATCTAGTCCACCGTCAGTCATGTTGCCAATACAGTCGACAGCCAAAAGTCACTCATACTGTTTTATATGTAGAAAGCCTGGAAATAAACTAGTAGTTGTATCGGCAGATGCAAGATTTAAGGCATTCTTGAGAAACGAGATAATTATCCCATCTGGATCTCGATGTTGTCCTGGTCACTTAGCAGATGGTAATTTTACTGTGGGGTCGATGGATATTTTGAAATCTACAAATAATTCAGTTCCTTAATAGGTTAATTTAAATGTCAAAAATACCCGAAAAATGGCTGAGGTCAAGTATGGTAAACAATTTCCAACAAATCAACCATTGAATTTAAGTTTCCATGGAAAATTTTATTTTGATGGTTTCCATGGCAACCAGTATTTTTGATTATGATTTCATAAATAATGAGCAATAGTAAAAAATAAAACAATTTCAGAATATGAAAATCATTTCTTCCATTAATATTGAGTAGAATATAGATATTCTAAAATGGATTGAATGTGAACCAACAAGCAAACTTATATATGCTGAACTGACAATTATGGTATCTTTTATTTCAAATGTTTATGGTTACATCATGTTTGAGTTTCCAAGGCAACTTTACCATTACTACATGGTATATTTTGCATATCAATGTGAATGATAATTTGACATTTTTTTAAATGTTGGAACAATGATGTAGTACATATGTTTAATTTGACAACCACATCAATCAGAGATGATTTTCAGAAATAACTAAAAGGGACAAGTAACTGTTATTACTGAAGTAAGGCATTTGTAAATAGTTCATGTCATAGCAACAGTTTTCAGTGAATTTAATGGACCACAATCTAAAAAGGGAATTACTAAATAAATGGTGGGTTTCCATTACCGTTGATTACAATTTTGTATAACATTTGTTATAATTATAAGAAAATTAAAAAAAATCTCTAAAACAGGAGAATTCATGTATTTTCTTCAATATTTGTCAATTTCACATGCCTAACGTTAACTTTGAACCGTTGCTATGACAACAAGAATGAATAAAAGAGAATAATTGATTTTTTTAATTATGCTATATGAGTATATTTCACATGTCAATATGATTGATAATTTTACATTTTTAAATGTTGAAACAATAAATAGTACATGTATTTAATTTGACAACTACATCAATTGGAGAAGATTCTAAGAAATTAAAAAAGTACAAGTTATAACTGCAGTTAGCTATTTGTTAATATGTCATGCCATAGCAACAGTTTTCAGTGAATCTAATCAACAAAAATTTTTAGAAAAAACTACTTAAAACATGATGGGATTTCACAACTGTTGATGACAAAAAAAAAACAACTCAAATCAGGAGAATTCGTGTATTTCAACAATATTTGCCAATTTCACACGCCTCACTTTGAACCGTTGCTATGGCAACAAGACTGAATAAAAAAGAATAATTTTTTAATTTTATTATACTATATGAGTAAAGGTATAAGTAAAATAAGAATGGATGATTTCCGAGATTGGGCCATTTTTGGTGGTTCGTGGCTCAACTCCTTTGTGACGTTGACGTTTTCCAAAACGTGCCGAACAAACGTTAAGAGGTATTGATCACGTGTTACAGCGGCGAACCCCATTAGTTTTGAATTGTATAGCGGTGGTGAGTTTTGAGAAAGTACAGAATCAAAAGGATTGTCGCTATGATTCGTTAAAAGCTTTTACTGCTAATAGTGAACTCCTTTCATATTTAATTCACTACTATAGAGCATTTTCCAACTACGGAGCTTTAAACTACGAAGCATGCTGATTACAAATAAATTCCAACCCCGGTATATTGTAAACCTAGGATTATCAGGGCCCTCAAAGGTTTTATGACTGCCATCACAATGTTTTTGATAAGTTTGATTTTCTGCATCATGGACATGTCTGACGTGCATAGTTCCATGTTCACTTCATTCTCAATCCTAATTATAGGCATGACGGGTTTTGCTAGCGAACAGGAAGTGCTTCCTTCTAAAGCACCCCGGCTTGACTTTCCTGGTAGAGATTTAAGGTTTCCAAAATCTTTACTATGCTTAAGGATTTTGATTCGGGCAGAGATTTCTATATTTGTATTTGATTTATATATTTGTCATAGTTCCATGTTCTATTACTTTTGGCAAAAGATATTTTGTCCTTCCAGTGTATTTGACATCATTTTCCTGGAAGAAAATCAAATGTTTGAACTTATTTTCCAGTTATAAAAGTTTTTTGCTTGGTTTGCTTCTCAAATTGTAATGTCGCTATGATAGCGTTTTATTTGCATTGTCTTGTATTATTTGCCTGTTCCCTCAATTTGGTATATCAAGTTATTTTGGTGAGTTGGCTAAATCCAAGTACACTTTTTTAGCTAAAAAATCCCTTACTCTTTTGATCTGTCTAAAGTAGAGTCGCTTCTCGATCTATTTTAGATAACATGAATATGTTTTTTACTCATAAAGGACATCCTCAGGCTTTAAGATGTAGCAGTAAGTTGATATATACTATAATGCTTCTTCTTGTAGAACGGTGTTTTGATATTTATATCCAATTTTGTTAATTCTTTGTATTATTGATGTCTTATACTCATTCCTCTGTTTCAGTGACATTTTCATACTTTTTAGTTGAAACATCTGCAATGTTGGTTTTTTCTTTTCTTTTTTTATTTATTAAATAAATATATTTCTTTTAATTTTCGAAAGAATGTATATAAAGACCACTCACGGGACCTAAGCATTTATTTATTAATAGGACAGTTGGTCCTTATTGAAAATGTTCTTTTGGTTTAAAAAGCAAAGGGATAAAAACATTTGACTTTACGAATTGACTTTATTTAGTTGTGAATGCCTTAGTTTTATGTTCATCAAAGATTATATAAACAAGTCAAGCACCGCCTAAACCTTTGATTAATTCCCGATAGTGTGTGAGCTTGGTTTCTGGATTTGAGTACTTTTAACTTGTAATTGCGCTTAGAAAACAAATAAAAATTCTAATAATGAAGGATAGAACTAAATTGGATTTTGTACAGTTTACATTCTGAGTATTAATTAAAGTTGATGGTTTTAAAAGTTTAGATTGAATATCGCAATAATGCATTCGGTGCAAAATGTAGCTTAGTGTAGCAGCTAATTTAAGCCAGTAGTTGAATGACACTAAAATTGTACCATTCGTACATATTATGCATTTATACGATGTCCCATGTTTCAAACTGTAGGCGATTGGAAAATTAATATTTATCAAAACGCATCAAACATACCACAAATCTATCCTCCGACACCTGAATATTTCCATCAGTAACCACAAAGTCCTCAATATGGCACAAACTGATTTTCACTACAAATGACTGAACACTTAATAGCACTTTACTTGAATCAGTATTATACAAGATGCAATAAATAATGTGTACAAATTAAATGTTATATAAAACCGTTGTGAAAACAAATTTATACGAACACTATATTAGATACATATACAGACTTCTCAACCAATATGTTGTTAGAATGGTTTGAAACGTTTAACGTTGCATGTTAAGATTGTTTGCAAGCGACAGAAAACTAATTTATAAGCTATAACATAATCTTTCATTTTACAAATTTTCATCGATAGTTCAAAATGTGCATGTTTCTATTTTTGTGTAAAGAAAACCAGAAATAATGCTCTAAAACATATTTGATACAAAATATTGTTTCATAATTTTTATCCAAGCAATACTGGTGACAAGTTGTATTTCGAAACGACCGTCTAGCGGTGTAAGATCAACACTAGTATAACAGGCAATACTTATAAACAAAACATTCATATTTCGAATATGTTGATGTATGCTGACGCTGTGCTTCACTATATCTAAGTACGTTTAATAGCAGGAAGCAATTAGACAACCTAGCTTTGTTAGTTAAAGCAACAAAATGACCTTGAATCTATTCCGAGACTGCTTCTAAATGACCATTTTTCCAACAAAATTACTTTGATAAAGTTGGATAATAGTCTCTGGAGGATATAAAATAATTAGAAGATTAGTTTCGGATGTGAAACTTCTTGTGTGGTCATTCACCTACTGTATCTCTCTAAGCTGTAAATGAAAAAACAAGTTCATTATTTCAGGGATACTAAGCATGTTTAATATGAAGATCCCAATCCGATACAAACATCTAGCATATAATATTATTGTCAATGGAAACCCTACATTAAGACACGTAAGTGGGAGGTCGTGGGTTCGATCCCCGGCCAGGTCAGACCCAAGACTTGAAAGTGGGTATTGACTGTTCTTTTGCCAAGCACTCGGCATTACGTAAAAATGTTACGGTTTTTTCGGATAGGAACTTAAAATAAACGCGGTCCCGTGTCACGGTGGGCTTGGCACGCTAGAGAACCCTGCTGTATAATGCCATCAGCGCAACGCATGAGCAAAATTTCTGAGTGAAATTTTATTAGTGAAATATTTTTGACTGGAACGTTAAACACCCTTACTCTCAACTCAACTCCTACATTAAGACAAAACATACTCATTACAGTAAGAATACCGTTTGTTTCATTTGTAAATATGTTAAATTGTCCATTCACATGTCTAAGCAATATGAGATAATTAAATATAAAAAGACTAGGCAAGTGTCGCAACGTTCATTTGTCTTTGTTATTTACGTTATATCATTGAAATGAAAAATAACCGGCATATTCGCAAAAAAAATATTTTATTTTGTTTGTTTCATTAACTGGTTTTATTTCATCTATTATTTTATATTGGGTTTTTAAATTGATGATGGAAGCCTGTTTGAAGATATTAGTTGGATATATTTGACGTCTCATAATTCCATGTTCCTTTCACACAATTTTGATTACACACGTGGCGGGTGTAGCTAGCTAAACAGGAGATGCTTACCCTTCCGGAGCACCCGGCCTCACTTCTCTGGTGGAAGTTCACGTGTCTAACCTAACTTGTCAGTTCCAAAGTTTTTACTTTGCTTCTGGATTGTGATTCGGAAATGGATTAGTATGTTTGTTTTTGATTATATCTTCAACCGAATTTCATAGCCTGATTTTAGTATATCGAGCTTACATTTATTATGTTATTGCGAGCTAGTGATTTTCGTAAATCAATTTTCTTATGCTACTTTTCTTCAGACTCTACAATAGATATGTTATATTTTATACCAATCCACGTTTCATTAAACTACAAGTTATTACATAATATTTCACAATACATAAAAGTGCATTTTACCCACAAACGGAATAAAGATTTAAAAATGAGCTTAAAAATGGACCATATTAAGATGAATTTAGTTTAAAAGGATTTTATGAACACAAGATTTTAAATTTGCAATGCTTTGGAGAAATATATATTATAAGTCATGTTTCATTGTCTGATTCAACTAGACATCAATATTCTCTAAGTATAAGACATTTACTATTGATGATGTTATTAACATGCCTGCAATCTGCAGTCAAGTACTTCTCCAGTCAAAGTTACAGATTTAAATGTCAGCAATGAATAGAATCTTAAACCTTGCAAATTTCACAAAATTCTTGTTCTCAAAATTCGTAATTATCAGATTCAAGTATCTTAGCAAGTGTTGGTGGCAATTTTCCCACTATAATACATTTATTATTGATATTGTTCTTAACATGGCCATTTTTGCAGTCAAATGCTTCAGCAATCGATGTTACAGTCTGACGTGTCATCAATGAATAATATGTTATACATTTCACAATATTCCTGTTCTCAAACTTCTTAAAATTTTCAATAGTGAGGTTTTTTTTATTTAATTTTTTTAACCAACAAAATATTTGTTATATGAAGTATGATAAATCATGCTAATAGCAACAGGAATATAAACACCATTTAATCTATGTTGTCTTAAACTTGCGCATGGATTAATAATTATAGAGGATAGCAACGTCTTATGACCCCAGGATGTTGATGCGTTTTCGGGATAAATATTTCCAACTCTATTCGTAGGGTTAATATATAGTCCAAAGACCATCTCTATATAAGACTCGCCTTCTTATAAAGGCCAGTAGAATTGTATACCTTTATTCATATTATTTGAACATGTGTATAAGGGTCACATGCCCATAAAGGCCAATTTCACTTGGTTTTTTTTCGGTGGCCGTTGTAGACAGGTTTGAAAGTACTTAACGTAACAGGGCACGTCTTTTAAAAATGTTTCCTATTTAAGCCTGTCTCACACAGAACACGGTTAAGCACACGGTTCCAATATGGTATACTCGGTTATACACGGGTTGACTGGTACGAGTATTGAGCTCCAATCGTGCCTGGGGATGAGTTGGTACGATTAAGACTCGAATGTATAATTCGTACTTGAACCGTATTGGTCGTATGGCGATCGTATGAAACCGTATTGGTCGTATAAAACCGTGTGTACACTCGTGTGAATCGTACGGTGATCGTGTGACATTCGAGTGGAGTGGACTTCATGTGCGGTTGTATATACTGTCTCGTACGGTCTCACACGGTCTAATACGATCATACACGGACATGGCACCTGTGCCAGTTTTTTAAAAGTTTTAAAGATCATACACGGCTTTCACGGATACACTCGAATGGCCCGAGTGTAAGTCGGATAAGGCCACGGTTGGTTCAGTTGTATGTGCGGTTTACACGGGTGGCCAACCGTATAAGCCGTGTGTTCTGTGTGAGACAGGCTTTACAGGCTTGTACCTTCTAATGACATTCAATTAATAACACTGCAATAGATAATAACATCTATATTTTATATTAACAATTTTACAATTATGAATTTTCTGTGATATTTACATAATAAAGAAAACTATGTTCAAATCGATATTTAATTATATGCTATATTAATTCACTCAAATGTTTCATCCGTATTTTTATGATTACTAAACTATGATTTCCTTTTATTCCAAATGGTTAAACATTTTCTGATTGTTGCTTTTTAAAAGCGGATACTCATTGTCAATGTGACCTGTATTGTGCGGTCATCGATTTGTAATTTATCATGATCATTCGAAAGACACGACAGCAAAATATATTAACCGTCTTTTGTATGTCGTACTTAATATTCTCTTTTCGTTGGATATAAAATGTTATTTTTGTATCATATAATAGACGAACCACAAACTTTTATCTATATTCAAATACAAACATACTAATCCATGTCAGAATCACAATCCATAAGCAATAAAAAAATTGGAACTGAAAGTCAGGTTAGACACATGAACTTCCATCAGGTAAGTGAGGACGGATGCTACACAAGGAAAAGCACCTCCTATTAAGCTCGCTACACACGCCACGTATGTAATCACAATTGTCTTGAAAGAACATGGAATTATGGGACATCAAATATATCCAGGGTAGTCCTGGACACAGAGACATCAAACTTATCCACAATACTGTGATGACGGCCATAAAACACTTTGAGGGTCTTGACAAGCCTAGATTTGCTACATCTTTGAATCAATCATTTATTTGCTTAAATTGTGTTATGAAAGTATATGATAAACATATTGATTGTATTTGGTATCAAAATTTTACAACCAACAATCGGTATACCAATCAGCACAAGCGTTGCAAGCAGTGAATTTATGCATGGAAATATTTTTACAAATTATCAGAATTTTAGGTGGAAAAGTTATGAAGCAGAAACAAGCATACCATCCATGTATAAAGAATATAACATTATGACACAATTTGAAAGAATATTACTTCATAATATCAACACTTCATAATGAGACGAATAATGTACTTTAAATATAAAATAAACACCATAAATATTTCAAAAAAGATAACACCACCTTATAAAATAAAAAAAACCCAAAAATATAAATATTTTTGTAAACATGTAAGTGTTTCTTATTTTTTTCACGAAGAACTATATTTTTCAGTGTAAATAGATACTGTATATGAAGAAACATTCGCCTTGAAAAAATTTTCACGATTTACACGGTAACTTTTGTACCATGAATATATCTTCTCAGCAAAATTTTTCACGATTTACACTTTGTACCATGAATATATCTTCTCAGCAAAATTTTTCACGATTTACACTTTGTACCATGAATATATCCTCTCAGCAAAATTTTTCACGATTTACACTTTGTACCATGAATATATCTTCTCAGCAAAATTTTTCACGATTTACACTTTGTACCATGAATATATCTTCTAAGCAAAAATTTTCACGATTTACACTTTGTACCATGAATATATCTTCTCAGCAAAATTTTTCACGATTTACACTTTGTACCATGCATATATCTTCTCAGCAAACATTTTCTGGCGTCCTTTGTTACACTTTCACTACAGACAATAAAGTGAAAATTTCTTACTGCCATATACCGTAAAACATGAAATTTTGGCGTGCATGTTATTTTGGCGTAATTCGCGAGTTTATAAAAAATCGCGAAAATAATATGCGCGAAAATGACTTAAATACAAATATCGCGAAAATATCATGCCGCAAAAATAAAGTGTTTTACAGTAGTTTAAAAGATCAAAACTGCGAAAGTTTCCTACCGCTAATGTTTCTACTCATACAGTATTAGGATACAAGCTTAAACTATCAGGATTTATTTAATTAAATATTGAAAAGTTTTTTTTAATGTGTTGTTTTTGATTGCAAAGTTTTATATCAACATATATCGTAACTTTGATATCTGTACTCTTATGGGATTACTTTGCAGTGATTGCTCCATATTTCAGAGTTTAAATTGTCACTTAAACGTTATAGGAATGGTTTTACAACACGTTCATGAAGTTTATGACATGCATTATAGATTGTAATCTCATGTGATAGCAAATCCTCTTAAAACTCTTTTTATATCGTTTGATACTGTGATTTCGACATGTTTGTTTACACTTGGTCTGATACATTTACAAAAGCAGACATTGTTATTGCTGGAATTGAAATAAACAGTTGTTATTCTATTGGTAAATCTGTAACATCCAAACTCATTTGATCAAAAAACTATTTTAAGAGTCCTTGTTAATGAGGACATTCTTCAAGTTTGATGAATTACCGATTTATGTTCACGATGATTAATGAGGAATGAACCAGTCTAAGTACTCGCTAAATTGAATTTGTAAATTGAATGGTCATTGAGAAAATTATGTTATTATTCACCGATCTATATGGAAATTTACAACACAATTGACATATTCCCGGCATACCCACAATGATCCGACAAAGGCTCGTCATGCTTGAATTACACACAACAAGAATGACAAATCGGCCTAAATTGTGCCATTTAATGACGTCACTGACACTAGTACGTCATTAGTAGCCTTGACGCTGCATTGGTACCGTGATGGCGGCCAGTGTTGGAACATAAAAGGCTAGGCCGGCGATACGTCAATTTTTGACATCCCCAAGTTTTTCAACATTATATTATATGTTTCTTTCGTGGTTGTAAATATTCGTCCTTTTTGCCAAATACACATTGTCAATACTCAAGTAAATATTTCGTCATAAGCATTTTATATTTGAGGCATGGGTTGTACTTTTTATCTACAAGAACAATGTTTGTTTATTTTTGGTAGAATAAAGACTATTATTATATGTGTACCATAGGTGGTACAATAAGTTTTAAAACAACCACGTCAATATTTTAGTAATTACTAGTGCCAATATGTATTTTCGTTTCCTATTTCGTAATTATCTGCATTCTGTCGTGTTATTGTTTGTCTTCTCTTTGTTCAGTTTTCGATTGCAACTTTCTGTGTTTTATTATTCAGTGTTTTTGAAAATAGAAAATATGATGTAATGTTAAACATTACACACTATCCGTGTGTGTGTGTGTGGTGTGTGTGTGTGTGTGTGTGTGTGTGGTTGCTATAGCCAAAGACAGTATTAATGGCACACACTTTATATTTTCATCACCTTGTATTTCTTACATTTTACAAGTAATAAAATCACTATGATTAGCTTACAAATCAATCTGACTTGATTATCTTTTTCCGTTTTGTAAATGAAAGAAAACGACAAAGTTAGCGGGTGTAGCTAGCTAAACAAGAGGTGCTTCCTCTTCCGGAGCAACAGACCTGACTTCCCTGATGAAAGTTCACGTGTCTAAACTGACTTGTCGGTTCCAAATTTTTTACTTTGCTTCTGGATTGTGATATGGATTAGTATGTTTGTTTTTTTTATTCTAAACATATAAAAACAAAGAAAGAAATATTGACCAAATCCTTTTGGTTTGATAAGAGGTTTCAAACTATACAGTTCTGATAAACAAAAGATAAAGAAAGTGACCTCCATCAAGGATAATTCCCTCAGTATTGCAGTAAAAGTGACATAATGAACAAAATAGTATAAATGGTTTCTGACCTCTACAGTTTTATTAACTACTGAAACAAAAGACATACATGTGTTCATGTTTACGGATGAAAGTTCTGACTCTCCATTGAACCAGCGTACATTTAAGTAAAAATATAGGCATTGTTTGATTACGCCTGACTGATACATAGATATTAATTAGTGCCCACCCACCACCTTAGAGCTTTAGGCACGATAAGTCATTAATTAACTAGAGAATTATAAACATGACATAAAAGAGACAAACAAGAATGAAGGTGATGAAGGTCTTCCAAACCTAAATAGTGTCCGTTTCACACGTATTGCAATTCACTTACTTAATGTACTGTACTGTTTGTGCATTCATTAACCAAAAGACGTACAAGGATTATTGTTGATATAAATTATGGCGATTGTGTGTGGTTTCGAATATACACAAAAAGTTCACACGGAAATTAATTTCCTCTGAGACATAAATTAAGAAGTTAGAAATAGATGTTTGACGTAAATGATATCAAATCACGATAGACAGTGGGTCCACCATATGGTATAAAACGGATTATTTTTATGGTTGCACCATTGAAAAATGTATGACTATCCGTTAATCAGCGAGGTGCTATGTCTTGCGTGGGTGTTTCCATCATTTGCGTGCCTAAAACTTGAACAAAAGAAACCAGCTTCGAAACAAAAAACAGATTCGGGTGCGTCTTAACCTACCTCCAATTATTTCTACGAAAGCTCCAAAATTATCCGACTGATAACCTTGGAGAAACATTTTATTTAACAAGGGAAAAATTGGGTTTGTTGTCTTTAAGGTTTTTCATACTTTCCTTTGTTAATGTTTTTGGGTTGATTATTGCCAAGTACATCTTATACAATTTTCTTATTTTGTTTTATTTAAATGTCAAAATTGTTGTTCCAGCTTTTAAGCACTTCATAACACCTTATTTAGGATTGTTTTGTAAATATAAAAAAGCATCGATATATGGACATAAACAACGTCTTGACACAAGAAAAGTACAGATAACCTACTGTAAATGTATTTAATTTCGCATGTATTTATTTTCGCGGTATCGAAAATTTTGACATATCTGTTTAGTTAACTTTTCGCGTTTTTAAAATATGCACTATGACACAATAAGCATAACATAGTGTTCGCTCTTAATTTTCAAACCACCACGAAATAAGCGAAAATCCGTATGCCGCAAAAATAAATACGTTTAAAGTAACCGGATTACATGTTAATTCCATTTGATCATTACTCAAAGATTCAATTAAACTATAAATATCTGCCTCAATTCTAAATTCCTTATTTAGAAATTAATCAGTGAATTTTATCCATGACCATGGTAACCTTAGTTTTACCATGGTGATATCTGAAATCATTTACATCTTAATTGGTAGTTTTGCCTTTATCAATGTAGGCAAATTAAGATAAATCTTACTGTTATGGACATAAATGGTGGCACATCCTACGACATTTTATGCTTCAAGGACAACATTGCTTAATTGAATCGTATAGAGAAAAGTTAAGTATAAATAATAGTATGTTTACTCTACAACAAGGTCAGACTGAATTCGCAGCTGGTAATAACACGACAATGAGAAAAGCCAAATTGTTAAATTACGCCCACAGAAGAAATAAACTACATACAAAATTTACACGCAGATTACTATTAATTTAAGTAATATATTGATTATGAAAACCTATGTTGACAACAAAATATCATTCCCAAGTTAAAAATTCTTATTTAAACGTTAAAACGTAAAAATAGAAAACAAGATAAAATCTATGTATGTATACATGTATTCTTTAATAACACAAAAACACTTAAACTGAACCGACAACAACTGTATTCCATTATGTTTGAAGTATGTTCGAGTGAGTGAATGAATAAGTGAGTTGTTGCTTAAAGCCGCATCAGCAATATTGCAGTTATTCGCGGCTAGAACATGTAATAGATTCAATAGTATCAATAACACAAAGTATTAAAATGTCAAACTATAAATAACAATAAATAAATTTTTAATAAAACTATTGCTAAACCGATAAATACCAGTTATATCACAGACAATTTATAAATAAAACACTGAGTTATATATGATAAAACAACTTTATTTAATTATACAAGTTAATTTCCCGAAGGAAGCAAGGAAGTATGTTCGAGAATCATGTATATGTTTCCTTCATCTAAGTCACGGTCACCCTTCAAAACAGTTTCTCTCATAGCGATTGATTCATCTGCCAGGGTACATAGAACTATGTTTGGAGATCTGCCAGGGTACATAAACGAACGCGAGGTTAAGCGGTAAAAGGGAAAGTAACTCGTACATTGCGGACGTAAAGTCACGGTAAATAAACATGGCAACAACGTACGTAAGTCACACATAATACGACATCGTAGTTAAACAGACTTAACTATTACTGCTTTGAAGGGTGACAAAAATGTAATACAGGATTTTGGCAGGATACACGGCCCCATGTACCCTGTCAAAGATCAATGTACCCTTTGCTTTCTGCGGTTTTTTACTTATTATATTGGGTCAGAGCATTTAAAAAGTAATATTTTCCTTCGTCAATCCATTCCCTTAGATATTGGTTCCGAAGAGAACCACTACATAAACATTTCTAATAACACAAGATAAAGGGGTCTGTATTCATTTTTATGGGTCTGTCCATCAAACAAAGCCATAAGCATTTTGCAAAGGGTAAGGTAAAGGAGACTATCAACTTGGGACAAATAACCTTTCATGAAAGATGAAGTGCAATTTTAGATAGTTCTACAATCTTTATAAATGCATAATAAACATATATTATGCAATATATCATTCTAAATTTGTTGCATACATAAGTAATGTTTTACATATCGATGCAGAATTTTTGTTATTTTGATGGCAATCTGATTGTTGGGGAAAAATGGTTGGCCTTCGACATGCGAACTGACAAACAATGTTGCAAAACGATCTGCTTGGGATCGCCACTATGGGAAGATATGTAAGCTCTGAAGTCGATAAACGTTTTGCAAAACAAAAACATCAAATTTGGACCTATAAATATAAAAATCGTTAAATATTAGAATAGGAATCATGGAAATTCCAATTCAAATATGACACAATAGAACACATTTTATTTTAAACAAACGTATTAGTTCATTCTCAAGAGCAAAATTGAATGTGTGACAAAGAGTTATTTGACCATATTTCATCATTCTCAATTTGAAAGATTATAACGCTTTAACGTCTTAAATATAGACTGTTGAAGAGCAAACTTGTCTGATAATTGCGAAATAATGTATAATATTATATATAGTTCTTCTCTCTGTAGCAATGATTATAGAGAGAAGAGAATCCAGTAACATCATTATCTAAGACAATATACTCTAGAGGGTAACTATAGATCGATTACTGAATAGTCTGATACATTTATTGCGCGATCAGTAATAAGGTTGGGGAAAATCTTGATCGTCCTGATGAAATAATTTAAACGATTCTATTTCAATGTTTAGTGCGAATGGTCCAATATAAAGATCAAGGGTAAAAAAATATAAATAAAAAGGAACGCATTCCTGCTTTAACAAAATGATGTTTTTGGAATTCTGTAACAGACAAGGGAATATCTACTTTATATTGTTCTGAAAGGCTATATAAGCTGATAGTTGTCTGTTAAAACTAGAATCTCTTGAAAGCCAACCCCCCCCCCCCAACATCTCCGATTGTACTCTTTATAAGGAACAGGAAACAACATTTTACCTTCTGAAACACTATTTAATAATTTGTAAAGTTAGTTTCTGATTTGTTGATTTTATACATAAGTGTAGAACAATCATAGACACAACTATTAGTGAAAATAATTTCAGACTGAAATATTTCTAAGACTTCAATAAGATTATATATGGGGCAAAAGTATTTGACACAATTAAGATTGTAAGATTTAACATGTTAGCAAAGCAGTTATCTACTTAACCTTTTTATCAGACTGATTCAAACAAGATTCCTTAAAGCATAGTTTTACACTAACAAAAACATAAACAAAATGAACTTTTAGCACAACATTACGATTATAGTTGAATGTAAGTTATTGCATTGTTACATGTTCCTTTCATTCTCAATATAAATAACACACGCAACAGGTGTAGATTTGGACACGGCTCTTTATGTTTATTATTGATTATCAATAAGCATGCCCTTTTGTTTTTAAGTTACTGATGAAATACGTTATTCAGATGGTAATTTTACAAACATACAGTCATTTACAATGGTATTAATGTATTGCAAACTGTAAACATTATACTGAGGTCGTCAAATTCAATTTCCTAGAATCTAGACTTGGATAATAAACATGACCTTGAATTATGATCCAATAGCGAGATTTACATCTGACATCTTATTGAGGATTATTAATTATTGCTGTTCCTCGTATAAAGGTATCGTTTTTTATGAAGTGAACTTGATTTTGTACATGACAATCTTCTGTAACAAGACCATTCATCAGGAACCAATATGATATCGTTCATAATTTTATTACGAGATTTCGCTTTTTGCAATTCAAAGAGAAAGCGGGATAGTAATAAACCAAATCAAGGTTATTCAAAGCATAACATGTTAAGGGTGTAAATTTTAATGTCAGATTTTGTTTTCATAATGATAACAAAATAATCATATATTTCTTGATTTCCAAGTTTTTTCTTACGTAAAGTTTTAAGAAACAAAAGGTCATTATGGTTTATTAATCAGATCCTATATTCGCAGTCGCTGCTTTCTTAATTAATATTTGCCGTAATCTAAATCTTGAAAAAATTAAATCTTGTTAATTTTGTAATTTTTAAAAACTGGTATTTTGTCAAACTGTGTACTAGTAGATATCAAGAAATAACCAACACTTTCTTAATATGAATAATAGCGTAACTAGGTCATTAACTGCAAACTAGAAACGTAAAAATCAAATAACTTAACGCCGCCTGTTTGATTGATGCTAACTTGCGTTTACTGTTCCTCTACTACATTTCGTTGTGTTTCTACCGAAAAACGAAAAGGAATTCAGTTTAGTTTCTACCATCACTCTTGTAAACATCAGTCAATGTACTGTTTTTCAGAGAGGCTTTCGTTTCTAAATATGTCTAAACATTTCATAAAGAATATATTTCTGTTACATTACTAGGCAGCTTGCGGATTTAATCAATCATTTTAGGACGATTTTGTATTTTCAAGACCTCAAAAGGTATTATGTCTCTGTGTCCATGATTGCCCTGCGTTTATTTCACGTCCCATATACCATATTCTTTTGGGTCAATTTTGATTACACACAGGAGATACAGACCTTTCCGGAATACCCGGCCTCCTTTCCTTACCGTCTTAATTCTAATTGGTTTGTTTCGAAGGTTTTATCATAATTATTTTTTTTTATTTTTTTTTTTTTTTTTTTTTGCTTCTGGATTGTGCTTCGGAAATTGATTAGTATGTTTGTTTTAATGTCTTGGAGGGAAAATTGAAATGCTTGTGGATTTAATCAATATTTACAGATGATTTGTGTTTGTTTTATTATATTACTGCTCATTTGTTTTATTCCATAGTCTAAAGTAACCAATGATGGAAATCTAAAAAATGCAAATTGAAATTAATCATTTTATGTAGATTCTAAAAGCCTAACATGTTTTGCGCCAGTACTTTGGTCCATAAGCATTAGTTATAAAAGGTATAACAATTATATATTGTATTGCAGCAAAAGACTTTTTAGCCGATAACCTTGGTTTAAATCTATTTTAACGATCGGAAATAATACATAGTTCTTAAACATAAACACATAATTGAACATTGTTTGTATGTAAGTTATTTACATTCTATAGTGATATGGAATAAGATTGGTTAAGAAAAAAGAATAAAAAGAGCGACATTTCCGCAATAAGTATTAGGAGTTGAATTGCAAACTGTGTTAAGAAAACAATGAGCATTTTTTATACAAACAAAAGTTGAATTCAACATTGTATCTATTAAAATAAGAAATAAAAGTTTTGAAATATGAACCAATGTCACAAAAACATCAAGCTTAACCTTTATCCAATGTTTTGTGTGATATATTCATCTAGTCAGCAACGATTAAAACGTTAGCACAGTACTTAGTAATAAATGGTATTTGAAATTAAAACAATATAATGTACAAACAACAAACAAAAAAAACAAAAAATTAATCAACCGTTACTGCAATCTAAAGATGTCATATTCACTGTTAGACATATATTGTGTCTACACTATCTTGAGTGAGGGCAGTAAACTAGTGTCGTTAAAAAGTTTTGACATTTAAACTTGCCATTAATTCAATCTAAAAACGGTTGCATCTTAATCTCCAAGATTACAAACAAATGCAATATACCACTTTTTAGGATCAACTAGTAGAGCAGGAAATGGTTTTAACTTGATATTTACTTTAAATGTATTAAAATACAAGAAACAAAAAATCATCAATCAAGAGGATTTGTAAGTCTCGTCATTTGACCTATGTCAATTTGAGATTTTTCGACTAAAGACTTTTCAGCGAGGATAGTAGAAACGGGATTAAATTGCGTCAGTAACAATTCGTCGTTGAACGTAACCTAAGGTGACAATTGCTAGTTGACACTAAATTATTGGTGCAATTTTTTTTCCATTTCGGACGTAAATTTCATGATGACAAAAAAGACTCGTTCAAGGTATATTGTGGTACATGAAATCAATAGTGCTGATCAAATCTTAGAGTTTCTTAAAAAACTAGCATTATGGTTCTAATGATTATATCTCAAATTTGTTACAGGCCGCCGATGTAGTAATTTCAATATCGAAATTCAATTAAGCTTTTAAAATATCCGTTCCTTATTACAATTTCCAATCAAGTAAAATAACAATTTCCAATCAAGTAAAATAACAATTTCCAATCAAGTAAAATAACAAAAGAGTATCATTTTTAACACCTGAATGTGTTCAGTCTGACGTTAAAAAGCATTTTGTCTGAAAAAACTCTTTGACACATATTTTTAGCAGATGTGATGTTAATGCTTTCGGATCCTTACTGAAACGTATGACTTTGTTTGTGAAATTAAATATTTATTGTAAAGTTATGTAATGTGTGTGTCAATTAAAAACATACCGGTTCATTCTGCGTAGCACTGTTTATATACACGAGAAGCAAGTCGGATGATAGAGTGTTATGTATCTATTAATAAATAAGAGGGACCAACCATTTTGTCATCTCAAATGATGCAAAACAAATTAACAACATCTGGTCCAGAAAATATAAAAACAAATTATGCTTTTTTTTTATTTTGGCACGTTTTGTCTTTTTCTTTTTTCAGGAGACTTTCTTTATTGTTGGAATTTTTAAAAATAGAATATATTGTACAGATGGCGTGCTCTCGGCAAACATTTATTAAACAACATGTCTCTCGGTTTCTCGGGTTAATAACTGGTTACGGTTTCCATTTTTAAAAATTATGCTATTCGTCAATTTGACCGTACTTGCTATTTTGGATTTGACAATCGTGACATTCATTAGAAAACATACTGGCAGTGTATTATTTCCACTCAGATGCATTTTTTATTTTATTGTTGTAAGTTTTAGTAGAACAGAAAAGGAAACCAGTAACATAATCGTTATAACACTGTAAGAAATAACAAGACATTGTCACAGCTTTAATCATTCGATTAGAATGTTATAAAAATTGTTGAACGAACCAAACAATTAATCATATACGGTTTGATTGGCGATTTTTATTTGGTCCGTCACTTTCAAATCTGTAACACCTCCCGTTATATTTCTTAACATTCGATAAAACTACCACGTCTGTAAAATTGAGCAATATTTTAAGAGTATAACCAAATAAGATTAATAGAATCTATCACAACTTGTGGTTCCAGATAGGGAAATCTCCACCTGAGTTCTAATATATTTGGTCCAGAACAAAGCTTGCTGAGTTCTGGACCAAAATATTAGAACAAGGGTTAAAAGATCCTTATCTGGCACTACAAGTAGTGATTGATTCTATTTCTTGCATCAGAAAGTACAATTTTTCAATTTAAAATCAATTTCAACTTATCGATACACCTATGATTTTGTTGATAAAATTTTGCAGAAAAACAGCGTGTAGGCTATCTTGCACAGGGAGGTACAAGATGGAGATATCTTGCACCTCTATTTTTATGGAATATTCTATCTGGGGTGCCAGAAAGTATATCTGAAACCTTTTGTTTATATTGCTGTATTAAAATCTATTTAAAATAGTGCTTTATAGTTTGGAGATTTATTCCGTACAGGTAGTGTCTGGACATAATAAATTTGAACGCATTTTCATTATTTTATTTAAAAACGCCAAAACGCGAAATTAATTTTCCAACATTTTACGATAAAACATCAAGGTACGTTTGTGTGATACGTTGACACTGTATAAACCATGACAATATTTTGAATGTTAACATATTTCAGACACAAATAAGAAATATTGTGAGAAAAGCTACAGCTTCGATTGAGTTAAACATTCAGGAAATACACAATTTTTTACTCTTTATTGTAGTTTGGGCATGAGCCAGTATGGCTGCGTTTAAGAATATATAAGAATGGCTTTCATAACTATAACTGAAAAAAACTCGACAGCGCACATACACATATTTCGGACATTTATTATTCGAAAAAAACAACAAACAAAATATTGACGACCTTCAGATCATTCTAAATGCTTATAGATTTCACTGGTGTAGCAAACAATAAACGATGTCCTTTCAGTAGCTGTTCTACATTTTAAAAACTTATTTTTAATAAATTACATCCGCGCCGTAATAAAATTTCTAATCACAAAAGGAAAGCATTACGTTGTCATTATTAACACTTCTGTAAGTTCATTCTCAAGTGGGAACTTTATGTGCGACAAAAACATGTGAAACATTATTCCTAATTGATACATGTTCACGCGTTTGAATCACAATCAGAGAATGGTGATTTGTTATATTGACATCTGATTCGAGACGTATGTGATGTGTATGTGTGATGCATTTCTCTATCAGTCTGATTATATAAAGCCTACACATTACCGGATACTTTTGTTACATTTATGATACCCAAGAGAGTTATAACGAATCAGTGACGGAACAGTCTGTCTTTTTTAATCGATACAGTAATTATAGTAGGCCGTACGTATTGGGGGAGTTCAAAATTGCATCTGATTCAATAAAATACAAGTTTGACATATTTTCCTTCTATGTCTATAAGCAATTGGTATGTTGGTGGTTGATGTATATAATAGGAACAGGGTATTGTTTTAAATCACTTAATATGTAAACATATATATTAACAAACAGAATCTGTGGTTTTAGCAAAATACAGGTCAATTACTATAATAAATCAATTTTAGTAACTAGTTATGAATGAACTAACGTGTATTAAAAATTTCAATATGATCCACATCTCGATACTAGTATATTATGCTTATATTCAGTTATTCATAACTAGCGAAAACGTGCCAGTTCATGTACAAATCACAATGCCAAAAAGAAAAAAAAAAACTTCTAAAACTTTAAATTTCAGATAAATCACACTAAATAACTGCCATAAAGGAATGAGACTGGGTGAAACATCAAAATTAAGACGAAACTATGGAACGTCAAATATAGTTATTAAATACGATTTTATTCCATAAAATATTTTAGAACCGTTTTTTAGATTAAACATGTGTTTATCAAACAATTTATTTCAGATTCCAGTCAGTAACTTTTGAACGCAAACTTAAAATTATGTGACAGTATACTTATAAATAGTCATTTTGAACGAAAGTTAAATACCACGTTGTCTTTTCAATTTAAATTGTCGTAAATCTGACAAGAACTCATCATTTTCTATTTCATTGTCATATTGGGCTAATTAAAGTATCGCCCATATATATATATAACAAGTGTTCGATTCCACGACAGATTTTGGTTTAATTATGATTGTCAGTCAATCTTTATTTACAGCAAAGGTTATCCTCATCATATATTGAACTGAATTTTACACGTGGCAACCGCGTATAATAATCACATTCATTAGCGATTGAATTTTAACCCATGGCAATTTTTATTCTAGAGAAATTGTGAATTAAATGTCAGACAAAGGACATCGATTGATTTAGAATAACTTTTCCTTTTTAGTCATGAAGTAACAACGACAGTCACATATTTTTTTTATCGAAATATGTAGAGGTTGTAGATAATATCGATAGTACGAACTTATAGCAATGTAATGTGGTACATTCTTAGGTAAAAAAGGCAAAAATAGCTGATGAATAACATTACTGATTGAAATATAAAGGGTCCATTAATATGTCTGTTTCTTTGTTTTGTCATTAAATTGACATTAAAAGTTTGGAATCTGTAGTGGTTTGATTAAACTAAAGTGATTTTATTTTTGTTTTGAAGTAGGAACATGCTCAAAAATAAGTATAATTCTCTCTATAATTTTTATAAAAGTTGGGTATATACATGGCTACTGCATATAATTTTTATAAAAGTTGGGTATATACATGACCACTGCATATAACTTTTATAAAAGTTGGGTATATACATGACCACTGCATATAATTTTTATAAAAGTTGGGTATATACATGACCACTGCATATAATTTTATAAGAGTTGGGTATATACATGACCACTGCATATAATTTTTATAAAAGTTGGGTATATACATGGCCACTGCATATACTTTTTATAAAAATTGGGTATATACATGGCCACTGCATATACTTTTTATAAAAGTTGGGTATATACATGACCACTGCATAATAGAATTGCATCAGGTTGGACATTGATGTTTTCATTCATTTACAACAGATGTTTTATCAAAGAATTCATGATTACTCAAATCTTCCCTACTGAATTTGACAGTTTTTACTTTGCTTTTTTGACTGAAACTTGAAAATGGATCGGTATGTTTCTTTTTATCTTAAATTTGCATAAATACTAATTCAAATGTCACAAGGATCATATAAAGTTTATCATTAAGCATTGCAGGTAACGGCAAAATCTAGATTGTTAACAGACAACACAGACGACACATTCAGCTGCCATGCTCCAAATATATATTCTATTGACGTCATAATTGACTTCGATAAAGCTCGAACAATGAAATGTCTAAAGTTAAGATTTATCAACATGCATCGGGCACGAATGATGTTGAAAGAACAACACGAGAAATTAGTTAAATAAATTCATTGTAATGCTATAACAAGAGATGTTTTTCCCTTCTTTTTTATTTGGTAGAATATTGAATTGTATTATATGTAATGTGGTTCATGCCATTTAAATAAAACAAACCTCCAAGGACTCAAATTTTTACTTTGCTCTGTAATTTTGAAAGTTTATTTTTGATCATATATATTTTTGTAACTAATACTCAAAATACGTAGTAAAGTGTCTACAAGCATCCTGATTTAATACACAGAAGATTGTAATCTAATTACAGAAGATTGGTGTTAAGTTTCTTTTTTATAATTATATTGTTGAAACGTTTTCTATCACGCTAAATATCAACGTCTGATAGTCTGTTTAAATTCTATCGATTTTATATGTAAGAAAATGATATATAATTATCCAACATGCAATTTCAGGGAAGATAACTATGTTATCTTGTATAAAATTTCTTAACTACTGTATTTCCATAAATTCAGTGCACATGAAAAATGCAAGAATAAAGTCGTATTTTCCAACAAACTCACAAAAAATTGTCAAAACTTATCACAAATATACTGACCTAATAGGGAAAATATTTTTCATTCATGAAAAAGTGAACTTATTTCTGTAATTAGAGCAATTTTTTAACCTTTTAACAAAACAACAAATATGACTATGTCAAAATTATCCCTTCAGTATCTTCTTACTTGGAACAACTATAAGCGTTATGTCATAATTTGAATATTCATGATGATCACACCTGGAAAAACCCCGAGCAACAAATACCTACCTGACCCTAAATGATATGATGTAACTTTGAATAAGTCCCAATTGGTGAATAAACGATCAAATTTCCACAATTTGCGCAAAATTTCTCTATGTACAGAAGAACTGAACAATAATGTTTTTACTTAAAAATATAATTTGGTTAGGTCAGTGCATTTTAAATGCATTTTATTGATAGTTTAATGGAATCATTTTCAATTAAAAGAAATAAATAATAAAAATCATGTGACATCAGTTTATGGAAATACAGTAATTAAATATGGCACAAAATATTGATTGGTGTAAGAATATTTTTTTATAAAAATGCTTATGATTATTCGTAATAAACAAATACACCATAAGCAGGTGAAGCACGTATATTGCTGCATAGAAAGGAAAGTTGAAAATAGAAACATTGCATATATAAGAAATGACGTCTTTAAACAAGTCTGTCTCTCAAAGTTTACAATCTCGTATCCAGTTTTCAATGACATCCAAAATGTTAACATTGGTCTTTGTATTTCACTACTTTTGCGGTATAAGATATTCTTTTTTAATTATAATTCCAGAAAAAACATAAACAAATTCCCAAAAACTAAGGTTTACTCCCTCATGCAATCTACTTCCTTAGCTAAATTTGGAAAAATGTACTTTGGTCCTTTGGGAATCTTTTCAACATCTGAAAAATAATTGGTTCACAATTTTTGTCCAATATCTAATCATAAGGAATTGTTTCTGAATCAGCAGCCAAATGTTGTTAAATTAAAACTTATATAATATGTAATTAACTTAGAAAATTTACAAGTGCTGTCTGGTCAAAAACATAAAGCTTCAATCACACCAAATGACATTCTAAAAAGCTAAAAAAAGTTTTAATAAAGTGAATACAGCTATCATATTGAATTGCAATATAACACCTGAAGCCTAACAGTACATATCGTCTGGAACATTATTATTTTAAAATGAATATCTGAAGTCTGATAAAAACTATATATTTAATATCAAGCACAGGATTTCACAGGATTATGGGTATTTTTGTGCTGCATTTATGGTAACTGTATATCATATTAACAATCCTCTGAAATTATATTTCATATAGAATATTAACCAACTTATAATATTCTTCGGATTTTTTAGCAGAATTTTCTGGTTTTTCGGTGTGTTTGTATTCTATCAATATAGACTGTAAAATTTATGTAAAAGCAAAGTTTTTTTTTCATTTTAGAGCTTGGTACTAATATATTGCTTCATTTCTTTCCTCATTGTCATGATCAAGTCAGCAATTTATCTATTATATTATGCAAATTTACCAATCCACGTCCAAAGTACTGTCCCAAAACAAAGGAATAACTGAGAAATTGAGTTAAACAAAAATTAATAATGATTGGCATATAGAGCAGATGGTGATTAACTGGTGTAGTTCAAATATTTTGGAGGTGTGGAAAGTAAGCAAAAGCAAGTTGCAGCTGTAAAACATATAATTGCCAACAACCAATATAATCAAGGACATGCAACAAGAAAAAAGCAAACAAGACTAGAGGAGACAAATGCATATGAGGATCATTGAATCTAAAATTACGGACATTGGGTAATCACTGGCTATAATGATTAAATGCTCAGTTGTGTGGTTAGAGTAATCCTTAATACTTTTTCTAGGTGGCATTAAAATGTACGTTTTAAGATCTACGGTTTATTGAACAAAACAAAAAAAATCAACACGCTAACCAAATTCAATATACCTAGACGATATTATAAAAAGGTACATCAGAGACTAATAAATCTTGAAATATAAAATAAAATTGTTGCATATATGGCAGTTATTGTATCATAACATCTGAAATACGATAGATTTTTGTTTGAAATATGACAACGCCATGGAAAACCATCTTTTATATTAAAGTGAATTTTCATTAAGGTCGTTTTTTAGGCATTTATAAGCAACAATATAGGTATTAACAGCTGAAGTATTAGTATCACGGTGATAGAATGACATTTTCGAACGTTTCCTTAAAGTTTGTACTACATTTACTCTTTTTATACACGGTTATGCATTGTGTTATTTTATTAATTATTTCTTTTTACCAACACACTAAATCGCAGAGGCATTACCGGTGTTTTTCTGTAGTTAAGATTTTCATTATTAAATTGGAATTGAATCGTTTTTGTTGTTAGTTTATATTGGCTTATGATATCGTTTGCTAAAATATTAAATAAAAGATCTGAAAGTTGTGTATTTAGTGTTACTTACAATAAAATAATTTTTTTACATATCTTTCTATCCGTAAAGGAAAGACATTACTTATCAAACTTAAGTACCTATACAAACACATATGTTCCTAAACAGCACTAGATTGTGCTGGATACCCAATACTTATCCCAGTAAAACGCTTAAACTTGGCTTTGTGGGGATGCAAACCATATAGTTTTGGTGGCTATTGCCTTGTGAATTCTAAAATACCAGTGTCCTGCTAAAGAAGAAAGTTTTATTATCAATGATCGTTGTATTGTATAATAGTTTGCATAATGATGTTATATTTCGTCCTTTCTATTGGAATGTGATAAACGTTTCTGGACTAGACATACATGTTTTCCTATCATTGCAGTGACAGAGTAGTCAGAAGCACCGGATTAGGGTTCACAAATCATTTTACCGCAAAGAATCGAATCGTTCATGGAAAAATTCTTAGTCAGAGGAAATCAGTTTGCTTGTCGAATGTCGGTAGTTTTTTTCCTACTTCCGATTTCCTCTACATCTCAGAGTTGGTTGTCTCTACGTAATTGGAATAATGTAAAGAACCTTGACTGGAGGCAAAGCTATAACTCCATTCAACCGGTACTACATGTTATGTGGATTTTTTACCCATCAATTCCTGATGTCAATGTCCTTTAAGATAAATGAAATGGTTACATAACGTGTTCACAATGTGAATGCCCTCTGACTTTTATATGAACTAAGTTATGAAAATAAACAGGATTCAAACAAAACATATCCATTATCAATTTCAAGTTTTGACAGTACCTTAATCAAATCATTATAAGCTATACTACCAGAAGCTATCGATTATAAAATATACACTGAAAGTCGTCAATCATTGTTTGGCAGATCATTATTTAATATTGATATGAACCCATTCCTTCGAGGTTGCTTTTGACGTAAAAATATTCTTCAAAAAATAATATCAGTTTACTCTTGAATCAATAGCATTGTCATGATTGAAACCATTACGCAATTGCGTCATGAATTCTAAGTGTGATTAAATTTGAAACCATTCGAACATTGTTCTTAGATTGTAAGTTTTGAAGTAATTGATAGGAAGGGTTTCAAAATGTTTGATACAATATGAAATAACTCTGAAATAAAGATGCAGTAAAATCTTACTACTTCATATTACATTTCACAGCAAAGGGCTTGATACATGAGCATACCCTTACAATTCCAAAAGTATTATGTTTCCTTTGTAGTGATGTGTAAATGGTAGCCAATTTCATCGTAAATTATACATTCTGTTGCAATTTGTATGCTTAATTTTTGTTTAAAAAATGCATGATGTTATAGAACTATACGGGCCTTTGTTAATCATCAGGAAATACCCACATGTACATAGGAGATTTGATAAATGAAATGACAGACATAATTAATATATTCAATTGAATCGTATATATATGTTTGAATTGTGGAATTTTTATTTGAACAAGAGTCGCTACATTGTATTTGTGTGCCATTGTAACTTTGATATGCGAAATAGTTAACTACCTGGAATTTTCCATTCCCGTTTCAATTAAAGTTATTCATTTTACAGATCATTATGCATTAGTGTATTTATTGTCATTAGGCTTTCTCTACATTGCAGTTAAAACGGTGTTGTAACATAATAGATAACAGCATTAACCTTTTTGAACCAAATTATATAACGATTTACCAGAAAGACAGACACGCTCAAATTCGATGCCAATAGGACCAAACTGGAGGGGCTACATATCCAAGTTTGTAGTACATGCTATCCAATGTAAACAAAATCGTTCCTTATATAGACTATTGAATGTGTACAATTTTCAACATCACTGCATAGTGAGTCAAATTTGACCGGCCTGTTGCACCTTTCAATTTAGAATATTCATTTAGAAGAATCCACCCATTACATAAGTAGTATTAGGGTTCGCAAAGAACAGTGTTCGTGTTTAGTGTTACCCATAATGTAGACAAAATTAACACGTGCATATACATAAAAAACCTGATCATGATTAATATTTAAATTCAAAGGTCAAACAGACAGGTCAATGTTATTTTCCTATACAAGACCTATGGTTAAATGGCGGTGCATCGGTACAAGGATACATAGTTGTGTTTACCACATTTAAAGATTTCATGGATATTAAGATATTGATGGCATTCAATATATTATATTGACGGTAAATGGACATCTCCATTTAATAAAAGCGATAAACTATCTGCATTTGTCAAAACAAAACACTATATCAATCACAATATGTCGTTGAAACTTTAGACTACGTGTTGCATGTTGACAATTCGGAGAAGGTTTGACGGATGATGCAAGTCATTAATTTCATAATATAGTTTTGTGACCTTTCGTCAAATTTTATTAGTTATAAAACAAAATAAAAATAAAGTTATGTTATCAAAACACCAGCAAGTGACAATTGATATCTGGAAAATTATTTTTGTGAAATCTTAACTCGTTTTTTCCTACATCTACAGTAGAATAAGTCGTCCTTGTCGTTGTATACATTTCAAAGCTTATAGATACTTTGAGATTTATTTTGAATCTATAACACAACGTTCGTTTAACTTTTGAATTTGTCATTTTTTTTAAATTTTCTTTTGCAATTGCTTGTGTTTTCTTACAACATTTTTAAATGTATAATTTATTATATATAACTCTTGTATATCAGGTATTTATTCTGATGTTTTGTTTAAATAATTTAACGTTAAACGCAATGTTTAGTAAAGATGCAAATCAGAAATAAAAATGAACTTTTGAAGGGGCAATAACAATATGTTTATAAAAAGTTTGCTTTGTAAAAAATACCATCTATTATTATGAGCGACATGTCAATCCAAAACAAACATATTAATCCAGAAGCAAAGTAAAATCTTTGTAACTGACATGTCAGGTAAGACACGTAAACTTCCACCAGGGAAGTGAAACCGGGTGCTCCGGAAGGGTAAGTAATAAGCATCTGTGTGTTGAACACCAGATTATAGTGGGCATAAAATGCATGAATACTTAAGTCATAAGCTTTTTATAATATCTGATGAATATTATAAATATATTTAGTTTTTTGTATAAATACCGGTATGACTTGTTTTTACTTTAAATGAATAAATCAATATAAAGGAAAACAGCAGTGAGAGTCCGCATGACCTTTAATTTGGAACATTCATATGGCAGGAACCACTCAATTAAAACGTTAAGTGTCTGAATTTGCAGTTAATACAAACATAATCAAAAACAAACATACTAATCCATGTCCGAACCACAATCCAGAAGCAAATTAAAAGTTTTGGAACTGGCAAGTCAGGTTAGACACGTAAATTTTCACCATTGTAGTAAGACCGGGTATTCCGGAAGGGTAAGTGACTCCTGTTTAACTAGCATCTTTGAAAACATTTCCCATTGTAAAAAATGAGATGCAATAATGCTTCATCAGTTTTAGTAAATCCTTTTAACGTCAGAAAGTTGATATTTAACCATCAGTTAACGTAACACATTTTTATTTATCATTTTCGTTGTTTAGTGTTGTTATATTGGACATTGCTAAATTCCTCTTTTTTATTTCATAAAAGCTTCTCTTTCACTTAGATTTATTTGCGAGTCGTAAGAATTAAAATCGAAGTTAATATGAAGTATTTAAGTAAAAAAAATAGTTCAAATTTCTAGCTTATAAGAAAACATAGCGTACATGTACACGTTGAAAATGCTGTTTTAGTTCGTTTTGACAGAATACTGATATCAATGCTTTTATGTCTTTAGCTACAAAGCTTCGTGTGAATTATGTAAGTCAAGAAAAAACTTACTCGAAAGCAAATGATTCCCAGCTGTTCCGGATTAATACAATTTGAATTTGAATTGAGAGCAGTTTGTATTCTTGAAATAATTACCAATTCATATATAAATATAAAAATATTTTAACTCTAGACTTAACACCCATTAGGCATCTTGAAAGGTTAAACACAAAGTGCAGATTTAGTTTTTCTATCAATTTTTAACAGAATTAACAAAGATATTTCAAAAAAAGTTCTTTAACCAAAGATATCAATTGAACACAATTTTAGATTTGTTTCGAACTTAACGCTAAAATATTAAATAAGTCGCTGTCTATTATTTTCGTAAGTGCTTTTATACGATTTTTATTTTTGTTTTATTAATAAAAAGTAATCTGTCCTATTTGTAATGTCATTCCCTTATTTACATATATACCACGCAGTTGATGTTTTTAACTTTTTATTGGTTTTTTAATAAATTGTACCTTAAAGATGTTGTAGATGACTAATTATTTCTGTTTCAATAACATATTTGTGGGCATATATCAAATAAAATAAGTTATATTTATATATTGTATTTGCGATATTTAATTTATGTTTCATTTTACTAGTAATCTATCATTACAAAAAACTTTAATATAAGATTTTAATAATAACTAGAAAAATATGTTTGTATTCATTTATGATTTATTTTATTTTTTTAATTATTATTAAAATCTAATATTAAAATTTTTTTAATGATAGATCACTAGTAAAATGAGTTATTTGGACTCCACAAAAATACTATAAACAAGACAATGTACACACTTATGTTTAACTATAGGCAAACAATACTGACCTATCTGTTTGGTCTTTCTTTAGGAAGGTGGATCCATCCAATACATTAGTAGTTCAAGTATTTGCAGTTAAATGCAAAACATGTACGACCTTACATCTGTGTCCCACAACTTCTGGTTAATACTTTCCTTACTATCTTAACCACTCGACCAATGATTCTACGTACGTATATATGGTTGAAATAAGTGTTTCCCGACATCTTGATGAAACAAACACTGACTTTATTATTTGTAAATGCACTGGTGAATTACATATATTTAAAATAAATGTCAAGCAAATAGGTTTACGCTGTTTGCAGATATTTCATTTCCATTTTGTTTATCTTTTGATGTTATCTTGTCAATATGTTTGTCTGTTTTACTTGTTTCAATCTTTCTTTGTATTATCTAACATTTATCTATCCTTTTCTATATCTTCATCTGGCCTTTAATAAATCTTTTTTATTGGCTTATTATACCTTTAGTTTACCATATTCACATGTTTATTATGTCTTGTTGACGTCTCTATGTCCAGGATTACGTTGGATATAATTGACGTCCCATGGTTCCGTGTTCCTTTCACACAATTTTGAGTACACACATGGGGGTTGCTTAACAGGAGGTGTTTCGGAGCACCCGGTCTCACTTTTTTTGGCTAAAGTTTACGTGTCTATCCGGACTTTTCAGTTCCAAAGTTTTTACTTTGCTTCTGGAGTGTAATTAGGACGTGGATAAGTATGCTTTTTATTGTATCTTCATCTTGTCTCATTTAGAGTATGACGTCTACCCTTCATGTATTTTACCCCCCAGAATTCGATTGCCAAATCATTCTGAATGTCGATGCAATAACGTAGCGGTGTAGCTACAAATTTCGTTCGTGTACCCTAAAACTCAGACAAAACTATGTTTACCAAATACAACCTTAATAGCAGTGACTGATGAATAGATGTAACAATGAATAATTCTCATACATCAACAATAGAAACTAGACACTTGTTCTCTTAAGAGATTTACTTTACAACGTAAACATGTATGACACTAAAGATTTTGCAATCTATAATGCTTCTGTAGTGTTCTCAGGAATTAACTAAAGAATTTACCTAAAATACATATATATATATATATATATATAATATATATTAAAATAATAATTATAAATCTGAATATACCATTTATTTACCATTTGGGAACTTCTCTTGCCATGTTTTTCTTTTGTTTCATTTTGATGCATTATGTGTATGAGATGTCCTTTGGCATGCCTTTTTATAAAAAAGGAAGATTGCAAAGTAAGTGCATATTAAAGAAGAGCGGGCCTCATATAAGTTTTATATACTAACACACTAGACTAGTATAGCTACTAATTTTCGGGAGCATCGGGTCTAACTTCCTCGTGGAAATTTGAGTTTGCCGGTTTTCATAGTTATAGCTTCGTTTTGGGATTGTGGACCAATGTGTCAGTGTTTGATTTAGCTTCGCATAATATATTTGTGAGATAATTCAATATGTTATTTTTACAGCTTGGTTCAAGATTTGTTTACGTTCTTTGCCAAATGTGCATATCACTGAGTAAAATAAATCCGATATACTGTGATAAAACCTAACCCAAATTAATCCCTATGCATTGCAGATATATATCGAGTAATAAATATGTAGAAAATTTATGTCGTAGAATTCATAAAACATTTTAACTGTTCAGTTAAATGTCCATAAAATTCGAGGATTTAATGCGAGTCATAAGAATCTAAATCGAATTAAAATGAATAAAATTCACGCAACAACATTAAACAGAGTTTTGGATGTCTTTTATGGGTAATAAAGTCTTATCATACGTGCATTGACTTGACAGCCAGTAGACTTTAACATTGCTAGAGGAAAGCACATTTGTATTAAAGATGAATAAGAGAATCTTCGTAATTTTTTAAATATGATTTAAAGCCATATACACTCGTTTGTTCTTTAATAACGGCACGTTCTAGAGCTCTTGATTCTTGATATGAATTATTATGTCTGTTAAACTTCAGACTGAAAACATTATGTATAAAGTGTCTAGCATTTCGTGTTGTATGAGATAAAGATACAGTACAGACCTGTCGAAAGTTTAACACTGTGTCAACGAAAAGGACCCCTCAGTTCGGCTGTCAAGTATCTGAAAATTCGATAACTTAGGACCAACTGTCAGGGAATATGTCGTAGCTGTAAAAAGTTGTCCAAATATAGGTAACTATGGGCAGAGTTGCACTAATACGGTTGTTTAGTGTTACACTTTCGACAAGTCTGTACTGTATATAAATATGTTAACGGTATACATTTGTAATAAATTAGAACTTGACATGATAACTAAAGCGTTTTGATTTATTGTAAAATCATTTATTTTTGTGGAATTTTAGAGGTCATAAATTCGTGATTAGTGATATACACTCATTTTGGTGACATTTAAATTTGTAAATCACGAATATTGATACACCAAGAAAATGAATGATGTCTGACTTACACATAATATGTTCAGCAATATGAGTCTGAACAATACCTTGTTTAGGCACCCCTGTTTCGCTTTCTGCACTTGCCATGTGTGAAATCAAAACAATTTGATAGTGTGTGTGTGTGTGTGTGTGTGTGTGTGTGTGTGTGTGTGTGTGTTTGTGTGTGTGAGGCTTGCAGTGATCTGCGGATCAGTGAGTGATGAAGGTTTAGTATTCAAATACTCTTTAAGTTAACCCATTTTTGTCTTCATAAAAGACGTAACTGCATTTATCAGTCAATGATTTCAAACTTTGCTTTAAGACTGTTTGCTGTTTTCGGTCATCCGTTCGGAGCCGCCACCTAGTTTCAATCATAAAAAACAACTTAATCTTTCAAATTTGTTGTCAGTCTCAATAAGTTGTATGTCATTAACAGGAAAAATAAGGTTTCACCAGACAATACTATGGACACATAAAGATACTACGTTAAATGAATATCAGAGATATTATTACCACGCTGTGGTGATACAGGATTCTGTATCATACGAGTTCGATAAAACTTGTATTTCGTCAAATCAGATAGATAAACTGATATATATTTTATATGTCATCCAGAAAGTCATCCACATTGTAAATAACAGCTGTTGTTATACAATAGTTAGCATTGAATGTCGGTTAATGAGAGTAGTTAAATTTTAATGTTTTTCCTGACAATTGCGATACCATACGTATTGATCGAAGTTAAAGGGTTTACTTTTAGAGTGCAAAGAGTTTAAATCCTTTTTTAAAAAAGGAATTTTAAATCGTTTCTTTATAAATTAAAAACTGACAATTTAAGCTGAGATGAATTCAACTAGGACAGAGAGAGAGAGAGAGAGAGAGAGTGTGTGTGTGTGTGTGTGTGTGTGTGTGTGTGTGTGTGTGTGTGTGTGTTCGGTAAGATCACCCTTGAGTACTCAAGATTTAGAACTCAACGACCTTTTAAGTTTAGCAACCATTGTTTTAATAAATGAAATAACTGTCTTTAACAATCAATGACTGTAAACTTTGCTTTAAATCTGTTTGCTATTTTCCGCATTTTATCGAAGCAGTCGTCGAATTTAAATTGTAATGAAAAGAAATTTATATCGACTTCTTATCAAGCAAAAGCACTTTAAAAACTGCAAAACTCTGAAACATCAGGTGTGAAATCAAAATTGAAAATTATGTTTTAACGAAGTTTTAACAGCTTGGAAAACGAATTGGTTACGTATGCGAGGATTGCAGGAATCTCAGGATCATAGAGTGATGAAGGTTTAGTACTCGACTACTCTTTAAGTTAACCCATTCTTGTCTTTGCAAAAGAAGTAACTACATTTATTGATCAATAATTACAAATTGTACTTTTAGACTGTTTGCTGTTTTCTGTCATCCGTTTGGAGCCGTCATCTAGTTTTAATCATAAAAACAACTTAATCTTTCAAAATCGTTGTCGGTCTCAATATGTTGTATGTCAATAAAAGGAAAAATAAGGTTTCACTAGGCAATACTGTGCACACATAAAGATAATACGTTAAATGAATATCAGAGATCCATGTCGATATAAGTCAGAATTTAGTCGTAACAATTTGACGTACAACAGTTTCTATTGTGTCATAATTAACAAGTTTTACAGATTCGCCGCACTCTATTGAGACAAAAATGACATTTATCTTCACAATCTGACCATCATATGTCTAGTATTATACATTTAATAGATTAAACACAAGATCTAGCAATGTATGAACGTGTAATGAAAGTCGCATGGTTTATTATTCCTATATGGTTTACTTATAACTATGCTATATTTCTATATTCCGTCCAGAAAGTTTACACAGTGTAAATAACAGATGTTGCTTCACAAAAGTCAACATCGGAGGTCGCTTAAAAGGTCTTTGATAAAAGAAATTAATTCATCTGTAATTAACAATAAATATCATAAGTCTTAATTTAAAAAAATAAGGTTTATCTCTTCAGTGAAAAGAGTTCAACTGAAATGACAAGACATTTATTTCGACTTCTTATCAAGCAAACACGTGGGTTCTCTGATGTCTGTGTTGCGGATTACCTTTATATATTAGATGTTCATGTTTCATATCGCTACCTAAACAAGACGTGCTTAACCTTCCGGAACATCCGGCCTCACCTGTCTGGTGGAAGTCACAATGTCTATCCTAACTTGTCAGTTGCAGAGTTTTTACTTTGCTTCTGAATCGTGATTCTGACATGGATAAGTATGGTTGTTTTTAATTTAATGAAGCTTTATCGCCTGTGAAAACAACATATTTGTTATTTATGTCTGTAATAATTGCAGAAAACATCCGACCTTTCAGTACAAATGATTTATTACTTAAAACCCTTTTAGTTTTTCAATTCTTATTTTTGAAAAAAAGTAACCGTCTGTATTAATCAATGATTACAAACTTCTAGGCTGTTTTCCGCCATCCGGTTTGTTAGGAGCTTACATATAGTTTTAATCATAAAATCAAACTAATCCTTTAAAAACAGTCTCAATATAAAGTATGACAATAACTGAAAAAATAAGGTTTCGCCAGACACTACTTAGAACACATGAATATAGAAGGTTAAATTAATATCAGAGATCCATGTCGATATAAGTCAGAATTTAGTCGTAACAATTTGACGTACAACAGTTTCTATTGAGTCATAATTAACAAGTTTTACAGATTCCTCGCACTCTATTGGGACAACAATGACATTTATCTTCACAATCTGACCATCATATGTCTAGTATTATACATTTATTAGATTAAACACATGATCTAGAAATGTATGAACGTCTAATGAAAGTCGCATGGCTTATTCATATTATATGGTTTACTTATAACTATGCTATATTTCTATATTCCGTCCAGAAAGTTTACACAGTGTAAATAACAGATGTCGTTACACCAACGTCAGCACCGTAGGTCGCTAAAGAAAGTTATTAACTTTTTAATGTTTTCCTGACAATTGCAATATTATAAGCATTGATCGAAGTAACGGTTTAATTTTAGAGAGCAAAGAGGTTAAATCCTATATTAAAAATGAATTTAAATCGTTTCCTTATAAACTAAGTACTGTCAATTTAAGCTAATGCGAATTCAATCAGAGACGTGAGAAAGTGTGCGTGTGTGTGTGTGTGTGTGTGTGTGTGTGTGTGTGTGTGTGTGTGTGTGTTTCGGCAAGATAAGTGCCTTCTGTCTAGGAGGCTACATCCGCCAATTATGAAATCGAAATTGAGACTAAAGTTATTTTAATGAAGATTTATAAGCTAGGGCAACAATGTATTTCTTATGTATGAAACGCCAGGATCCTTGTGTACTTATGATTTAGATAGAACTCAACGACCCTTTAATTTTAGCAACCATTGTTTTAATCAATGAAATAAAATAATACCGCCGTCAAATTTTAATCATAAAAACATCTTAATCTTTTAAAAATATTGTCAGTCTTAATATGATGTATGACAATAACTGAAAAAATAAGGTTTCGCCAGACACTTTTCTGAACACATGAATATGGAAGGTTAAATTAATATCAGAGATCCATGTCAATATAAGTCAAAATTTAGTCGTAACAATTTGACGTACAACAGTTTCTATTGAGTCATAATTAACAAGTTTTACAGATTCCTCGCACTCTATTGGGACAACAATGACATTTATCTTCACAATTTGGCCATCATATGTCTAGTATTATTTATTTAATAGATTAAACACATGATCTAGAAATGTATGAACGTCTAATGAAAGTCTCATGGCTTATTCATATTATATGGTTTACTTATAACTATGCTATATTTCTATATTCCGTTCAGAAAGTTTACACAGTGTAAATAACAAATGTCGTTACACCAACGTCAGCACCGTAGGTCGCTAATGAAAGTTATTAACTGTTTTCATGTTTTCCTGACAATTGCAATATCATAAGCATTGATCAAAGTTACGGTTTTATTTTAGAGTGCAAATAGGTTAAATCCTATATTAAAAACGAATTTAAATCGTTTCCTTATGAATTAAAAACTGATAATTTAAGCTAAAGTGAATTCAACCAGGGAAGAGGGAAAGTGTGTGTGTGTGTGTGTGTGTGTGTGTGTGTGTGTGTGTGTGTGTGTGTGTGTGTGTGTGCCCCCTTTCTAGGAAGCTACACCCACCACCTGTGAAATCAAAATTGAGACAAAAGTTATTTTAATGGAGATGTATAACCCAGGGCAACAATGTATTTCTTATGTATGAAACACAGGATCATTGAGTACTTATGATTTAGATAGAACTCAACGACCCTTTAATTTTAGCAACCATTGTTTAATCAATGAAATAAAATAATACCGCCGTCAAATTTTAATCATAAAAACATCCTAATCCTTTTAAAATACTGTCAGTCTAAATATAAAGTATAACAATAACTGAAAAATAAGGTTTCGCCAAACATTACTTTGAACACATGAAAATGGAAGGTGAAATTAATAACATAGATCCATGTCAATATAAGTCAGAATTTAGTCGTAACAATTTGACGTACAATATTTTATATTGTGTCATAACTAACACGTTTTACAGATTCCTCGCACTCTATTGGGAAAACACTGACATTTATCTTCACAATCTGGCCATCATATGTCTAGTATTATTTATTTAATAGATTAAACACATGATCTAGAAATGTATGAACGTCTAATGAAAGTCTCATGGCTTATTCATATTATATGGTTTACTTATAATTATGCTATATTTCTATATTCCGTCCAGAAAGTTTACACAGTGTAAATAACAAATGTCGTTACACCAACGTCAGCATCGTAGGTCGCTAATGAAAGTTATTAACTTTTTAATGTTTTCCTGACAATTGCAATATTATAAGCATTGATCGAAGTAACGGTTTAATTTTAGAGTGCAAAGAGGTTAAATCCTATTAAAAAACGAATTCAAATCGTTTCCTTATAAACTAAGTACTGTCAATTTAAGCTAATGTAAGTTCAACCAGAGTGTGTGTGTGTGTGTGTGTGTGTGTGTGTGTGTGTGTGTGTGTGTGTGTGTGTGTCTGTGTTTCGGTAAGATAAGTGGCTCCTGTCTAGAAAGCTAAATCCACCACCTGTAAAATCAAAATTGAGACTAAAGGTGCTTTAATGAAGATTTATAAGCTAGGGCAACAATGTATTTCTTATATATGAAACGCCAGGATCCTTGTGTACTTATGATTTAGATAGAACTCAACGACCCTTTAATTTTAGCAACCATTGTTTTAATCAATGAAATAAAATCGAAGCCGCCGTCAAATTTTAATCATAAAAATATCTTAATCTTTCAAAACTGTTAGCAGTCTCAATATAAAGTATGACAATAACTGAAAAAATAAGGTTTTGCCAAACACTTCTCTGAACACATGAATATGGAAGGTTAAAATATAAGAGATCTATGTCGATATAAGTCAGAATTTAGTCGTAACAATTTGACGTACAACCGTTTCTATTGAGTCATAATTAACAAGTTTTACAGATTCCCCGCACTCTATTGAGGCAAAAATGGCATTTATCTTCACAATCTGACCATCATGTGTCTAGTATTATACATTTAACAGATTAAACACATGATCTAGCAATATATGAACGTCTAATGAAAGTCTCAGTGGAATATTAATCCTATATGGTTGCTATGACTATGATATGTTTCTATATTCCGTCTAGAAAGTTTGCATGGTGTAAATAACAGATGTTGTTACAATAGTAAGCATCAAAAATCGCTAATAAAAGTCATTAATTTTTTTATATTTCTTGTCAATTGCAATATCATAAATATTAATCGAAAAATAAGGTTTATTTTTAGAGTGTAAAAAGGTTATGTCCGATTTAAAAAAAATCAAACTTACGTAGTTACATTATAACATAATGGAGTAAAATATTGTGAATTAATTGTATTTTTTGCCACGGTAAGTTTTCTATATTGTACAGGGGTGGTCAGTTATAGGATAGTTGAGGAAACCGAAGTACAAAATTAAAAGAAAACAATCGGAATCGAGCGGACTATGCTTCATACAATGATATTTGACACATGCTATTTTCAAATCTTGTTTTGACCAATTAAAGTTTTAACCCCGACCTCCCACATACCGAGAGAGTACTCTACACACTCAGCCTCTGTACTTGTCTGACTAATAATGAGATTAATAATGTACCTTCGTAATTGTCACAAAACAATTACAAATAATTGATTGAAGAAATATATATTAATATATTTAAAACCTGTATTCACGTTTGGCACATTGATAAATCTTGGTCACTACCTAATAAAAGTTCTCGTTTAATTTGCACTCCATCGTTAATACTGAAACAAAATGTCAAATGTCCATTAACATCGTTACTATGTTCTATCATCATTCATTTTATTATCACTTCTTTTAACTTTCTTAGCTGCAATCTGGGGTAACTAAAGTCCAATTCATTCTCATAAATAAAGCACGAAATCCGGTTTTGCCTAATGTTTCAGGTGGTTAACCGATTTGTTATTTATTGTTGTTTGAGTACTTCCTGTGAAAGCAACATATTATGTCATTAGGATGTAAGCGACCTACTAAGTGCATTATTACAACGTGTTACATGCTCTCCTTGGTTGATCTCAGATGCTTTGAAATCGCTAAACAGTTCAACATTAAGTCTTTACTGCCGTAAGTAATGTAATTGATGAATTCATCTCTGTGCATTTAAGTTGCTGACATCGAATAATCCCAGGATTGATTTTCGACTTAAGAGGAAATTGAAACACAACAATGCATCTCTATTTAAAATTAAAAACGTAAATGAGTTGACGATAAAAGCAGCAAACTGAGGAAAATCTATAATAATGCATTAGTTTCGGAAAAGACTTAAATACATTGCAATATAGTATTGACGGAAATATTTAAAGGGATTTTGAAAACTGTTAATCGGAGCCTTGCGGCATGTTATTATTATATAGTTCAAAAAGCTAACCAACATAAATGGGGTTAGCCGCTGTACCATGTGATACCCTCTAACATTTGTGCGGAACACTTATTTCCAATAGATATGGAAATAGCATGAAATGACGTTTTCCCGCGAAAACGACGTTATTCCGGGAATGTGTGACGTTGACGTCCAAAACGTTCCGCATAAACGTTAAGAGGTATTGATCACGTGGTACAGTGGCGAACCTCATTAAACGATGGTGTTAATAAAGTCAGTCGTTGGACAAGTGCATTTTATATTAAGCTAATGCGTAAAATGTGATGGTGGAAAAGAGATGTTTAATGTCGAATTCACTATCCTTTCATGTGCATTGAGAATGTCAGTTCTGGTATGATGGTATGGTGGCAGAAACTGAAATAGCAAAGTACCGGAAATATCCGGCATACTAGGGCCCAAACCGAATGAGATGGCAAGAGAAGGTGTATTCGATAAACCGTTGTTTAATACCAACCCCCAATCATATATCCTCCTATCCGTCCATCCACCAAACTAAAACCAAAACAGTTAATTAATTATATACATTATTCTCTGACCTGTGACACGGAAATTCTTTGGTTTTTTTCCCATGTTGGATTTCCTTGTCCCATCTTAGGGTTGAAACAGATCACACGATCAATTTGCATTACTGGATTCCCCGGCTTTTAAATTTGATTCTATAAAAAATAAAGGGAATTCCGCATTCCGAGACACAATCACTTACGAACACTAAATTGATGACGTCATTATCATTTTACGCTAGAACGTCAACAAAATTTGATGACGCAATTTTCATAAGGCACGAATGGTGGCATGAAAACTGGCAAATTTCATGCAAATACATGTATTTGTTTTAAAATCGCGTTTTATGTTGCAAATGTGTGAGAAAAAGAATCCTACACCAGTAACAGTGTAAAGCAAAGGCATTTCAAACTCGAATGAATATTTTCAATGTCAAAAACTCGCTAAAGCCCGTTCTGGACAGGGAAATTTTAATCCTTTGTCTTAAACTGTTACCAGTGTATGATTCTATTCCTGTCCGTTTGTTCTCCTGCAGAAAAATGAACAACACATATGTTTAAAAAATTTCAATGCCACGGTTAAAAATAAATTATCATTTACTAACATGAGCCAAGTCGTTGTTTAAAATCCTAATTTTAATCTAATCCATGCATTATAACCCCTTTAATACGCCAAAACGTGTTTTGAATGGGTGGTTACAATGGTAAAAAAAATTGACAAAACTGTTGTGTTTTCCGTGTTACGTAATGATGACCGAAGAATTTATTATTTAAGTAGGTGTGTAATGGGTACAATAAAGTGTAGCACAAAGGTCGAATTAAGTTTTAAAGTTTTAATTTACGTCATTTTTTCCAAAGCTTGAAAATGCAGTAAAGTTCACTTTATTAGTTTATTGAATCAATTTAGGTCAACCCAGTTACGCCGTTCTTGGGCTGCACTAACCTATTTAAATAGTAAACTCGTCTATCATCACTACGTAGCATACAATTCCCCGCCATTTTCTAAATATTGTAAATACCCACTTAAGTTATATTTTATTGTGTAAAATGATACATAAAGCAAGGATGGAGCCGAAACAGAGATTTTTAGTAACGACTCGACTCATTATTGTTGATTTGTATCCGTCTTATTAAAATTTATAAAATATCTGCGATCTTGGTTTCTCTAAACAAAGGCCTAAAGAAAAAGTAGTATGCTATTTACTCTGGTTTGGTTAATAACTTCTGTCTGAAGCTTTAAAGTATAGGTATGTGTATACTTCTATTTTGCCCAAATGAACTTTTTGCACTGAACCCTACATAAAAATTCTTAATCTTCAACAATGAAATACTAATAAATTTTAATATGAAGTCAAAGGTATTAGTAACAACTTCAGTTAGATAAGCTTTGCCAGCATCAGTTACATTACAGACCTGTCGAAAGTTTAACACAGTGATAACGTAAAAGGGAAAATTCATGGCTGCAGAATGGCCCAAATTCGGATAGTTAGTGAGCAAATAGCTATCGACAGATAGATAATACCTGTCGAGATACACAGGAAGACAAGTGAGATGTCGGTTTGGTACTGATTCGTCAGCTTAATGTTAAATTTTCGACAGATCTGCACTGTGTATACAAGTAATTATGTTACTGAAATTAGATATAGATGAATTAAAAAGAGCCACGTGGAGGTATTCTACTTTATAATAGTAATCAGTAGAGAATGAATCAGTTGTTGTCAGCAAGTCATTTCAATATGCCGTTAAAATATAATGAAGTATCCTTTATTTGACATGAATTACTATGTTCAGCTGAGAGGTTTTCCTGAAGTGATTGTATCGATAAGGAAACACTGCTTGTTATACCGACAATTAAGGCACACACGTATTGTAAAAAAAGATTTCCTTGTCAGAGCTCTTTTAATTGGAATCGTAACCTACATACGATCATTTCAATGTACTTGGAACAATGAAAAGAACGTCTCTATATGACAATATTGTCTCAATTGGTTCTGTCAAGTTCATTATTCAGACGAAAGTTGCTAAATATATGTCCTTTTGTGGAGTCGGTTCAAAAATATTCTCACACAATTAACAGAAAGGGAGCGAGCTTACCGGAGAGTGTTATTATAACATGGATCGAAATTGTTTATCATCATTGTCTGCAGATGTTCATTTAGTCATTCACCAGAAATCAAAATGGCTTAAAAATACCTTTACCACAGGTGACTAGACACACCTAGCATTGTAGTTAAAGCGCAATGATAAAGAGTAAAATTATTGTAATCAAAGGTTACGCATCTATAACGCTTGTTAAACACTACCATACAAATATCTCATTAGAAGAGAGAATGCAATTAAGCAGAGTTACTTCGCAATTACAGGGTTTATCTGACCTACAACTTAACTGACATGAAATTGATTGTCAATAATTTGCGAATGAAAAAGTAAAAAAAATATGTATATTTGGAACTAAAACATATAAAAGAGTTATTCGTTGCAGTACTAGAACTCAAAACTAAAAATAATAGGTTATCAATTAAAAACAAACATACTAATTCATGTCCGAATCACAATCCAATTACATTCTTCTTGATAATTTAATCGCTTCCAATAATTCTACAACATAATGTCACATTCATTCCAATGTTCTAAGTTTACGTTTCATTAGATTGTACATTATAGGTGGTTCTATTTATCCTGCATCCACGTAAAACGTGTTGCCATTTGACCTTAAATGCAGGTCAAGATTAACCTGTTTCGTAGAATTTGTCAGATGTTTTATATTTGTCAGACGTTTATTATTGTGGAAGCTTTCAGTAAAGCTTAAACTCAAACATTTATAACCACGTGTTTTTGGTTCACGTTGTCTTTCTTACAGGACCTGGTTATTAAAAAAATGCTAGCTTAACTGAATTGCTAATGAAAACTTTAGCCTCTTCTATTTGATAATAACAGTTCATTGTTTTAACAGAAATTTAAGTACAGTATTATTATCTGATACAAAATACAAATTTCACTAACCAACTGGTTTAGCTGATGCAGCTTTGAACAACTTGGTCCAGGGCTGTTTGTAGCTTATTTCTTATCTCATTTTTTGTGTTGAAACAACCAGACAATCATCTTCGATTCTCGTAGATTAGGTACAGTATATATATACTGTCAAATATATCCAGGGCAATCCTGGACACAGAAACATCAAACTTATCAACGATACTGTGGTGACGGGTATAAAACTTTCTGAGGGCCTTTAAAAGCTTAGGCTTGCAATATCCCTGAATCATTTATCAATTTATTTGGAACCAGCCTGCGTCGTTGTACAAAGTCCCTGTAGTGGGAACAAGCTCTACCATAGCGTATTATCTATTTTTCAGAATAAATAAAAAAATTACTTCAAATTTATTTTTTCAAGATCTAAATTTTGGCTACAGGTACACTATACACTTCGGACCGACCAAGATTTTTTTCTTTTGACAAGGTTATTCATTTAAAACGTTTATCGTGTAGACGTGTAGAACTTCATTAATTAATAACGTATGTCATATTTACATATAACCCCTCGTAAAAATTGGGTTTCACAATTTTGATTGTGATGACGATTGTATCTGTCTAGTGCTGTAAAATTCTGTAATATTTCTCACCGGTATATATGTTATTCGGATTCATAGATTTGCTCTCAAATCATAACAATCATATTGTGAAGAAGAATAAGAATAACTTATGAATTAATTTTAAACCATGTGTTTTCTTTTTATTTTAGGTCTATCATTAAAGTGCTACGTTTGTGACAGTAGTCTGAATCCAGCTTGTGGGATATACTTCAAAGCTTATCAATTTGGCGCCAAACACTGTGGTCCAAACAGCAAATGTGCATTACAGAGACAGCCACCACAAAATGGTATGGAGTTGAACTTTAAGCTCGAGAAAAATTCGTCACTTTTTAAATTGGGTATAGTAGTTTTTAACGTTGCAATATAGCCAGGGTAACCAAAAGCATGGCATTTAAGAAAAAATACAATAATAATAGGTTTTTTTTTACCCAATGGCCCACATAGCTTAATTATTAGTTACGTAAGTGACGCTTATAGTCCCATGTTACTTTTATTACTCAATTACACATGCTGCGAGCTAAACAGGACATGATTAGCCCTCCAGAGCACTCAGTCTCACTTTCCTGGTGAAAGTAAAATGGCTATTTTTAAATTCTGAAGTACTAAACGTATCATGCATCAAACACAAACATACTGGTCCATTTCCATTTCGCATTCCAAAAAGCATAGTAAATGGCAATTTAAATTTAACATGTGAATATATGTTATATTTCATTATTTGTATTATATATCATATTATTATATTGCATTAATATGTTACTATTTTAGATGGATGGATAGGTGTAAAAAGAGTGTGTTACTATGTAGGAACTCTAACTCTGAATGATTCCAATGGGTGTAGGAATTGGACTGATGATAACTACACAGCGTTGTATTGTTTCTGTGATACCGACTATTGCAATAGTGCCTCAGCATGCAAAGTTATAACATATGTTTTGATCTCAGTAACAATTGTGTTCATGATAATACGGAATTACTTTCCAAACTGAAGAAGTACTCCAAAATATAAGGGTTTTACGGCGCCCGAGAAAAACAGAAAAAAGAGCATATTAAAACTGAAATAAAACAAAATACAGCTACCTTTAAACTGAGGAAGCACTCCAAAATTTAAGGGTTATACGGCGTCCGGGGAAAACAGGAAAAAGAAAAAGCATATTAAATTCGGAATTTCAAAAACAGCTTCATCCAAATCAAGGAAGCACTTCAAAATATAAGAGCTATACGGCGTCCGGGAAAAACAGAAAAAAGAAAGAGCATAATAAATCTGGAATAACAAAAACATTCAAAATGAGAAAGTACTCCAAAAAAGGTATATTACCTATTAGCCAGGCGTCCATGAGAACGAGAAATAAAGACCATATCATTGCAGGTACCTCTAAACCGAGGAAGTACTCAAAATAAGGGTATATTATCTATCTGCAACACAGGCGTTCAAGGAAAATAGGAAAACATAAGCGAATATCCGATCCGGAATAACAAGTTCCAAGTAATTTCGCTTGGTTTTTTATATTTCAAAACAAACAACCTCTTGTAAAATATGATTTGATATAAAGTATCAATATTAATGTAAGTGATCATTAAATCATTAGAGAAGGAACAAACATACATATTTTACAATCAGGAACATAAGAACCCATTTCGGTTGGTAATAGCAATCGTGTTTGCTAGCTGTTTACCAACTATTATTTAGTGATGTTATTTGCTACTGTTTGAAACTGTGACATAACTTTAGTACATGAAGCTGTTTGTGTCATTTGTAAGGAAGAGACTCAAAGATAGTCCAAAGAAAAGACACTTTTATTTGTGATATTTATTTCTTCACTTGCCATATACTACTTTTGAAATCATTATGTTATCAAAATCGGAAAGAGGCAAATTACACACCTTTTTCGATGGTACATATCTAACATTTTTTTTATTTGTGATATTTAAACAATCATAAATAAAAAGTTATCATTGGAACGCGAACATATCGACGATGAATCTTTCAAACTTAGTTACCTTACGAAAAAATATGATAATCAAGTCTTACTTTTTCAAATCAACATACAGTACAGACCAGTCGAAAGTTTAACACTGAGCTAACGACTCCTGTCGATCGGCCGAGCTATGGATGTCTAGTACCAGTAAAGCTGCTCAGTTCTAGAGATAGATACCAGATGTAGTAAACACTGTAGAGGTATATATAACGAGAAACTGGTATTATCTAACACAAGACTAGTTTTTCTGTGCACTTTTTACATTTTACCACAGAAAACCACTGAACATGTTGTATGTTGTCAACTACAGAACAAATATCAAAACATAGTTCAGTGGTTTTCTGTGGTAAAATGTAATTTTTCACATAAAGTATTGGTTTTTTTTTATTATTTTAAATAACCTAATTGGAAATGTTAGATAAAAATATTATATACACAGTGTGTATGTACAACCCTTCGTATCAGGTCAGTATCTCTACAGCTACGAAAAAAGGACTCGACCTGATACTGAGGGTTGTACATACATACTGTGTATATAATATGTATTTATCTGTCAGTTCGGTACCATTCCGTAAAGTTAGTGCTAAACTTTCTAAAGACCTGTACTGTAACTAAGCCATTGTGTGACCACTGTGTAAAAAAATAATCAAAATAAGACCAACAATCCGAAATCTTTATTAAAACATAACAACAAATTTTAGCATTCAAACATAGACTGCAATATGTCATTTTGGGTCTAGTAAGCGATACACGTTTATAAACAAGCCCTATAATAATTTGCAATCGTTGGTGACTTATTGGTTGATTCGATATTAAAAGCGACAAACATCAAACAACTCTAAAACAGTTTGCAGTCATTGGTGACCTTATGTTGAAGTGATTTAAGTAACTACAATAGACCATTGACAAACTTTCAAACAATTTGCAATCATAACTGACTTACTGTTGATTTAGATGAGCGAAACACGTCCACAAACTCTAAAACAATTTGACCCAATCTAAATAGTGAAACACGTTCACAAAACCTGACACAATTTGACTTCAACTAGATAGTGAAACTTGTTGCAAATCCTTAAATAATTTGACTTATTCTAGATTGTGAAACACGCTAAAAAGTAGCTTGATCTAAATAGCGAATCACGCCCACAAACCCTAACACAATTTGCAATCGCTTGTTTGCTGATGACTTGATCTAAATAGCGAATCACGCCCACAAACCCTAACACAATTGGTCAATCGCTTGTTTGCTGATGACTTGATCTAAATAGCGAATCACGCCCACAAACCCTAACACAATTGGTCAATCGCTTGTTTGCTGATGACTTGATCTAGATTTTTTATTTGTCTAAATGTGTATAATATTGAATTTTTCTAACATGTCATCAATGTGCCTTATAAAACCAGTTTAAGATAAACCAATATGAAACTAAACATAAAGCTAGCATATGAAACCAATATTTGTAAAACAACTTAATGAAGATAGGTCGTGTTTCACCATAAGTAAGACATTTACGAGCCTGTTTATCAGTGCTTGTGTACTTGACTTCCAAGTAATAAAATATTATTTTCTGTTAAAACTGTATTTTCAGATAAGTAGCTAAGTAAATTTATGAGAGTACATTTATACCAAACAGCAGCATAGCTACAGAAAAAAATTGCATGCACGACATGTCCAAAACGTGTTAGGGGTATGGTTTACGTGACATTTTGAAGATGAAAACGCAAGATTTGTCCACCTGCTCTCTTTGAAGTAATGTACACTATATTCATTTCAAAAGTGCAGTGGCCATTTTTCGGGATAATTGTTGTTACAAATTAAAAAAAAATAGACAAGATACTAGAAATATATTAGATTTTGCTTATGCTATACAATATGTCTAAATAAACCCGTATACCAAATACTGAATTTACGATCAGTAAAATAATCCAGGTACAAATGAACCGAAAACGATGCGTCATGAGCACATAATGTACGGAAAATGTATCAAGTTTTTATATAACATTACGAAATGAGATATATAAGTATTTTATATTGAATTTTGTTAGACAATTTATATCGATTTACAATTAGCAAAACAATGAACTAAATTGTATTGGTAATAAGAAACTGATCTCGTGTGGATAATTAGTATCTCCTGTTTCGTTTGGCCCAAGGAGTTTAACATATCAGACACGTCGTACACGTGGATGTATTAGGAGGGAAGTAATAAGAATATCCGGCAAATGATACACGTCATTAGTTGCCATGGTTACAGAGAAAGCGGATAGGAGAAGAATGGTGGTTATGCTCCCACAATGAAGATATTTTACATATATTGAGGAGATCAGCACTTTTGTGGTTTAAGAATGGCATGGAGAAAAAACACTAACCTCCGACAAGCGGAGTAATGTTTTGAACTGACTACCGCAAACAACCACGACATATTTACTGTGGGAGCATAAACACCATTTTGCTCCTTTCCGTTTTCTTGTTAAAGCTTGGAGAGACGCAAACAAACCTTTAAACAAATACCGATGTGGCGCTAACTCGCAACATTATGACGTCAATTCGTATCAGATTTGTTTGTGTTTTTTATCTAATTTGAGATTCCATGTAAGATATGAAATTCATTAGACGTATATATCTACGAGGGGAGGTCAAAAAGTTCATAGAACCGGGTATATATTGCCGCAAAAACCATACATCTTATTATTTTTCAATATACTCCCCATTTACCCAATGCACTTAGCCCACTTTTCTTTCAGGCTGTCTATACCTCTGATATAGAAGTCTTCGGTTTGGTCCTGAAACCATGTCTCTGTGGCAGCCTTAAGTCCATCATCAGGAAATCTGATTCCCCGTAAATGGGATTTCAAATTTCTAAATAGAAAATAATCACTGGGTGCCAAATCGGGAATGTAGGGTGGGTGCTTAAGTTGTTCGAACTTGCATTCACGAATCGCTGCTTGTGCAATCCTTGACTTGTGCACAGGAGCATTGTCGTGAAGAAGCAATGCCCCTCGGCTCAACTTTCCCCTTCTTTTTAACTTAATAGCAGCTTTCAGCTGCTTCATTATATCAGCATAGTAAGCCCCAGTGATAGAGATTCCAGCAGGTTTATAATTGATTAACAGAACACCGTTAGAATCCCAAAACACAGTGGCCATGACTTTGCCAGCTGATAGTTGGGTTTTGAATTTCTTTGGTGCGAGTGAGTCAGGGTGCTTTCATTGCATGGACTCTTTTTTGGTTTCTGGGTCCCAATGATGAATCCATGTTTCATCACCAGTTACTAAACGTAAATGGAAGCTCTCCGAGTTATCATTATAAATGCCAAGAAGCTCCCTACTTGACTGGAGTCTTTGGAAGCGTTCCTGTACATTAAAGTTTCTGGGGACCCATCTTGCGGATACTTTTGACATCCTAAGATGCTCGTGGATAACCGTGTATACACTTCCATGTGAAATGTCACACTCCCTAGCTATGTCATCAATCCTAATTCGACGATAATTCATGATAAGGATCTCCACAGACGTGACAATTTCCTTTGTGATGGCATCAGCTAGCCGACCTGACCGTGGGTCATACTTCAGTGAGGTGCGCCCACGTTTAAATTCGACTGACCATTTTGCCACTGTGGAATAGGCAGGACCACTGTCACCGTACACCTCGGCCATTCGCCGGTGAATTTCTTTGGCATTTGATCCCTCTACTGTGGGGAACTTTATTACTGCCCTAATCTCAACATTTTGATTTTCCATCATTGCTTGATGGTCACCAATTTTGAATGCTTTTGAACATTACACAAATATGTTGTGACAAATAAACTTGATATGTTTAAAATGGCGGGATGTTGTGGTGTCTAAATAAGTAAAGAAAATGTGTGTTACGCTTGGCTGAATACGTTGTTCTATGAACTTTCTAACTTCCCCTCGTATTTCCTGAAATTAATACGTTATCTGAAACGTAATCTACTGTCGCACAATTAAGTATCGCGTATTAACAAAAAAAACGGATTTTCTCAACCCGTTCATTTTTCGAAGTCTGGTTTGTGATGTGTGACAGTTTAACAGAAACACCATGTTTATATCAGATTGTTTATATTTCATTACTTTAAGAACCTGGATTACGTTGTTTTGTTGTTAATTGAGCTTGATTTCAATTGAAAATCATTAAATTATTTCTTTAACAATTCCGAAATAAAAGCCGTGTTATTCAGTTAACGTTAAATTGATATTTGCTTTTAATTTTTTTTAATAAATAATTTAAACTGTTTTAAGTATTTTTTCTGTTTAATGCAGATCTTTTAAGAATTTAATTATGGATAACATTTTCATATTTTTTGTATTTTCCATTATAATTTATGAATGATAGACGGTTACTCTGTATAATCACTTTGACAATGAAATGGATTAAATTTGATAAAGTAATCGAATTCCTTTAATTGCATCGTTTCAGCTTGCAAAATTCCTTGATAAAAATGCTCATAAAGTGTCTCAAGTGTTAAATGTTCATTGCACAGACTAAACGTTGGGTTTTAATTTGATTGAAATTTATTTTCGATTGAAAGCCTTAACGGCAGAATTTTATTTTCATTCTTTCTTCTAAAAGACACTCCCTCATCTGTTTTCTGATTAAATTTAACCGTCCAAATTACTTTATGTATTAGGAAACAAAGTTTTCGTGTTCGATAATATTTCATTAGTTTTTGTGTTGCACTGCAAGTGGACACAAAAGAACTTGGCTTTGTTGACTGGACCTATGGTCATCAAAAATAGCACAAAGCGTTTAACCAACGGCGATTAAACTGTATTACCCTGTAAATACTTTGTATTTTTCCAATTTTAAAAAAAGATTTCTGTAATTGATGGTGTAATTTTTCCAGTTTTTTTTTTCTCTACGGTTTCTAAGATAAACATTTTCTATTTAAAAACCTTTTTTCTATTTGTATTTAAGAATGGAAAAACGAGGAATCGACAATAATTATCTGCGTTACTTTGTTCTTTTACTTATCTCCTTCATCTGTTGGCTATCCAATTCCTACTTTATATATTAAAAAACACAATTTTTATGTTCGATAATATTTTATTAGTTTCTGTATTGCACTGCCACAGGACTAATAGCTAAACCAGAAAGAACTCGGTTTTTGATGATTGAACTTAATTTATGGTAAAAAAAAATAGAAATAAAACATAAAACCTTTAACCCTAAGACGATAAAGACTTTGTTACCAAGGACACAATTTTAATTTGATTTTTAATTTTCAAAGACAATTCACTTTATATTCTTTCGCTTAGAATTCATTTAATCGACACACAAATTTTGTTTCAGATACTACCATTTCCTTAGTGTCTGTGTAAGAGTAGACAGAACTCGATTTCTGTTGCTTGCAAGTGGATTTGATTAATTTATCAAAACATCAAAAATTCTTTTAACATACGACAGACAATAAAGATTTTGTAATTAAGTATACATCATAGCATTGATTTGGATGGTGAAATTAATTTATTTATTCAAAATTCAAAACTTCAATTTAATAAGATATTATCATACATAAACAATAAAAAAAAGCTGCATGTACAAGATTGTTTGATGTCGTTTTGTGGGTACTACCAACCCCAGTTACTGCCAAAAATACAACACATGTCGTTTTGTGGGTACTGCCAACCCCATTTACTGCCCAAAATATAACACATGTCGTTTTTGTTATAATAAAACACATGGTTGACTGCCTGTTGAAATATTTTTGTTGTTTATAAATATGGTAATAGCAAATAACTTTGGTAATTAATTAAATAATACGAGAGACCATGATGTCTGGACTTTACATTCTCTTTTCTTAGAAACTTTTTTGTGATTTAGACATCATGACAACAACATCTTGGCAGCTAAAATTTGACCTGTCTGCTTGACCTTTGATTCGACAATTTATTATGGACCAGCCAGTACATTTGTGGAAAGGGCAGGCACACAGGTTTTTATTCCGTGTACACCAATGGGAGACATGCATTGCTTGCATGTATGTATAAACAAAAGCCTAGCACTACCCATACATCTAATGATCATGAATCCGCCTATATGAATATTCCTAAAGAAAGGTCAATTGGATAGATCAATGCTGTTTGCCTGTATAAGCTATGATGTGTTCGGTGATTGTCATGCGTGTGTATAATCAACAGGATGGTAAAAGAGTAATGTTGTTAATCTTAATGTCAAGGAAAGCAATGAGTTGGAAAGAGATACGAAACTGTGTCCAGTAACAGAAAATATGTCCATTAACAGAAAATCCGTCTCATTAAGTTTAGACGAAAGCGTGTGTGTGTGTGTGTGTGTGTGTGTGTGTGTGTGTGTGTGTGTGTTTTGTAAGGAGGTCGTGTGTTTGACATCAACATGATAATGTTTAAGTTGTTCTGTTATAATACATGTATTGTCAAAAGTCATTGTGTTTTGTAAAAACATCTTTTTGAAAGTGCGATAAAGTTTGTCTAAAGAAAGGTGTGTGTGTATGTGTTTTGATATCAAATTGATTTTGATCCGATGCACCAAGTGTGTCAAAGAGAGAGCGGGAGATAGAGAGTATAAACGTGTGTGTGTGTGTGTGTGTGTGTGTGTGTGTGTGTTATAAAAATGTAAAATGTAACGATATTGGGAATATTTGTCTTAGAGAAAATGGTCAATAAACATGTAATAGCAATGGTGTGGGTACTTGAAATTGGGAGTACTTGTTTTAAAAGCAAGAATGCACAAAAATGCAAATATAAAGACAATTTGCTTGGTTAATTTAACACGATTGCTGTTTGATTTTATCGTATATTGTTGAATTATGTATATAATGAATGAATGATTACATGTATTAAGAATAAAAGCTTCAAAAACTGATTACTCTTTGTTCATTTGTCGAAACCTCTTTTCTCTTTCCCGACCTTTGTACCACTGCGGTAGCTCATTTTACTCCGTCGTTGGTTCCAGCCCCGACCGGGTATGATCCAAGACTTGAAGGTGGGTAGTGACTGTTCTTTTGCCGAGCACTCAGCATTACGAAATGAAAGTCACGGTTCTTTCGGATGGGAACTTAAAATAAACGAGGTTCCGTGTCACGGTGGGCTTGGCACAATAAAGAACCCTGCTATATAATGTCACCAGCGCAACGCACAGGCAAGATTTCTGCACCTTCGCCTATAGCTGGCCACGTCTCGATATAAGTAAAATATTCTTGACTGGGACGTAAAACACCATTACTCAACTCAACTCAATTCTTTCATGCCCTTTGTCTAGATGTACATGAGAGTTAGATTTTTTGTTATAAAAAACAAAAATCTTGTATCATGTTTTGTATTTCATTAATTTTGCTTAGGTGTGGTTTTGGTTGATTTGGTTACGTTTTTGACACGCATATTATGCAGGTACAAAACAGAAAATTGCTATTGAGAATATTCGAAAAACAAATAAAAATCGATTATAACTAGAGGAGCTGCATGTATTTACAGAATGCACATGTTGTTTATTGTAAATTTATATGACAGGTCACATATTAGAATTGCGTTTAGCCAATGTAATCTAAAAGTTTTAATATACAATCTCAATCTTGTCATGATTGAAAACATACTATTTATTTCAAACATCTGTCACATCAAAACGCGTTTAAGACTCAAAACGTCAGCCAACTTAAGAGCATATTAATTGTCAGAAAACAGACAATACGGAATCACAACAAAAACCAAACATGTTCATATAGCAATACAAAAAGCGAAGTTAAACATTTGAAAACTGACAGATTACGTACAACGCGCGAATTTCCACAAGGGAAGTGAGACTGGGTGCTCCGGGGGTACTTTCTTTGCCTGTTTAGCTAGCTGTATCCCACCTCTTGCACAAACAATGGGCAAGATGCAGTATAAATATGTATTTAGTCAAATGACAGTGAAGACACAAGTTACAAAATAAACGAAGAAATTATTTCAAAAGGCCTCTTATAATAATTATATTTTCACGTTATATGACTATATCAATGCTATTGGAGAAGTTTGTTTAATGAACCAACATGCAAATCCTCTAAGCATTCTCTCTTTATCCAAGTATTACTTTGGTTAAATACATGTTATTCAACTGATCACCACTTTATCACCTATCTCCGATAACTATGTACCTCAAAGATTAACACCACAAGTCTGTTGTGCGAAGTACAAGTGTTTACGCGCTTTTGTCGACCTTTAGATCTACTTGTCTGCACATATAAATTGAAGATCACTTGGTCTATATTATGCAATAGGTTAAAATATGCATGTAGGTAATAAAAGCCAAAATTAACTATGTAAACATTGATTCTTAATAATTTTACATTAAAGGCACAGAGCAGTTTTAAAATGTAAAAAAGACGGCAATTGTTTTTTTAAGTACTTTTATTTACCATTAGTACCCCAATATTGTGTATTGGCAAACAACATTGACCTGTCTGCTTGACCTTTGATTTAAATATTCAGTATGGACGAGTAAATTTAAGTAATAGGGGTAGTGCGTGTATATTTCCTTCATGGGCAATGTGAATATGTCTTAACTGCAAATACTACCGATACCTATGTATGGGTGGACCCGCCTTTGGGAATATTCTTAACGAAAGGTCAAACGGACAACAATAATGTTGTTTACCTATAACATAATAATCTGATATAACAACTAATTATGGTCGACGTGTAACGCTGGACGCGTACGGTGTCCCATTACGTAGCAAAATATTCGAAGATAAATGGTGATCTGCATAATAATAATTTTGTCTAAAGTATATTGCTAACGAATATTTTCGCTATTCTTTTTAATATCATACCTTTCTAGACGGCGTAATAGCTTAATAGTCATTTGCTTTTAGTATATATACCAATCTAATGTGGTGGTAAACTTTACCCCTTGAATATATATATATATATATATATATATATATATATGTGTGTGTGTGTGTGTGTGTGTGTGTGTGTGTGTGTGTGTGTGTGTGTGAGTGTGTGTGTGTGTGTGTGTGTGTGTGTGTAAATTAACTGTAATTGTTTTCAATTTCAATATATGTGAAAAAAAACTTATCATGTGGTAAAAGGGAGACAAGTCTGGCAGTAACGCAAGTAATTGTGACATTTTTTTCTAACATAGTAAAATTGTCCGAGGTACAGAAACTGATGAATTTTTATGTAGCAAATATTTCGGTGACCAAATGATCTAAAACAGTAGATTAAATTATTGTATAAGTTTGACTCCAGCTTACGAAACACAGTGTCTCTTACCGTCTAGGCTAGAATTCCGCCTGGACAGATTCTAGTGTGATGTTGTTGATTTTATTTGGATTCATTTGATTTTCTATGGCAAAAAGCGTAACTCTACTGTCACAAACAGACCGGATCTGACAGTAGTCCAAATCTGAGTAAAAATACGTTCAAAATAAGAAAGACTAAATCGTTATCCTTAAATTTTAAGATACGGCAAAACATAAGTAAGATGATTTAGTAAATAAAGAAATACTCTCCTGACATGATATCTAGTTCATAAATCATAAAAAATAATAACTAAGAGAGAATATAAAAATCTACGTAAAATATTATAAAATGTGTGTGTGTATGATGGATTACATTTGACACGTGTTGTAGCCTGAAAACAGACACTCTATTATAATTTTTGTGTGATAAAATATTAATATTAGTAATAAACAAAATTAATAAAAATTCTAAAAATTAGTTATATTATTCATTTTGCGTCAAACTATTCGAAAACATCCGGCACTCCATAAAGATTGTCAATTTCTTATGATTTATTGTTTTCTATTCTCTTGACTATACTAATGTAGGGTTTTTGAGTGTAAAAAAAGAAAAAAAATCTAATGCAGTCATGAAAATATTTCAGAACGTTTCTTAAATTAACTTGGTAGGTTTTGAGAACCCTTTCACAATTTTGTCTAAGATTTACGGATTACAACGCCTCCAACGACCTCAAATTGAGTTCAGTAAGCACAGTGATGAAATATATCTATTCTCACTGACTAACACTGATAGCAAGTTTTTCCCTACGCCAAACCTTCAAACACGAACAAACAAACCGGTTCATTTTCAATTTGCAATCCCAAAATACATGTATTTTGTTATAACTAGCAATCAATCAGATTGGTAAATGAAATGGTATAATGCAGCGTGCTCTCAAAACAAATCTAGATTCTATACTTCTGTGGTTAGTCAGTCGCGCATGCGTTTCTGATTTTACCGCGTGTCTAGATTACAAATTACAAAGAGAAAGACAGAACTTTGTTTGAAACGACATCTTTGTACAAGGTAACAAAAACAATACAGTGATATGCATCAAGTTGCAAAAACGGACCTGGTAAAAAAGACTAAGAAACCATGGAAATGCCACAATAAAACAAGTAGTAGTACATCATATTAGTACATAAGTAAAGCGATTGATATTTGTAATGTAGTTGTAAAATTAGATTAATGAACAAAAAAGTTAATAGCTTTAATATCTTTCCTCCCGAAGGAAAAGGGACTAAGACCCTTAAATTGCAATCCAAAAATGTTTTGTTGTAACTAGCAATCGATTGCAATCAGATGGGCAACTGAATTGGTATTAATTCTGCGTGCTCGCAAAACGTCTTACCTTACCAATCCATTAAAACTGCTAAAATTCTAAACTTCTGCGGTTAGCCATGATCAGTCGCGCATGCGTTTCTGCTTTTACCGCATGTACATGTCTAGATTGTAAACAAAAAGAAAGAACTTTGCTTGTATAAAGTAACAAAAACAATACAATGATATGCATAAAGTTGCAAAAACGCACTTTGTAAAAAGCCCAAGAAATCACGAAAAACACCACAATAAAACAAGAAACAAGTAGCAGTGCATCATATGAATACATAAGTAAAGCGATCGAAATTTGTTATGTAATTTTTAAATGTAGACTAGTGAACAATAATTGTAGTGGAGGAGAGTGGAATAATTTTGTATTTCGCCCTAGTCGAGATTCTCTCACTTAAATCGAGGTAGGATAGGGGATGAAACAGTTGAGACCGAAGACAACCACATACCTGAGTATACAGGTGCACATGTGTGACATTTAAAAAGTATTTAAAGCATCTTTACAAGGATATCATCAAATGTCTAGTATATGTTCATGATTCTGGCTAAATATATATACATTTTTGACATTCCAGTGGCCTTGTCAAGCTAGATTCATGTTATGAATTCTGTACACCACCTCTCTCTCTCTCTCTCTCTCTCTCTCTCTCTCTCTCTCTCTCTCTCTCTCTCTTGCCAAGTTAATGTTGGCCTAGCGCACACCCCAAACAGAAAAAGTTAATAGATTTCCTCTCCGAAATTTAGTAATACACAATGGAAGATAAATATGGTTGACTATATGTTTAAAAAATCACAATATAAGACAGTCACCGATTTTATTACATTTTTTTAAACAAAAAATGTTTCAACGTCTACATTTTATTTTCAGATTCATCAATTTCATATATAAAACATCAGCAGAAGTTGTGACGAAATTCTAGCAATAGCAATTTATCGCACACGGAGGGAGATAGGAAAAATCTATGGACAATTTATTAACTGTTGTCACCTAAAATGTATGAAGAAATCAGAGATTCTTAGTTCTTTATCTACCTTAATGTCAGTTAAACTGTGAAACGTTTAGTGATTTGTTTTTAATGTGTCCAATTTGTTTGGGGTATTTTATAGCTTTTTATAAGCCGAAATTTAAATTTAACAGGTATTCTTTCTCGATGTTTTCCACTAATTACATTATGTTCTAAAATATATGTTGCTGCATTTTGGAAATCGAGGTTTCTACAAAATGAGAATAATGTTCTATTTAGTGTACCTATTTTAGTCTCATAATAACGATAATGCTTTTAGCATATGACAAAATAATGGCCAGTTTGTTAAATTCATAACAGCCATATTGGATTCATGATGTGATGGAAATATACAACACTTTATATAGATAAGTGATGATAAATCGCTTCTGAACGAGTTTTTTTTCGACAAGTATGATAAAATGTGCTGATGCAATACTTTGCCTATAGGCCGCCTTGCATTGTTTGGGTTGTAACGACATAAATTACTAAATAAAAAAAACCCGCCCTCTCAAATTGAGTTCTCATTATAAAACATGGTAATTTTATTAAAAATCTACATTTTCTGCATAAATTAAATTCTAAAACTAAATATTTGATTCGATATACTGATGTCAACAGTGACAACGGAAATTTTACCAGTAGAATATAGTGTCCTTTTTCTGTGAAGACTTGACAATTTTCCAAAATCATTTTGAAAAAGGGATAATTCGCGTTACCGGCATCACATTTGAATGATGGCGCGTTCAAATCTTTCCTCGTGAATATTAATGAATCACGGTCATGTGATTGTTACCTCATGAATAATTTGATTACTGACTGAAAACGCTTTTGTTAATAATGTTTTTAAAAATTCATTGGCTTTGGAAATAATATGGTTTTTAGCTTAGTGATAAATATATTTTTATCATATACATATCGATTGTTCTCGTCAATTCATAAATAAGTAATTATTGTTTTTGCGTCTTTCATTCCCTTGGTTAAAATCTCACTCCACACATTCTGTGTTAGAAAGTTTGTCAGTTCTCGCTTTCCGAAGGTTTGTGGCCTTTTCGGAGTACTCTAGTTTCCTCCACCATTCCAGAACTGGCCGCGTCGATATAACTGAAATTTCTTCACTTGGGCGTTACCCCAACTTTCTCATTTTTATATGTTCAGGCTTACTTTAAGAATTTAAATCACAAACAAAACATATATACCAATTAAAAACTCTACATCTTTAGATTGCGGAAAAGCTTGATGCGATAATTGATGTTCAAAAAAGTTATATCATAACGTTATTTATTTACTTTTTATGTAATAATCACCTGCTTGATGTAACATTTAAATCACAAAAAGTCATGATTCACGTTCAAACTTACGCTGAGCTGCATTTTAAACTTGTTTTGTAGTATAATTTTAACACTTCTTTATTAACCCATGAGGAAGTAAACGCACACTACAGACCTGTCGAAAGTTTAACGATTTTAGTACCGAATCGGCAGCTCATCTCAGTCGGTCCCTTTTTAGCTATATCTCGGCAATTTGTCGGGATTTGCTTCATATAATTCTCAACAGCTTTTTGGTCCATATTTCGGCCACTGAATAGCCAAAGTTCGGCTGATTTCGTTAGCTTAGTGTTAAACTTTCGACAGGTCTGTACTGTATTTCTACCGCGCGAAAATTAACCTGTAAATTCTTAGAAAGACACATTATATCTATTTTACATTAGTATGAACTTAGATTGGTTAAATAGATGGTGTAATTATCCGACATACACTCGTGCAAACAGATTTGTTTACTGAAAAATTAAAACAACTTCACCCTATCTAATTATTATGCTGAAGGTTTAACGTATAGAAAAAACACATAAAAGTTACAATAAAAAGTCAAAATAAATAAAAAAGAAAGTAATCAACACGTGAAATTAATGGGAATTGATCGGTTTGTAATACCAAAGATAGTATCGTAACGTCACGACTTTTTTTAAAACCCAGTCAATTGGAGAGTTTGTTGTATGTGTAAATAATTACTCATTAGATGTGACGGTCTTCGGGCTTACTAAACATGCTTCAGTTTTGATTTCAGACTAAACATGAGTGTTGGTCAAGTGTTCTCGGTTATCTCGTTGCTATGCAACAAGTATCCTTTACCGGATACTGATTCTTGCTTCCGTTACCGTGCTGTAACGGATATCAGGAATGGTGACGTCACATGGAGATACAGATGCTGTCCGAATGGATACGTATTTGAGGATTGTAAATGTCGACCATTAATACCAGGTGAGAATAAATTTAGCTTTTTAAAATCAAAATTATTTTGTTTTTAAAATAATAAACTTGTGATTTGGTATTATGTTAATTTATATTTAAACTTTGGATTTTAAAATGCTATATTATATTTAATCTCTTACTAAATTTTTAATTCTTAACATCCTAATAATACAAAATTTGTGGTTTTTAAATTTCTAAATTATACTACAATGTACTTTTTAATTTTTAAATTTCAAAATTAGACTTAAAAATTGGATTTTAAAATGCAAGTTGGGTTTTTTTTAGGCGTGAATGTGTAATGAACTTGTTTTCGAATAAAATAAAATTGTTGATTAGGGTTCTGCTTGCATGACTTTCAATCATGTTTTTTAGATATTGGAAATTGGAAATCAATCGTCTCAAAAATTGTTAGTTTTATTTGTTTATCACTTGTTTTTCACTCGTTTTACTGCTGTTTTATTGCGTAATGTATGTTTTTGATTGTTGTTCTATTTTAAATCAATCATAGCATTCGTATTAATTCTATCGCATAAATATAGTGGTGTGTACATGTGATCTTTTTCATTGATTTTACACCCCCACCTGTACCGATTTTTTTCTAAAAAAAAATCCAATGTTATACAAGATATTGATAAATGTGTCTCCCTTTTCATTTTTAAAACAAAAAATCATATTTTGCATCTCAATGTTCATCCATATCGACAGAGTGTTGCTGATTGGTTCAGTAAATTGCAAAAAGTGGTTAAAAATAAATTGACGGTTGTAGCTAACCAGACAAAAGGTGTTTACCTTTTTCAAGACACCGCACCCAGTCTCACTTCCCTGAAGGGCGTGATTATCTTATATTAATTATATTTTTATTTTTTACTTTGCTTATGAATTGTGATTTGTGATTCGGACCAATGTATTGGTATGTTTGTTTTTGATATCACTACTTTTTAGGGTGATCGTGCTTTAAACATGCATCGGGACATGTTTATGTTTTATTCGTAATTAAAGTGGGGTTTCTTTGTTTTTTCAGGGTTTGTGTATGACCCAATAAGAAAAGTTTACAACCAAGAGAGCATTGAAACAAACGGGTTTCCAAGAACATTCAGGATTGATGATAGTAACGATTTATATGAACGACGATGGGACCCAAGAAGACCAACACTTGTACACGCTCAATACACGTTACAGGGACCAAGAATTCCCAGGAGACTGAGACCTGTAATATCTGTTCCTCCTAGTTTTGTGAGGCCTAAAATCATTGGCACACCCTTCATCAGAAAAACGCAATTTCGCCGAAAAATATTTCCAAGAAAAAACCTCGTCAGAGTGTTTCCTCGGGAACGAATTCCTTCGATAGATCTTCAAGGCCTAAGTAAATCTGATCAATTTAGATTTGTAAATCCTGAGGAAAACTCTATATTAGATTCAAACATTGATGCAAGGCCAATTGACCCAAATAATGGTTTGGAACCTTTACGGAATGGTAAGAACGTGAAACCAACACAAAGCAAAAGTTCCGATAAAAAGGAAAAGGAAGAAGGAAATAAAGTAAATGTTGATGGTAAACAAGCCAGTTCTGGAAAACAGGATACTGTGTTTAGCGATACAATGCCATCCGGGTTTCTAGATACATCAATATATACTGATGGTGACGTGCATTCTTCGACAGGCAAAGATGACTCTTTATATCATCCGTTAAAACCTAGGTATGATGTACCAAAGTACGACCCGTATTTAGATACTACCAATGACGGAAACAGTTTGATTGTGCAGGACGTTAGGAATGCGTTCACACTAAAAGAGGTACTTGCCAATATGAAACTATACCAAGACAAATATAATGAACAAGAATCCAGGAAAATGAAAAAATTAAACAAAATTTCAAAATTAAGACAGGAGCTGTCTGAGCCTAGTCTCGAGTTGCCTCGTCCCGCAAATACTGGCCAGGAAATTGTGTTGCCTGAAAAAGGAGGCAACAACACACATCAACTTCAAGGTAACAATGAAGTTTTAAGCGATCTACCGGTTACGAATGAAAAGAAGGCAAGTGCTTTTTACAAGACCGATAAAATTGTTACGATAAAGGAAGAGAATATGAACGGAAAGAATAATATGCCTGGAAAAGAAACTGTTGTTGAAATAAACGGAAAAGGAAATAATCATTCTAATTACACGGTACAAAAAGGAAACGATACTTCCAATTCCGGTGATTTTAAAAGTGAGGAGTATTCAATTACTCCTGTGGATATACCCGAGGGACTAAACAAAAGTGAAAATGGTGTCGTATCCAATACTCTTAATGGAAAATCAAATAAAGTTGTGAACGGTCCCAGTATGACAATTAATTTAGACGAAAACACGACTATGACAATACCGTTAGCAATGGAGGGGGCAGAGGGAACAATTCTCAAAGACGCGATAATGAAGTCTACTGTGGAATCAATTCCTACAACAAAAAATAAATCCTCCGAATCATTTACAGTAATAAATGTACCCGTTTTAAGCAACGAAAACTCGGTCGTTAAAGGAATCACTTTCAAAGTCCCGACAAAAGTGGGAAAGTTTTTCAAAATTATGTCTAGCAAAGATTCTATTGATCTTTAAACCACCAAACCGGACTACAACGCATACGTAACTAATGTTGGTGATTGAAAATACACCACACTTGTACAATATTTTGTTTTTTTAAAGTCATAATTTATTTTTGTAAATCCACTGTGTGACCGAAGCTACAGTATCGGTATTATGGACGCACGTTAAAGACTGCTTTAGATTTGTCAGAAAAAGTATTAAATTTTTGCATATACCCTACAGTATTGTTTTCTTAGTATAAACACATCAATCAAGGAGTTTTACAAGATCAGGTTTGTACGTAACATCGGTGAAGTTATTATCTGTTAGTTATTAAGGCTTACTTACTTACTTACTTTTAATTTCACAAGTGGCGGGTGTAGCTAACTAAACAGGAGGTTCTTACCCTTCCGTAGCACCCGACCCCACTTCACTTGTAAAAGTGGGGATAATATTTTAAGAATAATATCCGTGCAAAATTCGAGGTTAACAGTGTCAGTTGCTTATTATTGTGTTTTTATTGTTGCTGTACGATGTCTTTGGTAGTTGGAGATATTAAAGTTGATATGGATGGAAATACCATTGGATAGAATTGAGCGTTTCCTCATTACATACCTTATATCATTCTATATAGTCATAAATTGTAAAATTTTAAATTTCCGGCTCAAATTTGAGAAAAAACAATCAATCTAAAGCGTAAACACTAATCGTTTAACGTTATTACGATCCATCATCTTGTAATAGATTAGGTCATTATTCAACTCGACAAATTACCTGTCAACTCCTTGTAACGCCTCATTGATAAAAGCTTTTTTGAAGTAATGTTTATGTTAAAAAAACGTCAAGGTTGATTGTATATATGCAGTAGGATATATTTGACGTCTCATAGTTCCATGTTCCTTTCACACAATTTTGACTACACACGTGGCAGGTGTAGCTAGCTACACAGGAGGTGCTTACTTTTCCGGATCACCCGGCCTCACTTCCCTGGTGGAAGTTCACGTGTCTAACCTAACTTGTCATTTCCAAAGTTTTTACTTTGCTTCTGGATTGTGATTTGGTCATGGATTAGTATGTTTGTTTTTTATATACTACTATATAAATATACAAGATATATATATTGATAAATATTCTTTATATTCAAATGGCACAAATAAATATCACTTCATTTGTTAAGGGCCATCTCTATTTCCTTAACTTGTAACGTTGTGGAAATTAAACTGCCAATTGTCATACATGCATACTGGTACGTCTCTGATCACCAACACTTGTGCAAAAATCATGTTTTATGAATCTTGGCAAATTGAATCATACTGCCTCGTCATGAATAGCTAAAGAAAGGTAAACTACAACACAACAACTTATCTGTTCTAGACCAATGTTCAAATTTCTGCGGTTACTTCATCACTACGTCAATGCTTTTAACTTCACATTAGTTATTTCAGCCTTCATCTTTAGATCCCAAAGATTAATGTACAAGGTCGAAAAGTATTTTAATTTTTTCAAAGTAAATAAACATCAATGAAGATGTGGTAAGCTTTTTTATACCCCCTGCTTAAAAAGTGGAAGGTATATAGTGATAGGGGTGTCCGTCCGTGTGTCCACCCGTCCTTCCATCCTTCCGTCACATCTTATGGTACCTATCTCTTATCAGCAACTTTTCCTAAATACTTCAATGGATTTTCATAAAACTTTCACACAATCTTTGAGATATAATGTAGATCCTCAACTCCTATTTAAAAATTTGATCCGATGGATTTTTGGGAGCTTGTGGCTCACAGTTTTTCTAGTTGAAATTATAAGCCATGCGTGTGTGGATCTGCTTTATTAAAATTAAACCAGGCGCGGTAAGATTTTGTTTAAAATTCTGAATCATATTGTAAAATTTCTGCTTCTATTTACTTACAGATGGTGATGTCTGAATATCAGTGAAATATCAAATTTCTGCTTCTATTCTCTTATAGCTGGTGGCGTCTAAATATCAGTGAAATATTCTTGACTGAGAAGTAAAATTCCATTCATACAATCAATCAATTTAAAACACGAAGCAATGCACTAGTTATTGCGTTTAACCAGCAAGCGATTCATTGTATCAGAAAAAAACAATATATATATATATATATTGATGAATATTCTTTACTTTAATATGCCACTAATAAATATCACTTCATTTGTTAAGGACCACCTCTGTTTCCTAAGGTTGTGGAAATTAAACTACCACTTGTGCAAAAATCACAGTTTCACATGAATCTTGGCAAGATGAATAATACTGCCTCATTACAAATAGTTAAAATCAGTTAAACTGCAACATAACAGCTTATCTATTCTAGACGAATGTACAAATTTCTGCGGTTACTTTATCACTACTTTAATGCTTTTCACTTCGTATTAGTAATTTTAGCCTTCATCTTTAAATCTCGAAGATTATTGTACAAAGGTAAAAAGTATTTGGATTTTTTCAAAGTAAATAAACATCAGTGGAGATGCGGTAAGCTTTTTTTAATTATAAATCATGTGTGTGTGGTTGCGCTCAATTATATTCAAACCAGGCGCGGTAAGATTTATGAATCATATATATGGTTCTAGAACTGGTCCAACAAACAAATTTGTGGTTTCAATGTTGTTGTTTTTTCAACACCGTCTACCACGCAAGTCACAACCAGTCCGCGCAGGCGCACGAAGGTTAATGGTGTCCGGATGCATGAAGGCAGTCGAAACAGTTTATAGGCGCCGCTGCTAGAGGAGCATCTCAATATTTAAATGATGGATTTTTCGTTTATTATTGTTGTCTATTGCAGGGATACACTGCTTAAAATCATCAAACGCCTCTTGAAAAAATGTTTCGTTCCTACGTAGGTTCCCTTCCAGACAGGAACCATTTATACTATGCATCTACACTGCTTTGAAATGACGAAAAAATAAACAAAAACATTCACCCGACCATTTATTCTATTTATTTGAGGGAGTCTAATTAAGAAAAACATAGAAGAAATTGATTTTGGAACATGAAATACTATTAATAAGCGAGGCTAGCAAAATTATCGAAGAGTATTATTACGATTTTTTTACTGTACATCAAATGTGAAGAAGCAAGGATTATAACTTGTATATTGTATAGTTCTGTACGAATAATAAACGCAAACAAGATAAATAATATAGATTTATAAACAACATATGAATTTCAAATTCTTTGCTGTAGGACGTAACATGACTACGTGTTTTTGTAGATTTGTAACCATTTTTCACGCAGCCTTGTTTTAATTCTTCTCCGTATTTGTTTTAAAGAATCTTTAATCTTATATTGACCAGAGCGCAATGTTACTGTAAAATTTCTGCTTCTATTGTCATAAAGCTGGTGACGTCTGAATATCAGTGAAATATTTTCTGCCTCTATTGTCTTATAGCTGGTGACGTCTGAATATCAGGGAAATATTAAATTTCTGCGTCTATTCTCCAATAGCTGGTGGCGTCTGAATATCAGTGAAATATTCTTGACTGAGAAGTAAAATCCAATTCATACAATCAATCAATTTAAAACACGAAGCAATGCACTAGTTATTGCGTTTAACCAACAAAGGATCCATTGTATAAGAAAAAACAATTGCTTTACGCGCCATTACCTTCTAGACAAATTGCTAAGAAGTTAGACTATTCAAAATATATCTAAAATACTGCACTAGTAATAGTAAGATTTATATGATAATATTACCTTTCACAAAATTCATTTTTATATAATATGGGGACACGTTTCTAATAACTATAACACTGTTAAGGATTCAGAAATAAAAATGTGAAAGAAGTCCATTAACAATACTGGTCACCATTTTACGGTTTATCATTTAAAAAAATTAGTTTTGGTCCTTTTCATATTTCTCATTTCAACATCTTAAAAATATATGTATTTCCACAATTCTGGTCCGACCACTACTGGTGAGGAATTTTGTGTATTGCTGCAAATATAAAACAGATGTAGTAAAACATTAACTATCGAATGTTCAGATTTTATGATAAATGGGTTGAGCGTTTAAAGGAGCTGTGAATGTTTTTTTTTTGGGGGGGGGGTGTTTGAGGTATATCTTAAGTGGTGGTCTTCCAATATAATTTGGAAATGAGCCTTCAGTTTTAGAGAGCAAAATTCCTAAAATTAGAAATTTTAACGTAATTTAATTCATGAATGGATGGTAACAATTAATATAAACATGAATGTTACATCATGTGTGTAAAGGCATTTGAAGATTTCAATTGTACATATGTATATATATGAGCATCCATATGCAAAAAAGTAAAAACCAAAAAACAATCAAAAACAGATTTTCACATTTTCGTTATATTTTTGAAGTAGCAACATTGGGATATACAAAAATAGTAATAAAAGAAAAAAGTCGATAAATTGTGGAAAAAAACCACAAAAACACAAAACCATGTTTTCGTAACAGACTATTTATTGCATTTAAAACCTTTTTTGCATTTAGATTGCATTTTTTCTTTTCGTGTATATGAGGAGAACAAATGTGGTCTGTTGTGATAGGACAATTAACTTTGATGGGTTTCATACTTGCTACAGATAATAAACTTGACCTATGAAAACATACCATAAACAGACATTATAAAATAAACGAAAATACTAATTTAACAATATAAATATAACAAATACACATCGACAATGCGAAGTTTCATTGGAGACATTTCAATCATCAAATACAAACATACTTAGCCATGTCCGAATCAAAATCCTAAAGCAAAGTAAAAACTTTGAAATCAATATGATAAACACGTCCCTAGGGAAGCGAGACTATGGGCGGTGCCCTGAGAAGGTAAACATCTCTGGTCTAGTTACAATTCAGAAGCAAAGTAAAATTTCGGAACAAACAAGTTAGATAAAACACGTGAACTTTCACCAGGGGTGCTCCGGAAGGGTAGGCACCTCATATTTAGCTAGCTACACACGTCACATGTGTAATCAAAATTGTGTGAAAGGAACATTGAACTATGGGACGTCAAATATATCCAGGTCAATCCTGGACACAGAGACATCACACTTATTAAGAATACTGTGATGACGGCCATAAAACTTTTGAGGGCCTTGATAAGCCTAGACTTGCAATATTTTTGACAAAATATAAATGCTGTATGTTTTTTGTTAATTTCTGGGGATTTCCTGTGTTAAAATGTAAAAAAAAATATGCATAACTGGGTCATGAGTGAATTTATTAAATCAAAAAAAAATCAGACAATAATGCACATTTTTCATGTCAAAGAGAAGAAAGGTATACATATAAAATATACTTAGCAACCGCTTATGAAGCCGAGAAACAATAACAGGCATGACAGGTGAATACAAACACATATAACGCAGCTTATTATAAAACTCGTGTGTTTGGACTGGCTCTAAAGATTAATAATGTCCAGTGTTTTGAGTGTTAATTAGAGGTAATTTATTTTACAACGGAAAGTTTATTTTATCCACATCTATAAATCAAAATCAAACATAAGCAAATGGATCCATGTCCAAATCGAAATCCCAAAAGCAAAATGAAAACTGACAAATCATATTATACACGTAAACTTCCACCTTTTTTATCCAAAACACAATCCAATAGCAAAGTAAACATTTTGAAGCTGAAAAATTAGGTTTAACACCAGGGAAGTAAGAGCGGGTGCTCCGGAAGGATAACCACTTCTTGTTTAGCTAGCTACACCCGGCACGTCTCGAATCAATATTGAGAATAAATGGAACGTAAATCTATGGTTCGTCCAAAATATGCGGGACAATTTTGCATATCAAGACCTCATACTTATCATCAATGTTGTAATGACAGTCATACAACTGTTCAAAGGTCTTGAAAGCATATATCGTAACACAAATGTCTGTGTCTGGACATGAATGATTTGCAACACACTCCTCTCCCCAAGGTTAAAAAGGTTTTGCATAAAATATTTATATATGATATGCCTCTATGTGCTTTTCCTTGGTAGTGAAATATGAAACATGGGGTTATAAAAATTTTCACTTTATTTTAGCGCTACGACAATTTGTGTCAATTTCCCTACCACTTGATGTTACAATGTATGTTAAGAGTAATCCCTCTTTACAAATTGTCACTGTCGTGTAAACTATATTCATCAAACCGCTCGCTTGAATATTAATAGTCACCGATAAACGTGTTTTCATATTATGCAGGCATTGTGTTTATGGTTGATTTTAATTGAAAGAATTTTTATTTACACATTGGGTGGCAGAAATTCTACATTGGAAACATGCAAACAGGTTTGGGATTTAGATTTGACTGGGTTTTTTCAGTTTATTTCATGTTGAGTGTCCTGACATTTAACACAAGATTTTTGCTTTAGTTTTGGGATTCAGATTTGAATCTTTTTTTTCATTTATTTCATTTTTAGTGTCCAGACATTTACCACAAGTTTAGAATTTGGAGCTTTATAATATGTAATGTTAAACAACAAGGGTAACTGAGAACAAAACACTGCAAAACAAACCAACTGAGAAACAAAACATGAGCTAAAAATATATGCCGATAGTGACCAAAACATGTTGAGTCCTGGTGGTTGGTTGCGCCTGATGCGTTTCAAAAGTCAATCGAAGTTAGGTAATTCTAAGAGACTGTTCTTATTGTTAAACCAAACTGAATACATAAGTTTGAGTATTTGATAGTATAAGAATCATTTTCTTTTATTAATTCATCAGTGAAAACGGATTTGTATTGACATTATTTTTAACACCAAATCATTCTTCATTACGTTTCACGTGAAATGAAACAGAAAAGGTCACTTGCTAATGAGGTAATAAAGATAAAAAGAAAAACTTAACAATACCTAAATAAATCACTAAATTAATGAGATAAATAAGGATTAAAAACGTTACATAAAGAACGGGATTAATAATCTCTTTAAATGTCGTCATTGTCAATTAATTGATAAATATATATACACTCGCAACAAAAAGTTAGAATTATTCCAAGGATTTTTTTTAGAAAATTAAATTCAACAATAAACGTTTCACAATTCACATTTAACGACTTGATCAATTAATGCATTAATTTGTTTATTTCCTATTATTACTAGACCTATTTTAACGTTGCAGCACTAGATGACTGTTTCAGAATAAAATTCCTTTTCTGAAGTGCTCGGACCAAAATAATGCAAATTGCAAATGCATAAATTTAATTTTGATATCCTCGGACATTTTTTTTTTTTTTTTTTACATAAGATTTGCTAGCCATTTTTCTTTGATTTGGCAACAAAACATGTATAAACACCTTACGTTATATCAATTCCATGCTGATATAAAAAAGCGAGTGAAAGCTATAGTTGTTTACAACGAATGAAAAACAAACATTATAATCTAACAAACTAACAAAAACTAACAAAATAGCGGTAAAATTTGGCACATTTATTTTAACAAGTAAAGTACCGTTAACGACGTGAGACCGGACGCTCTGGAAGGGCGCACCGCCTGTTTAGCTGGTACCTACACACATACACACACCGCATGTACAATCAATATGTAGAATAAAAGAAACTATATGGCGTCAAAAACGGTAAAGAGACATCAATAATACTGTGATCGCGACTATAATATTTTAGGGCCCTTGATAAGTCTAGGCTTGCTATATCCCTGAGTCATCAATTTATTTGTAAGCAGCTTGCTAAGTTGTATAAAGTTTCGTAGTAACAATAAGCTAGACCAAAGCGTATTAACTGGGAAACAAATACATCATAATTAGGACAGCAAGTATACTAGCGCATAAAAAGGGAAAGTTAGGAATAGGAAAAACATCAAATTTGTCTGAAAGTTTCAACTGTGGTCATTTGTAGGTGTCATTATAAAGGTATAAGTCCAAATATGAAACAAAATACGAAGATTTAAGCTCATTATGAACGAAGGCATAATCTCCAAATTAAGGATTATTAAGAGATAGAACGTCATCTATGTATCAGTATGCGGAGATGACATTACTTTTCTCTCAAAATTTAACCAGGTTCTGGATAAGTTCCTGATAAAGAAACAAATCAACAAGCAATGGTGCACAGTTTGTGCCCACTGGCATACAAATAGTTATTTGGGAAATTTATACTACGGAAGAAAATCTGCATGTTGTCAATCAAAATCTTTAACTTTTTGTTTATGGTACTTTGAATATATTTTGTTTGCAGTTCGTATAGTGTTTGGCAAAGTAACTAGATCCTCTATTCGGCACTAGATATTTATTATTCTTGGTAAATTGTATGTTTTAGACGTTCTTTAAATTTAATATGAGGGATAAGGTGAAAAGTGTAAAAAAAATAATAGGTGTTTGTACTTTTATACAAAAGTTAAAAATAAGGAGCAAGATGTTTTAGTAATGCTTTAGTTCTAATATAGAGTTGGTTAGAGTTAGAACTTTTTCTTAATAAGACTAAATACCATTTTTTGACGACTGTCAACTTTTGTGTTCAAGTCATTGATACTGGTTTATTAGTACTTTTAGAAGAACCTGCTATATATCTTTCCCTGTATGGATTTTTTCAAATATAAGTTTGTTTAGTGCGCCCTAGATGCCTTCCCTTTTTATGCAGGTTGTCATATTTAATTGACATTTTTATCTTACTTTTTCTTAATTATCTGAATTATTCATTCGTATGTACATGTATTTTTGAATTATATAGTTATATATCAAAATTGAACAACTATGCACATCCATCAAATATCGTGTTTTAGTTCATCAGTTAAAAGAGAGAGTATACTTTTCAGAGGTACGAAGATCAATTATTTGCCATTTGGCACCTAAATCTGTCTAATAATCAATGTGATCAACATCCCAATAAACTCCGAGAGCTAAACATATCTTACAATGACGATATACAATAGATAAAAAGTTATTAAAAAACAGCAAAATGTTCTTTATTGCTATTGTATGCAAAATGCATGAAGAATTTCTAAAAAGATATGAATATTGCCCTCTGTTTTATAAAAATATATTAGGTTTTTTTTCAATTTCAATAGTTCATGTACTTTCCGTTGAACTATCAGAAAGTCCAAATTGCCAAAAAATAATGAAATAATGAACTACTTTTTTTTAAAAAAAATAATGAAATTAATTACTTGTCAAAAATGTCAACTTTCGTCAAAATATTATTTTTAAACATTAGTATAAACTGATTAAAATGGTAGAAAGATATAAAAGTTTAAAGTGTAAAAGTTTAATTTAACAGATATGTTTTTATTTTTAAAAAAATCAAATTCAGAATTGATAAAGAAAAACACTCAGGGGCAAAATTCATCTTATCTTATTACCCTTTTCATTGCTGTGTAAAACATTTTACGACCTACCACAACGGTTTCTTTTCCGAATTATTAAATTTTAAATGTCGGTAGTTTTTGCATGGCTCGTTTCTTTCTACGGTACATGATCAAATGTGTAAATAAAACAACATGTGGCCTCTAGTTATGTGCCAATATTGTAACTCAGTTTGCAAATTTGCAATATTATATGACATGCAACTTTTGAATTGTTTTGTTGTAGTTTCAAATAATTTTATGAGTTTATAAGTTTGATGTATCTACAGTATATTCAAAGTTATTCTGGATATATTTGATTTTCCATAGTTTCATGTTCTACCTTTCTCAATTAAGACTTCTCATGTGGTGCGTTTAACTCAAAGGGAATTTCGATCTGCTGTTTCTGTACGCAAAAACATTTCAAAAATGTTTTAATTTCAACTGAATACAGCTTTTTATATGGTGGTTTTTTTGGGAGGAAACGACATTTTATATGTTAAAATAATGGAGAAACGGCGTTTTGAGCAAAATAATGATTTAAGATCAAAACGCAAATGCACATGCACAAAGCTACGCCAATGCATTGCGATTTGAGTGGAGTAATAGAATTTTAGGTCAAAGTCAAGATTCTTTCACTAATATTAAGGCAATAAATTAAGTCTTGACTGCTTTAGTTATCCTCTGTTTTTTGAGACCAACTTAGTTGTCAATTTTGATTTCACATGTGACGGTATTACTATTTAAAGAAAAGGTGATTACCATTCCAGAACACCTAACTTCACTTCTCCGGTGAAAGTTTGCCTTAATTTGCTCGTTTTAAAAGATTATTACTTTACTTTTGGAATAGTGATTTAAACACGGACTTGTATTTTATGTTTTATTATAGACGAGAATTTGAAAAAAAAACAAATAGTGTTGTTTATCTGAATTAAAACGACACATGCCCCTGATATACAGGTCGATAGAATGTCACTAAAAATGTTTTCACTGCATTTATTGGACTTAATAATTATGAATCCATCTAGTTTTTTCAGCTTTTAAAAATAAAATTGTAAAAAATAATTATTAAGTAGTGAAATGAAATATATAATATAAAAAAGAAAAGATATCGATATTAATTATATGTCAAAAGTGGAACTATTAATCCCAATTTAAAATTTCAAAAGTTATAAATTATTAAGATATTAGTAATATTTTCTTGTTAAAAGTACATCAACCTGCGTATCACGTGTAGAATCAATTAAGATAAAGTGTTAAGAAGCAACTATTCTTTATGTAATTGATGTGTTTCTTATTAAGCTTTCCAATTCCATGTGAAGATTCTAATCTGATTAATTCAAATTTAATTTCACATATTTTGTATGCGTCATACTGTAAATTTTTATTTTTCTGAACAAATATTTTGAAAGATACAAAATAATATATTACAATTCGTTCAGAAAAGTCAAAAGCTACAAATATTTCAAAACCTTGCGATATAAGTTGTAATTTTTTTCAGACGATGAAAAAATGACGATGTTACATCATGAACGAAGATAAAGATTTGTCATGATTGTCGTGCATTTGAATGGTATAATATGGACTATATTAATAGGCAAAAATGTTGCTCTATTTAAATGCAACTAAATATAAATAAATGAAATAAAAAAATTAAAACGTTCAAACAAATTTCAATTGAACAAGACCTCCATTAAACAGTAAACATAAATTGTAAACTAGCTTACCGTCAGTTGTAACTGTGAAATCTAAAATAAACTTTAATTGGATTTCTTATTATAAGCGTTGTTTGTTTGTTTTTTTCGATTTGCAATATTACACTTTAATGTAGAACAATGTTGTTTTTCTAATCTATGTAACAAATTGGATAATTGTTGTATTATTAACTTGTATGTAAGATGCAGTTTTTGTATTATTTTGTGTATGTATGTATGTATTTATTATTTACATGCGTTATAAATGCATAACACATTTCAACACCACAAATTTTTTATACAAATCGAACACACACATATCTGTCCATGTCCAAACAACAACCTAAACCCACAGCAAAAAATGTTTAAACACGTAGATCGGAGGCTTCGAAGGGGTAAGCGCCTCTTATCTATCTTGCTACACTTGTCATATAATTTTGAAATTATAATCGAGTATAAAGATACATGGAAGCCATGGGACGTCAAAAATAACCGATAATTTTTGATAAACAGAGGCAGCATACTTATTAACAACATTGTGGTGGCGACCGTAAAACGTTTTGATGCCCTTGATAAGCCTAGACTTCCAATATTCTTGACTCAATTATTCATTAAGCAGATTACTTCGTTGTATAAAGTTCCTGTAGTGAGAGGAAGCTATCAATTGGTGTAATGTTTTTGTTTTGATAGTTTGTCATGGGCACTGCGAACATTCTGATTTATATCCATGGCCCCATTTTAAAATGCAAATAGGAAGGTGCATTGAGGTATAGTTGGGTTGCTGTAAGAGATGCTGTGAGAATTATATCAACCTCTCATACATTGACACTAAATAATATTTCAACCTCCCATTTAAACTATGTTAGCCAGAAAGGTTATTTTTAATTATTTCGTATGTGCCAGTATAAGTTGAAAATGTCAAATACACTGTGGAATCATTTTTACATGGTGTTCTTATGTCCTTGATTTCTTAGAAGCCATATACCAAGACTTTACATGTTTACGAAATAGCCTACATTACAAACATGTCGTAAACATTAACCACAAACAATGAATGAATCGCACATAATTGTTATTTTCTTTCAAACAAGAATATTTGACTACATGAAAAAAAATGATTTTACAAAATCTATGGAAGAAAAAGAAAGCATAATAGTCTGAAAAAATACGGAAATACGGTGCAAATATTTCATTGGTGAAATTGTGTAACAAATGTCCAATGTATGATAATGCCTTGTTGAATTACAAAAAGGAAAGCAATTTGAAGATTCATTGTTATTAAAAAGAATAAAGGAATATCGCAATTATAACTACTTTATGAATCATTATTGGATGGTAAGCATTGTTAAATGAATGATAAATACCAATCTTTGCAGATGGTCATCATGTCTTTCTGAATCACGCAAGACAATGCAAGGAAGGTATGCTCAAAAACAAAAAGCATTGTATTAGCACAACGGAATATTTTGACAAAAGACCACTGCAATTAACTTGCTTAAGCAGAAATGGAGGTGAAAAGTGAGAAGAACCCTATTGTTTGTAAATAAAACAAATAAATACTTAGGATATAATACATGATCAGAAATGACATCATAATTAGTGTTCAAAATTAATTATGTAATTGTAGCAAGGCATTTATTACAAAAACAAAACAATGTCATGCTGAATCACACATGATTGGTAATTTCTTTCAAAAAGATGACATTGTTTGGCAATAAACATAATAATACTAATACATGTTCACAACATAACTATTTATGTTAAAATTCAATTATTAGAGAATATTGTTTGTTATAAAAAGAGTGGCTTTCTTGCTGAATCACCCATGGATGTTCATTTCAAACGATTTCATTGTTTTTGTAAAACAAATATCAAATATATAATATCAATTCTGTAATACATAGAACATCCCCGTTATATATCATAATTAGGCTATAAATTTAATTATGAAAGAAAAGGTATTCCAATTGAAACAAAAAAACCTTGTAGACTTCAGAATGCAGATGATGGATAGTAATAAATGGTTTTAACATAAAATAGCTGTCTAAATTGCAGTATTAAAAGTAGATATGAAAGGTAAATATTTAACATTTTCGGATTTTTTTCTTCAATTTGAAGGATTTATTTGATGTTATGTTAATAAAGGCACAGATACATAAAAAATGAAACAGCTGGAATATGCAAATAAGACGACAGTAGACCTACATACGTGTATATAAGACTTCTCACATGCTTTCTAGGATGCACATATGTATTGCATTATATTAAAAGTCACTTGGGACTAGTATTTTGGAAAGAAAATGTTTTTCCGTTCAATTTTGTTTTTTCTCAGCATTACTCTCACCTATGGGAGACACTATCAAAAGGGTAAGTACTACTTTCTAAATTACATTCAGAAAATACATAAATCGTTGGCCTCGATTTATAAGTTCAATGTTTGTGCCATATCATTTCGATTAAGGTACTCTCCAATGACACAAATTATCGAAATGTACGTAAAATAGTGAAAATTGCTCAACAAATTGAAGTGATGAAGTCCTTGGAAATAAAAATAATATAGCTAACTTTATTTCAAAGGTGCGATTTTCACTTTTATATTAGTTCTTACTGCAATATGTCTAATTACAATCGATACACATGGTGGCCTTTGGTCATCAACTAGACAGATTAATTTGTCAAAGTATAAAGTTTATCTGGCTCTAGAATCAATTCATTTTCTTAACATGTATCTATTATTATAAAAATTCGATTGTCTTATAAGTGATAAAAGGTTGTTAAACTTTTCTTTAAACGTACGTGTGTATAATCAGTGATTTTGTTTGCCAAAAATTACTACCAAATAAAAGTAGTTTCCCCTTTCGAAACATGACTAAAAGTTTCCAATTCGATCACTTAAATTTTAAATTTACAGTGATATACTTGCGAATTAAATCTACTAAACGTAAGATGCTGTAACAATTTTTAAAACATCTTTGTATTGAGGACCCTAAGCTACTGGAAGAATGTCATAATGAAGTTTACTGTATTTCAAAATTTAAAAGGCAGGAGGTAGAATTTAAAATGTAACAAAATAACTAATAATGCTAAAGTGGGCCAACTGCATGTTCATATAATTTTGTGTATGATTTAAATATATACTTTCACGTTTTTATCTGTAGGATGCCGTGGTTACTTGGACATAGTTTTTGTGATAGATGCCTCAGACAGTATCAAGGGAAAAGATTTCACCACCGTTCGTAATTCTGTAGCGAATCTGATTTATAAACTCAACATAGGAGGTCCACCTGGAACCTTGGGAGGAAATGGCGATGCACGAGCCGGATATGTGGTCTACAGCTCCACTGTGTCATCAAAATTTGGTTTAAGTAGTAACAGATATGCTCTTGTCCATGCAGCCCACCACTTCAAGCATGCTAGAGACGGTACAAATACCCGGCTTGCTATACGGGCAATGAGGAAAATGTTTACTCGTTACCATAGAGACAATACACACAAAATGGGGATGATTATCACAGATGGTAGATCAAAAAACACATCAGAAACTGTTAGAGAAGCGGAAATAGCGCGAAGTATGGGCATTGATTTGATTGCAATTGGCGTCACAGATGACGTTGCTACCATCGAATTAGAATCGATAGCAGGAAAGAAGGGCAGAGTTCTCTACGTCAACGATTATGATCAACTGGCCAAAGAACTAGAAAAGCTTGATTTTTATAAAATTGTTTGTCCAAGTAAGAATGTTTCTTTTTTATTACACAAAACTTTGTTTATGTTTTAGCAAAAATAAATTTTAAACTTGAATATAATCGGGTATAATTTCTAATCGTTTTAAAAAAACTTTTTATTATTGTAAAATTACACATAAGTGACATTTACAATGTTTTTGCTGATAGTAAAATTTAGTGACTTTCTATTTTAGAAACGTTACTTTGTGTGCAAGCGAAATATATTGCGTGCGCACGTGAACGTGTTTTTATTGTTCATGCAATAGTTATCACGTGCTAACATTAGAGTAATGTTTCGTGTAAGCACGCCTAAACGATTACGTGAGCACGCAAAAGAAAACATATCGCTTCTGTGTTCCGCTATATTTCGTTTTTGATTAGTGACATTGTTAGTGTATTATTTTAGCGAGTACCTAGTCTGTCAACTTTCAAATTTATATTTTATTCATTTTTATAATCAGCAACAACCACTACGACGACAACAACAACGAGGAGGCCCACAACAACAACGACGACGACGACGAGGAGGCCCACAACAACGACAACGAGGAGGCCCATAACAGCTACAACCACCACAGATACTCCAATAACACCACGTTATCCATGGACAAGACCTCCAACAGATAACACTACACCAGAAAACAAGCCAAATCTACCAAGAGGTATCAATCTATATACAGTCAAATATTTATATAACACTGACCAATAGAAAATTTTGTAAGCGTATTGGCTGTAACGAAACTAAAAACTCAAAGAAACTTTAAATGATTGTTAATTATCCTTCCGGAGAAACTGGCCTTACTTCCCTGGTCGAAGTACACGTGTGTAACCTAAATTGTCAGTTTTAACGTTTTTCTTTGCTTCTGGAATTTGATTTGAACATGGAATAGTATGTTTGTTTTTGATTATTTAATTTTATAAAAAATAAAACATACATTTAAAAATGGTAAAATAGAAAAACAAGATATACCCATGGAAACAAAACTTCCCCGAACTTTATATTAAATCATTTTCTTTCGTATGAATGAATTTAACTTTACTTAAACTATGCTTCCATGTTTAGATTCACATTCGCCATCAAGAGTATAAGCGTCAGACATAATTTGCAATGGGACAAACAAACGTAGGTTGATAAACTTTTGTTTACAGTTTTGGATTTAAATTCTACATTATGCCTTTTAGTGTTCTATGCTTTAGGATAAAGCTAATTAAATAAAATGATGTGATAAACGTAAACAGAACCACAACTAATATTGATCACTTTTTGTATTATGTGAGAAAACTTTAATTTTTGTTTTGGTAATTTTTTTATTATTGTAATGAATGGATCTCTAACGTTTTCTTAACATTCTGTATAAGCACTTGTGTTTATTGTCCGCGAGGACAAGAACACCCCAATTTTACCAACCTAGCAACAATTGAATACCGACTGACATGTTTTATCTAAATTCCTATCAACTGGTATCTTAATTAATATTTAGGTTAAAATATTCTAATAAGTGGAATTGAGATAAGGTGTTTGTGCCCTAATCAATATTCTTTCATTTCCGGAGCACCCGGCCTCACTTCCCTGGTGGAAGTTCACGTGTCTAACCTAACTTGTCAGTTCCAAAGTTTTTACTTTGCTTCTGGATTGTGATTCGGACATGGATTAGTATGATTGTTTTTGATTATATTGAGGAGGTCATGTCTCAGATGGGAGTAAAAGCACCAGGAAAAAAACACTGACATTCGGAAAGCAAAATTGACAAAATGTCTTAAATTAAGGATATGCACCAGTGATATTTTAAAATTAATGGAGAGCTGCATTGTGATCCAGAATCCAATACGTAAGACCACTCACCACCAGGTGATAATGTAGTTGTATCACCAATCAGTCAATTTACCTACTAATAAATGTATCATCTCTCAATCTCATTACAGGACTGTGCGACCACTGTACCACACGAGACGGAGTCGGATACAATCCACATCCAACAGACTGTACAAAGTTTATACAGTGTTACTTTGGGTTTGATGGCGAAATCACTATATCTGAAAGACAATGTACATTCGGGCAGTTCTGGAGTCAAGACGCTGTGACTTGTGTCAGCAGCCAACACGTTGACTGCCCTACAGGTAATATTTAATTCATAATCTCATAAGACCTTGCCTATTCTCGAGAGTGATTTAGTGGATGGTAGCTAATTAGTTCTTAACAGGTGGTGCTTTACCTAATGGACCACCCGGTCTCACTTATCTGGTGGAAGTTTTTTAGCTCATTCAATCTGAACAGGTGGTGCTTAACTTAACGGATCACCCGGTCTCACTCACCTTATGGAAGCTATTGTTTTTGACAATATCGTTACAGATTTTATGGAATCTTATTTTTAAAAAGAAAAATATAAAGACAGATATATCAGAATGAAATTAATTTTTTTCTGACTAGTCGATTTCAATCATCTTGTCAGCTTTCATATTTACGGCACCGGACCAAGGTCTTTTAATGAGCGTGTAAAAGGTGAAATTGGTGTCTTCGTGATTCACTAAATTAGTTGTTAAGACGTGCCTAAGATAAATGAGTCCTTGATAATTACGTATCAAGATTGATACCTAAAATGAATTCATTCGAGCAGATCAAGCTTGACGTCATCATGTGAAAGTATTTGACTACTGTATTTCTATAAATTTAGTGCACATGTTTTTATTATTTATTTCTTTTAATTGAAAACGTTTCCATTGAATTATCAATCAAATTAATTTAAAATGCACTGACCTAACCAAATTATATTTTTAAATAAAAACATCTTTGTTCAGTTCTCCTGTACATAGAGAAATTTTGCGAAAATTTTTTAAATTTGATCAAGTTTATACACCAATTGGACCTCATCCAACGTTACATCAGGGTATTTAGGGTCAGGTAGGTCATTGTTGATCGGGTTGTACCAGGTGTTGTCATTATGAACATTCCAATTATGACAAAACATTTATTGTTGTTCAGAGTAAGAAGGTACAGAAGGAATAATTTTGACATAGTTATATTTGTTGTTTTGTTAAAAAGTTCAAAAATTGCTCTATGTACAGAATTAAATTTACTTTTGGATGCACGAAAAATATTTTTCCTATTAGGTCAGTATATTTTGTATTAAGTTTTGACAATTTTTTATAATTTTGTTGGAAAATACGACTTTATTCTTGTATTTTCCATGTGCATTGAATTTGTGGAAATATAGTAGTGTCAATGTTTACCCTGTCTCGTTATATACTACAGTGACTACGGTTAAGGACACACGGTACATTTGTACTAATAAGATAATTATATCACAGACCTGTCGAAAATTTGTCGCAACGCAAAAGCTCGAAATATGGATAGCAAATTGCAGAGATAGATAGCAACTACCAAAAAGCTAACAATAAAATACTTAGAATTGTATCAGAGAACACCCAGTCTCAATTCCCGGCATTCAAAGTTTTTACTTTTGAATTTGTAATGCCAAACCCTCTTGACCACCTTGAGCATTTAGGTCGTGTTTTATTTGTTGGTGGATTTAAAATCCGTGCTATTGTATTATCGCGAATGTATATCGCTAAAATTAATACGTATAGTTATCTTTATATGCATGGTATCGTTTTGTCCATGAAATGTTTTATTTTTTCATTATGAATTGACGTATCGCTGGCCACGCCCACAATGTTACGACACTGGCCGCCATTATGGTACCAAACGACGTCATGGCAACTAGTGACGTCATTAAACCACACAATTCAAGCCGAGTTTTCATTCTTTTTGTGTGTAATTCAAGCATGCCGACCCTTTGTCGGAATACAGTGGGCGTGGTCGGCTATTCGTCAATTTATTTTATGTCTCGACCCTTGTTCTTCCTCTTTCCTTTTGTCGTGTAATCATTGATAATTTATCATTGCTTAGGCTTAATACATGATATTTACACTAGTATTAGCTGTAACGTTAAAAATCCCATGCAGATATATCTGAAATAAATGGCAAACTTTATATATATTTTCAGACAAATGTAAACTAGACGGTCTTGTGGCTTATCCTGCTTACAAATCAAAGAACTGTAGAGAATATTGGAAATGTAGGTATGGCCAGTCATACGGGTTGTGTTGTCCACCAGGAGAAGCTTTCTTCCCATACCTCGGTTGTGTCAAGGACGAAAGCTGTAATGATTTGTGTAATGGAGAAACAAGAAAAACGCCTCAAAAACCAAACAAACCAGACAAAACAAGACAAATGTATACTAAAGATGAAAATGTTGTAGACATAGAAAGTGATATCGTAGTTGAATCGCCGTGTTTATTTAAAGCAATACCCGGTAAACCTGCCCATTATTTGTTAGTTGGCGATGGCGTGGCTGACATAGAGATGCCCTGTCCGTTCGGAACTCTTTACAGCACAACGGACTGCGCATGTACAATTTTCGCAGATAGAACTACAACTGGAGGTATGTTATTATGGTTTGATTTCAAAAATAGCTTCAAAGATAGGTCAAAAGTTTAATTAATTTGGGGCTGTTTAAATGCACAACAGCCAGAAACAAGCCAGGAATGTCTTCGCAAGTTTTGTTTGTTTTTACCACTCACTTCTATTTTATAGTCCAAATTATTGTTTTGCCAGTTTTTTTTTTTTTTTTTTTTTTTTTTTTTTTTTTTTTTTTTTTTATTGTTAAAGCCAACTTTTGAGAATTTAAATTTTCAGGCTTTTGTACCAATATGCTTTTTACTTTTTGCTAGTTCTTATTTTTTTTTACTTTGCTCTTTGATTGTGATTTGGAAATGAATTGGTTTTGTGGTTTTTTAATTTAATTATATTGAAAATCTATACTAATCAAGATCCTCAAAAATCCTACTATTGCCTAAATTTGCTGCTAAATAAAACTTAAAATTCCTCAAAAAATAAGGTTTTCTCCCTCATGCAAGGTATTTCCTTAGCTTTTGGTAAAAAAATCTTTTCAACATCTTAACAACATTTTTGGTTCAATAATTTTGGTCCAAGCACCACTGATGAGGAACTGTATTCCGAAATGGCCGTCTAACATTAAATCTGGTATATTATGTAATTGTCACCACAGTATTAATAATAAGTATGATTGATATATATGTCAGTTTTTACTTTGTTTGTTTTTGGTTGTTATATTGTGTAATCCAAGGCGCTTGTCAACAAACTTTTTTGGGACAATTTAAAACGGCATTTAGACACCTCCCTAGGTTTTTGTGATAAAATAATTACACAAATAATAAATAATAATTAATAAATGTCACATAAATGACATGAGGTATACATGTATTTTTATATCACGTACGCACGTAGTTTCGCATGCTAAAGGTAATACATGCACATGCGCATTTAATATAATAGTTACTACATCCGTACTTCTTAGCTAGTACGTGCGCACGGTATAGGTAAAACGTGCACACGTTATACAAAAAATTGTCTATGTAACTTTTGTATCACCGTAAAATATTAAACTTATGAATATTAATAATAAAGATTTTATTTCAATAAGGTTAAATTTCTTCTTTCAGCAACAACTGTACTGGATATCCCAGAATGCAGACCGGAAGTTTATCTCCCATTTGATCGTAATGCCAGAGACGAGTCTCCGCATAAAACATATATAGAAAACCACAACGTGAGAATTAAAAATGGATATGCTATTTTCACTGGACGTTCAAAACTTGTGATACCAAGATTTTCAAATTTGGGATATTATTCTTATCTTCTCATCAAAATAAGATACAAAGCCGACATTCCCAGCAGAAAAGAGGCCATCTTTAGTAATGGAGACATTTGTGCAAATACCACTTCAATGGCAGTCACGAAGCTTGGAGCAAATTTGAGTTTTCAGATAATGTGTGAAAAACATAAAAACACACAATTCCGATTGCCTTCTATAGTAAGTAAATAATGAGATCAGATTTATATAATCAAAAACAAACATACTAATCCATGTCTAAATCACAATTTAGAAGCAAAGTGAAAACTTTGAAACTGACATGATCTGTAAAAAACGTGAACTTCCACCAAGAAAGTGAGACCGATTGCTCCGGAAGGGAAAGCATCTCGTGTTTAGCAAGCTACACCCGCCACATGTGTAACTAACCAATTAAGGCTCTGAAAGCATACCATATCGAAATGCAAAAAGGAAAATATGAAAAGTAACGCTAAAAATAGTTCAAGTATTTTAATGAAAACACCGCACATATATTCATTTAACCCATGTCATAACTGCAAAGCCTTATTTTAGCATAAACCAATGGAAGTTTCCTGTTTCAAGATTGCAAATGCGCCAAAAAGTACACACTAAAGCTGACTAATTTAGCATATAAAATTTGAAACGAACTTGATAATAACATCAAAACTTGACAATAAAGACCACTCACATAAACATAAAGAAATATGGACTTTTGAAAACAAGTTGTTTGTATTTTTTGGTTGGAATTTGAAATTCTGTAAAGAAAGATATTTACTGTAGATGTCATCTGATACTTGTGAAGTAACTTATCTTTTTTTTAAAATGCGTTTCTGCTTGATAGCATGAATCTTGCAAAAACAAGAATCATCAAGAATGAGCTAAACAAAGCGCCAAATGGAAACAAAAAATGAAAATAAATATGCATTAAAAAACCCTTGATATTCGAATTAAATCGGAGTGAAAAAAAATTCTCTTAAAATTTAAATTACTAAACCACTGAAATTAAATTCTAATAAAATTCAAAAGTAATATTTTTTTATTTTTGTTTTGCAGGAAAACGATTGGAACGATGTTGAATTTATCCACGATGGAAAGAATTTGGAAGGTATGGTTAATGATTTGAGGGAATTTAGACGAGCACCTGGTCAAATAAAACGTTGTCATTCTGGACTACAGATAGGATACCGACGAGGATTCCGGGGATTCAAAGGCAAAATCGACGAACTAACCATTTATTTATGTAAACCAAAGCCAACATAAACCAACAGAAAGTTCAAAGAGAACATTAAGGAAAAATTGTGTTTGCAAGACACAAAGATCTGTATTATATCTTTTTTTCATTGATTATTTATTACATTACCAAACTGTGTATGGCAGAAAAAAATTTCTTTAAAAGGAAAATCGACATAAATCAAAAGGAAAGCACAGCAATAACATTACTAAAAAAACTGTGTTTGCAAGACACAAAGATTTGTAGAAATCATTTGCTTTCATTAGTTTCATTTTATGATCATCCTCAAACTGTGTATGACAGAAAAGTACTCTTTAAAATCGACAAATTGACCACATATTTATGTAAACCTAAAATTATCATAAACCAACAGGAAGAAAGCACTACAATAACCTTACTCAAAAACTGTGTTTGCGAGACATAAAGATCTGTAGCATATCATTTTTTCATTTGATCATTTATTAATTCTCAAACTGTGTATGGCAGAAAACAAAAACTCTCTTTAAAAGGAGAATCGACGAACTGACCATATACTTATGTAAACTGAAACTAACATAAACCAACAGGAAGAAAACACAAGAACATTACTAACATGTTTTGCAAGACACAAAAATCTGTATACTAATTTTTCATTTGTTTCATTTTTATCATTTAATACATTTTTAAACGGTGTATAACATATTAAAAAACGCTTATAAAAAAGCAATCTTAATAGACTATATTTCGAGCTTGAAGGATATGCTGTTGTTTTACAATACCATGGGTGTGTACCTAAAAGACGTGTTAATAGGTACATGTATAAACATTCAGTGAAAAGATTCTGGAATTCATATACAGTATAGACCTGTCAAAAGTTTAACTTGAGCGAAAAGGAATGGAAGCTCGGCTGTAGAGTGGCTGAGGTGGGATAGCTAGTGACTTAGAAAGCTACCGAGAGATAGATTGCAGCTACTTTTGACATACAAATAAAGATAGAAAGAAATAAGATTTTCAATTCCACACAAATTCGTTAGCTTAGTGTTGAACTTTCATTTTTGACAGGTCTGTACTTTACGAGTGTGCTTTGTACAAAAATTTCCACTAAAGGCAAAGTAATAATAAGTTAATATGGCAAAGAAGAACAATCTGCTATTTTCTGGATCTGTAAAGTCATTTGGCCTATGCCACGATGAAGAACAAACATTGAGATGAATGAAAAGTAGAAAGTGGTCGTTGAAGCATTGCAACATGTACACATGTATGGACAATGTTCGAGGAGAACCCAGTGACACAAACATTTAATAGTTGTATATATTGTATATAGAGACATTTTATCGTATTCTTGTCTACTATATCTTGAAATCATCTGGCCCTAGTTTCACAATCCTTCCATTAATAAAATTTAGCAAATTCGAAAGCTGGCAATCAATTTTGAAACTAAAAATAAAAGAATTTCATCATCTGAAATACAGAAGTGAGCTTCAAATTTGCGCCGTTAATTCCAAAATATTTTAAAATTTAACAAAAATTTTACGTTATCAAATTTGCATGATTTAAGTTGAGGAAAATCTCGATTAAAGAAGTTATTGTGAAACTAGGATCTGTTTTATGAATGTTCATTAATCTAACATTTGGAAATGTCACCATAATCATGCTCCAGTCTAATGGAGGCAGGGAGCACACATAAATAATACATAACGTAAATTTGTTAAAATACATGTCTGTCCTTTATTTCTCTTTTCAACTATTAACAAATATTTTAATTAACACAATATTTGTCAGAGCACTATTGATTAGAAATTTTCTTCCGAAACGACCGTCTGCTGCAAAATTAAAACATGTTTATTAATATTTGTTTAAACAAATGTATTTATCAATGCGATTACTAGATGTCAAGATTCACCGTTTAGGGTCTTAATCAATTGTTCCATCCTGTCAATTCTATAGGTAAAAAAGTATTGGTTTCAGTAAAGTAAAGTGAGAGGTCCTGGGTTTGTAGACTGACGTCTTATCCATTAGGCCAACGCGGCCTCTCTATTCATATATACCATATTCACATGCAAATTTCAACGTATACTTTAAAGTTGCGTGTACTTTAAACAAATTAAAAAATAAACATCTCACGAATAAACTTTTTCTTTTGAGATGATTTTATTATATAGTAGGAGTTATGTATATTTATTCTGCACATGTGATGACATTGTTTTTGTTTTCTGTTTTTGTTGATAAATTAATTGTAAATAAACACATTGAATACCATAAAACGATAAGTCGTGTTGTTTTATTATAAATCTGTTAAATAGATGCGTTAGTGTTTGTCTCGTAATAATTGCTATAAAGAGTAAAAACTTAGCTGAATGAAAATTTATGGTTTCATGCAAATCATAATCCATTATTAATAATTACAGTAATTTTTGTGAAAGATAACATGTACTTTACTTTTTAATTCAAATTATCGCTGATGTGCACTTTTAAGATCATTTGTATAAATTAATTACACATTTTCGACTGAATTAGTCATTCAGTCAAAACTGAGTTCGTTATAATGGTCCTCATTTATAACCACAGCGTTTTAAGTCCAGATGATCTATTTCATTTATATATTTTTTCTTTGCAGACTTTCTAGATTTTTTCACCCAAGACGTTTTAAAAACGCTAAAACTTAATAACTATGCTGAATAATTAGTGAAAATGAATCATAACTTGCATGAATATATTATCACGCCGCGACAAAGCCAACAGAGACAAAATAAAAAATAGACGCTAATGGTATTATGGAATTTCTGACTTAAGAAAGGCAACGAACATAATGAATAATTTGCATTCAATGATTTGATTAAAGTATTTTTGTAGAAGGATCCATTATACCATCAAACTTATCTAACAATAAGTGACCTCCCCACGTATTTCACTAAGGATCTAATAAAACTGGTAAACATTTAGACTTTAGTAAACCTTATTGCAAATTATAGGGGAACTAGGTGGTCAAGTGAAAAACCGACTTATGAATCAAAACGCTTTGAACACCGTGGGCTCAAATCCATGGCCACAGTGCTTCAGATTGTTTTTACAGATAGTGGGCCACAAGGGCCCACCAGGTCCAATAACAAGGGGTCATTTCTTGTTATAGTGGGTCATGTTTTGCCACATAATTAAATGTTATGCCACGACCACGTGACTGAAAGTTAAAGTCGGCACTTGACATCTTCATATAATGCACCAAAAGCGATCTTGTCATCTGCTAATTTATACTTTGTTAACCTTTACGATATATTTTAAACTCTTTCAACTCGATGATTCATTTTATGTGCATCTACTTCTCTGCGCTTTGTGTTGTTTTAAAAAATGTGAATAGAGTCGTCTGCATCTCGTAGCCATGGTTGCCGCTAGCATATTAAATGAACGACAACGTCCGAGGTCATAACAAGATTTATTACGAGTTCTCCCCCTTTGAATATTAATGTTAATAACCGACGCATAGAGCGAAGAGAAGAGGCTTGTCGGGAGTCCTGTCTACATGCTGATTATGAGATAAACAAAGATGCTAGAGATTTTCCGATAGAAAACGAAAACAGAAAGTCAAATCGGAAAACCGCATGGAATCTAATATGAAGTTTTGGGAAGAAATTATTAACGATCAATTGGGCTAAGAAAAACCATGCGCCACGTGGACCCATTAGAAGAAAATGTTATGCGCCATTTTTTAAAATAATGCGGGATTGGCGCGGGCGCACCGACAATCTGAAGCACTGGGCCATCCTGGGGCAAATCCTAATTAAAGTGAAGAAATTGTCAATTTCATAGTGGAGGTCGGTGGTTTTCAGAATGCACCAGTTTTTCTCTACCATCCCGGAACTGATTTATTCGATATCAGTTAAAGAATCTGTACTGAGGCGTAAAACATATAACTCAACCCCCCTCTTCCAGTTTTTACTTTAAAAATAATGTTCCGTGTCATCAAATGAGTTGAGTTGAGTAATGGTGTTTAACGTCCCAGTCAAGAGCATTTCACCTATATCGAAACGTCGCCAGCTGTAGGCGAAGGTGCAGAAATTTTGCCTGTGCGTTGCGCTGATGGCATTATACAGCAGGGGTTTTTTAGCGTGCCAAGCCCACCGTGACACACAGGACCTCGTTTATTTTAAGTTCCCATCCGAAAGAACCGTGACTTTCATTTTGTAACACCGAGTGCTTGGCTAAAGAACAGTCACTACCCATTTTCAAGTCTTGGGTCAGACTTGACCGGGGATCGAATCCACGACCGATATCAAATGAGTTTGTGCTGCGCATGTACGACTATCAGTGTTTCGCAGTCGCTTAATATATGCGGATGTAGTCTATTAGTGACGTAAGTTTATTTATTTCATCAACCCGGTTGATAAATAATTAGTATTCAGTATTCAAAGCTTGTTATTCTAAGTCACTGATACTGATATAAATTAAAAAAAACATACTTACTTATGTCCAGATCGAAATCCAGAAGCGAAACTGAAAAACACTTGGACTTCCGCCAGGGAAGTGAGGCCGGGTGCTCCGGAAGGGTAATAAATATTGTAATATAACGTTGAAAATATTAATATTAATATCAAATACAAAACCCCTCCTAGCTACATTAGCTAAAATTAATTAAGAAAAAAATGGCGGAACAGGTCAAATATTCGTCGGTCAGATACTGACAAAATAGTTTAAAAAAACAACATCATCGTCGATGACAGTGTCGACAAAAAGGCATGGGTAAAGTTCGTCTATATCGTCTTTGAAAACGGACATAGTTTCTAATAGTTCGATACTTCGTGCCAGATTGTCACTAGCAGTTCAGCGTGAGCATGGTGATTGCTCACCAAAACCGGATACGTTTTATTTGTCTGTCAGTGTACCTTCTGAAAATTCAAACAATTCAGAGTAATCAGTGAAATAAAAACTTTTTATATCATCGCGGATGATGGCACTTGAAAATGCGTCCTAAAACGAATATAGTAAAGAACAAACGATTGACATAGATGAAAGTGACGATAATGTTATTGATGAAAATTACTATGAATATATCTTTAAATATGAGAGAGAGAGAGAGAGAGAGCTGACATAGACGAAGGTGACGATAATGTTATTGATGAAAATTACTATGAATATATCTTAAAATATGAGAGAGAGAGAGAGAGAGAGAGAGAGAGAGAGAGAGAGAGAGAGAGCTGACATAGAAGAAGGTGACGATAATGTTATTGATGAAAATTACTCTGAATATATCATGCTTAAAATATGAGAGAGAGAGAGAGAGAGAGAGAGAGAGAGAGTGAGCTGACATAGATGAAGGTGACGGTTATGTTATGAATGAAAATAACTCTAAAATATATTTTTAAATAAGAAAGAGACAGACAGAACTTCAATGTGATGAAAATGGCAATAGTAGGTCTGGATCAATGTCAAAAAGATTCAAAACACGTAGAATATGAGGGGGAAAAATTACCAGACGCAAAGGACAATTTTATTTTAAATTTAAAATTAAATTAAAATCTACTACTGCCAAATAATTAATTTCAATTTGGCAAACGGCGAGACAACAGGGCTAAGAAAATATTAAATTAAAAGTAAAAATAAAATCCACTACTGCCAAATTATGAATTTAATTTTGGCAAACGGCGAGACAATAGGGCTAAGAAAATAGTTTTTATTTTTGATGGTAAGACGAAGAAACTGTTGATTTTTACAAAATGAAGTAGTGTTTCATTTAAAAGAGGTTCCCGATATTTATTTTTTTGTAAAATGTCTGGTTTTAATTATTCAGCATAGCCAAAGGTCAATGACACAAAACATCAGAGTAAATTAAATATGTATATGATATTTAAATACTCCCAGCTGCAGTACAGACTGGTCGAAAGTTTAACACTGAGCTTACAAAAAGGATCGAATTTTGGCTGCCGGGTGGTCGTGATATAGATACAGTTGAACCTGTCTATAAAGGCCACCCAAGGGAACCAATAAAAGTGACTTTTAAGGGCAGGTGGTCTATATAAACAGGTTCAAATAACACGAATAAAGAACAATTGGGGTACCATTCTATTGGTCTTTATAAGCAGGTGACCTTTATTAGGAGGTGGTCTTTAAGGCAGGTTGTACTGTATCTAGAGACCAAAAAGTTGTAGATGAACATGAAGATAGCAGCTGCCGAAAAGCTGTCGAGATTTACCCAAAGAGTGTACAAAATGAACTGCCGGTTCAGCACTAATTTGTAAGTAAAGTATTAATCCTTAGACAGGTATGTACTATATTTCAAAAACTGCATATTCATATAAAATCGCGATAAATATTGTTTTTTCTGCTACTTTTATGAAAACTAGTTTCCAAGAATGCACATTTTAAAATTATTTTTATTTCTTTTCTGTGAAAACATTCGTCATTACGAGGCAAGATATATCTGTTCATTTGTTTAATTTGTTTTAAATTAGTTTTATTGTTTCCTATCATCATGATTTGTCGCCTATTTGACTGTCTCTTACAAATCACACTGATTTGTCAAGATGCCAAGTCTAGATTCCATAATAAACGATTTATAAAAAACAATAGAAAACTATTTTTCGGTAGATTTAAGAAGATAATTAGGTGCACATTAATTTTATTAAAGCTGACAATTTTTTTCAAGTGATATCTTAGAACAAAAGAATGAGATTTTTGTACGTTGTTTGTTATACCAGAGGCTCAGTGTGGCTGAGCCTGTATCGCTCACCTGACTAAAATGCTTTTAAAGCAAATTTGTATTCCAGTGATGAACAAATGCACTGTTTATATCAGACAGATTGGCTAAGGAAATCACTGTAGAACTATATGTACCATTCAGTTTTTTCAATCTGATTAAAATCACATCTCTTACTTGCTCTTCCCATAGGGTCCAATGTGAAATTATGTTCTCCGCTGGCAGCCATGTTTTTTGGCAGATCAGAAAAATTTTGGCAATCTATGTAAAGGACCTTCTATACATCATTCCTGTAAAGTTTGGTTCAATTTGCTTCAGTCATTTCTGAGGACATAGTCGAAAATGCGTTTTTCCCATAGGGTCCAATGTTAAATTATCTTCTGCGCTGGCAGCCATGTTTTTTGGCAGATCAGAAAAATTTTGGCAATCTAAGTAAAGGACCTTCTATACATCATTCCTGTGAAGTTTTGTTAAATTTGCTTCAGTCATTTCTGAGGACAGTCAAAAATGTGTTTTTCCCATAGGGTCCAATGTTTAACTATCTTTTGCGCTGGCAGCCATGTTTTTTGGCCAATCAGAAAAATTTTGGCAATTTATGTAAAGGACCTTCTATACATCATTCCTGTAAAATTTGATTCAATTTGCTTCACTAGCTTTAGAGGAGATAGCATATTTATGCTTTCCCCATAGGGTTCAACGTTAAACTATCTTCTGCGCTGGCGGCCATGTTTTTTGGTGGATCAGAAAAATTTTGGCAATCTAAGTAAAGGACCTTCTATACATCATTTCTGTAAAGTTTGGTTAAATTCCCTTCAGTCATTTCTGAGGAGATAGCCAAAAATTCGTTTTTCCCATAGGGTCCAATGTTAAAATATCTTCTGCCCTGGCGGCCATGTTTTTTGGCGGATCAGAAAAATTTTGGCAATCTAAGTAAAGGACCTTCTATACATCATTCCTGTAAAGTTTGGTTCAATTTGCTTCAGTCATTTCTGAGGACAGTCAAAAATGTGTTTTTCCCATAGGGTCCAATGTTTAACTATCTTTTGCGCTGGCAGCCATGTTTTTTGGCCAATCAGAAAAATTTTGGCAATTTATGTAAAGGACCTTCTATACATCATTCCTGTAAAATTTGATTCAATTTGCTTCACTAGCTTTAGAGGAGATAGCATATTTATGCTTTTCCCATAGGGTTCAATGTTAAACTATCTTCTGCGCTGGCGGCCATGTTTTTTGGTGGATCAGAAAAATTTTGGCAATCTAAGTAAAGGACCTTCTATACATCATTTCTGTAAAGTTTGGTTAAATTCCCTTCAGTCATTTCTGAGGAGATAGCCAAAAATTCGTTTTTCCCATAGGGTCCAATGTTAAAATATCTTCTGCCCTGGCGGCCATGTTTTTTGGCGGATCAGAAAAATTTTGGCAATCTAAGTAAAGGACCTTCTATACATCATTCCTGTAAAGTTTGGTTCAATTTGCTTCACTAGCTTCAGAGGAGATAGCATATATATGTTTTTCCCATAGGGTCCAATGTTAAACTATCTTCTGCGCTGGCAGCCATGTTTTTTGACGGATCAGAAAAATTTTGGCAATCTAAGTAAAGGACCTTCCTTACACCATTCCTGCAAAGTTTGGTTAAATTTGCTTCAGTCATTTCTGAGGAAATAGTCAAAAATGCATTTTTCCCATAGGGTCCAATGTTAAACTATCTTCTGCGCTGGCAGCCATGTTTTTTGGCGGATAAAAAAATTTCGGCAATCTAAGAAAAGGACCTTCCATACATCATTCCTGTAAAGTTTGGTTAAAATTGCTCTAGTGGTGTCAGAGGAGATAGTCAAAATGTGAAAAGTTTACGGATGGACGACAGACGACAGACGACGACGGACGACGGACGCCAAGTGATGGCAAAAGCTCACATGGTCTTTGGCCAGGTGAGCTAAAACGTGTTAAATTGAAAACGAAATTTGCTTAATTTCAATTACTGCTAATCCATCAAGCTGCAGATCTAGATACAGACTTGTCGAAAGTTTAACAATGAGCAAACAAAAAGGTGTTAAAAGCTCGGCTGCCGAGTGGCCGAAATATGGACAGCATGTCTGAAGGATAGAAAGCAGGTGTCGAGTGGTCGAAATATGGATAGTTTGTGGCCAGAAAGTCACTGCAGAATAGAGAGCAGGTGTCGAAAAGCTGTAGAAATATATCTAACCGTACGATAGGCCGATGTAACTTACATTGAGAAGTAAGAGTTGTGTTAAACTTTCGACAGATCCGTACTGTAGCTTGATGGATTAACAGTAATTAAAATTAAGCAAATTCGTTTTCAATTTAAAACTTTTTTTAACACATAACGTACAAAAATCTCATTCTTTTGTTCTTAGAAATTTGTGGAAATTTGTCACTGTCAATTAAGTTAATGTGTACCTAATTAGCTTCTAAATATACCGAAAAATAGTTTTATATTTTGTTTTTATACAAATTATTATAGAATCTAGGCTTGGCATCTAGACAACACTGTTTTGATGTACCAATTAGTATACATGTATATAAATTTCAACTAAAAACAAGACCCCTTGTGTGCAAAATCCTTGCTTACATAATACTGATCTATTTATAATTACTCAATATGCTGGAAACTGATTTTATCTGGGAAATTTTAACTGAATCAAATAGTTTTTTACATATAGTATATAACTATCACGAGTACACCTTGACGAAAAACCATTACCAATGTAAATAAGAAGACAGCTGTTTGTATGTTGTCTGTTATAAGGCAATGTCCTTCCAACTAAAGTTGGAGTTTTATAATCAGCCGTCCATATGTTTGTCTTATGTCGTCTGGCTGCTTTTATGATTAAGTGGTATAGTTCGCTGGCTGATGTAAAATGTCATTAATTGACATTGTGTCGCTGCTTAAATTAAACACTATTTCTATTCTAAACTATATGTTCTTATTTTTAGATAGATCATCTTGATTACTCAAAAACTCTATCAATATATCTTGCATTTTCCAAAAAAAAAAAAAACACACTAACAAATTAAAGACATAAACAGCTGTCTTATTTCTGAAGGTATTATCTGTCATATCTCCCCAGATTCCCGTTAAACAACAAGTTCACATTTGTAATTTTTCCAATACATTTATCTTCGGATTTTCAGTCAATTTATCATGTGATGTAATATTTTCACTCCGATAGGTATTAAATGACACCTGCAGTTCTTGCGCAAAACAATTTATGACTACATATTTATCATTTTAAAAATAAACCAGTTTCTTTTTTCTAAAAATGAAAAAGTAGGCTAATTTTATTCTTCATATGTCACAAAACTATCAATATAAAATACATAATACAGCTTGTACGGTCGGAGTCCGTTTACTGATTTAACGATGCTTGAAAAAGTAAATATATGAACAGTGATTTCAATCTGTTTCAATTTAAGTTACGGCATGTCCAAAATTATGTTTTCTTCTTCCTGTAATGGAATGCGTTGCGATGTATCGAAGATTCTTAATTTACCGACTAGATGAACATCTCCAATTAAACTGGAGATAGTTAGCTATTTGGTTTACTTTGCTGACTACGGTTCCAGTCGATCAATACTACTGTCAATTACTTTCATCCTCTCAAAATTGATTTTTTTTTCAGATTAGCCATTCTTCATATTGCAAAATTTGCAAACTGTCATAACGATAGCGACTAAATGATATTATAGCCCTTCTTAATAAAATGTAACGAATGTATGATAAAACGTGCAACAATATTTTCTTTGCAACATTTTTTTAAATGAATACCAATAAATTTTCATAAACAAACATACCGGTCCATGTTCAAACCACAATTCCACAAGCAAAGTCAATGGTTCAATTTGAGAATAATTTTATATCATAATTCATAAAAGAGTTCTTTTATGGATCCTCAATCTCAAGTCTGGACTTCATTGGTTGTTCTAACATGGATTCGATAAGCCTGGGCTCGCAATATCCCTGGATCAACAATTTATTTGTAAGCAGCTTGCTTCCGAACAATTGTGTAAAGTTCCACGCTAGTGGAAAAAAGCTCTACCACAGCGTATTACACCATAAGCAAGAGAAGCAGGTATATTACCACTCTGAAAACGTAACGCGCAGTAATCTTGCATAGGTGTTGACGCGTTCAGGATTTCAGTTATGTTGACCAAGTTGAGATATAGTTGCAATACTTTGTTCACTGTTTGGCAAAGTACAGTCAAACCTGTCTATAAAGACCACCCAAGGGAACCAGTGAAAGTGGCCTTAAAGGGCAGGTGGCCTTTATATACATGTTAAAATAATATGAATAAAGAACAATTGGGATACAATTCAACTGGTCTTTATAAGCAGGTGACCCTTATATAGAGGTGGCCTTTAAAGCAGGTTGGACTGTATATCAAATACTTAACTGTGTATTTACAGACCATTGTCGTAATGATATTTTTTTCATTTATCCAACAATTGAATCCTTTATTTAGTATTTTAAATGATAATGAATAGTTTTTAATTATAATGTGTACTGGTGATGTTCAAATACTTTTAGCCAAACCTTTATGTGATATGTATTATAGACGAAAGCATTTTATTAATTTGTAACTCTGATATTTTTACTATATAATTTCAGCTTTACTTTGTTATGTGTAAATATTTTTTTACTCGTGTTTCATAAGTCTTTTAAAGGCCGAATGTTATGATTTTATGTAATATTTTAATATGTACATGTAAATTATGTTTTATAACATGTTACACGTAATGAAAATAATAAACTTAACTAAAACTGCAAAATCATTCTGTTTGTCTTGTACATTTGTTCGTGTGTCCATTCAAATGCTATGGTCAGTTGTCCAGATATGTGTCTTTTCTCGTCTTGTGATTTGAACATAAACTGGTCTGTCTGGGTTTTTTTTCTACATGTTATTCAGTGTTGTGTCTGTTTCCACGGAAATAATTCACAAAATAGACCATCAATCATTCGTTACTTGTTCCTCAAGCTCCGCCAACATCTCAACTCATTAATAATCATTACTCCCACCCAATTCCTACTCTTTGATGTTGGTTCCCTAATTGATTATGTTACAACAAAAATCATTTGAAATGATACAAACTTGTCACGATTCATTAGTTTTAACATTTCTTGGCTGCATTTTGTTTGACCATTGTCTAAGGAATTTATATTCATTAACCCACAAAAATGTCGAAAATTTACACAGATCATTAACGTTTAAATTAGAACACACCTATCTTTTAACATTTTTTTCTTTTATCAGTTTTATTTTTGAAATTATAAATATGTATATTAAGGGGCAAGACAACTGTAATTGAAAACAATACGTTGGGGTGGTGTAGTAGCCATACACTTGCATGCAGTACACCATTTTTCTGACCTAGGACGAAGGTTAAGGTTCCGGCAGTTTTGGGTTACGCATTATCCTATCGCCTACTTGTTCTTTCACCCAGCGACATTTAATACAGAATTAAATGTCGCTGTTTCTCTGTACCTAGCCGCACACAATACATTGCACTGGGTAATACAGAAATTAAAAAAGTAACAAAGTGTCTTGGAGGTTTTTTTTCTGAACGACTATGTAAAACAAACTGCCGGTTAGACAGAAACGCTTCAACAGCCTTCTAACACTTTCATTCACGTTTTTTTATATTTGAATGTTAATTTCTCTGGGCCCAAGTGCACAAAGTATAATTACAGTTAATCATTAATTAAACCATAATTAGTACAGTTATAGGTGATTTGCTAATTATTGTATAATACCAACGCGAATAAAGTGTGAATTATGAACTTCCTACGCAATTTCACTAAAATACTAAGTATGGGATCAATTAAGAATCAGCTATAGCTTGATACTGTATTGACAATGTATTTTTAAATCACATTTGTTAACCGTTTTCTATTTCATGGTTTACATCAAGTAAATATTGGTAGTGGTATCATTTCACTAATTCATCATTCACTTTCCAAAATAATTTGACATTCATGCATTTAATCTTATGTATTATTATAATGCGTATTCATATTGCAGTTTGTTTTTTTTTTTTTTTTGCCTTTTTATTACCCCCCCCCCCCCATCGCAACCAGTTTTGACGGGGTATGTCTGTCCGTCTGTCTGTGTAAAATCATATCCGGGCCTTATCTCATCAATGCTTCGGACGACTGTGATAAAACTTCACATGAATAATCTTCATGGTCCAAAAGTGTCTCATGACCTTTAACTAAGGTCATATCAGAAAGGTCAAGGTCACGGAAAACATTTAATGTTGGGGCTTGGGGTGTTTCACTTTCAAAAGACAGTTCTAGTTTTTTTTTTTTTTTTTTTTTTTTTGGTGTTTATAGCAAGCGAGATTAAGTATATAATATGTAAATTGTATTTAAGCTCATTCAATGATTTATTCATGTTTCTCTCACGTTTCTAATTGATAAAAACCTACACTTATGGAACATACTGTTTTCAATTTCTTTAGCAAAATCATAGATCAGAAAGTCAGTTTGGAACCACCGATGTGGTTTTGCAAACATAGCAATGTTTGATTAATCTATTTTAAATAACAGGATGTCTAAGTGACTCCACGCAATATTTTTTAATAAAATTCATGTACTTGTTCAAGGTAGTTTCCGATGTAAAAAGAAATAAAATAAAAAATGCAACTTCAAAATTTTCACTATCCGAAAAACGTTCTTACGTTTTGTTTTAAAAAAATCATCACATTATAATCAAATACTCTTAGCTATATAATCATACCTGTCAAGTCTCACGCATTGCGCGTGAGAGTCACCCATTTTGATATTTAATCACGCTCACACGCAAACCACTCACTTTCTCACGCATATTTGTAAAATACCCTTTTGTTCAAAATTTCATACAAATTATTAACGATAACTGCCGATATATTGATTATTATTCAAACTTTTTTAAACTTTTAACTGATCTTTCAAAAAATGTAGAAGAATCACGACTTCCTATTTGACGATTTCCGGACCTTCGGTAATCCGATTTCTTTTCTGTATTTTACCTTTTACAAGTTTTTTCCTGTTTGTTAAATATGGATAAACGGAAGGCTGAGCACTAGCGGTGACGAATCACCAAGTCACAAGAAAACAAAGAAATTTACTGGTGCTGCCATTTATAAAACTAAATTTGACACTGAATGGATGCGTAAATATCCAGTTAAACGGTCAGCAATTTCAGATATTCAGTTGTACATTAAAAACAATACAACTACAATTTACAATGTAAATATTTAATAATTAAAAAATAGCACATGAATTTTCATAAGATTCAACAACAACAATGCACTATCTTGTCACCAGATAAAAGTCTAAATCCAAAAATTGTATTTGATCATGTTGTGAGTACATATTTTATGAAAAATTTCTGAGGTTTTAAATGTTTAGTTTTGTTCTTGGAATGCAGGAATTGCATATTCTTACTTTGATTTTTAAAATTTTTCCGGGGGAGTGGATGGCACATTTCTCTCACTCTTTTTCTTCAGCTATGATAATAATCGGTCTGAAAAGAAAATGCATTTTCGTACCTCCTGATCCAAACACTTATCCATACCCAAATCACAATCCAGAAGCAAAGAAAAAAATGGAAATGACAAGTTAGGTTAGTTACACAGTGAACTTTCACCAGGGAAGTGAGGCCGGATGCTCCGGAAAGGTAAGCACCTTATGTTTAGCTTACTACATCCGTCACATGTGTAATCAAAATTGTGTGAAAGGAACGTGGAACTATGGGTCGTCAAATATATCCAGGACAATCCTGGACACAGAGACATCAAACTTATCAACAATACTGTGATGACGACCATAAAACTCACTAAGTGAGTTCTTAACAAACTAGATGTAATTGAAATAAGAAATGGTTATTGATGTGGATGTAACTTCGTACTTCCAGTTGCAATAATCTTTGCACTTTTATTTCAATATACCGATACAATTTCACGCCATTGCCATAATAGCTTATTATACACCACTTGGTCGTCTCATTAAATTTACCAAACACCCAGTTTGTTTACCATTTTCCAATCAGATTGCTAATACCACATATTCTTTTTCTGTACTGTATCTCGAGCCATGAGTTCTTCGATTTTATAAAAGAAAAAAGTTCAAAGACAAAACAAACGTTTAAGTGTTGAAAAACTAAATTTCTTAATACTGTTTGATTCTGAATTTAATCTAGCGAGAGTTATTGTTCTTTGATCGTAACGACGATGGTCGTTGTTGTATTGTAAACATATAGGTAAACAACATTGACATGTCTGCTTGACCTTTTTTCAGGAATAGCCATATAGGAGGATCCACTCAATAAATGGGAAGGGTCAAGATCCAAGTTATAAAGCGGACAGGTCAACAGTGTTTACCTATACCCAACCATGTTCAATTCACAATTGCAAAAACAAAGTAAAAACCATGAAAATTGGCAAATTAGGTAAAACAGATGAACTTCGATCAGGGAAATGAGTCCGGGTACCTCGGAAAGGTTAATGGTAAAATAATTGACAAATCAAAGAACATGACTTGATTCTGTATTTTTAGCTCACCTGAGCTGAAAACTCGGATTAGCTATTGCGATGGTTCACCGTCAATCGTCTGTCGTGCGTTAACATTTCACATTTTAATCATCTTCAAAACTACTGTGCCAAATTTGATGAAACTTACTGACAATCATGCCTGAGTGAAGGGCTTTCAGACTTGCACAAAGGAAGGAGTTATGTCTTCTTAGGGCTTCATAAAGGGGAAATTGTTAAAATCTTTAAAAATCTTCCCTGAAGATTCAACAGATATACATTGTAGCTTAGATATTTCATGTGTAGCATACATAGGACACCTAGTTTCAGATTTGCATTAATCGTAGCTGTAGGACTTAAAATAGAAAAATGGCAATGTTCTTAAGGGGAAAATTCCTAAAATTACTATATTTGTCAATATATCTGGAAAACTATAAACTTTTTGTATAGGCATATATATTAGAATATTAAAGGTATCGATATAACAATCATTTTGATATATAAATGAAGGTCATGGGTTCAAATGTCAAGGTTACAGATGCAAACGAATACTGAAATTGTTAATTATCTAGAAAAATATAAACTTTTTGTATAGACATATATATTAGAATATTGTAGGTATTGACCTAACGATACATTTGATATGTAGATGAAGGTCATGGGTTCAAGGGTCAATGTCACAGATGTAAACGAATACCGAAACTGTTTTTATCTAGAAAACTATAAACTTTTCATATAGGCATATTTATTAGAATATTGTAGGTTTTAAACCAACGATAAATTTGATATGTAGATGAAGGTCATGGGTTCAAAGGTCAATGTCACAGATGTAAACGAATACCGAAACTGTTTTTATCTAGAAAACTATAAACTTTTCATATAGGCATATTTATTAGAATATTGTAGGTTTTAAACCAACGATAAATTTGATCTGTTGATAAAGATCTTGGGTTCATAGGTCAAGGTCACAGATGCAAACGAATACCGAATTTTTTAATTATCTAGAAAACTATAAACTTTGCATGTAGGCATATATAAAATAATACTGTAGGTATTGGACTAACAGTGATTTTGATACATGAATGAAGGTCATATGATCAAAGGTCAATGCCACAGATGCAAACGAATACCGAAATTGTTAAATATCTAGAAAATTATAAACTTTTTCATTTAGGCATATATCGATCCCTAATATCCCAAATTACGTCCAATATATAGTGTATATGATATGGGTTGACTTTACTCGTCAATGGTAGGTGATCTGGAAAGTTTGAGTTTCCAGTACACGATGTTAAATTTAAAGTCGTTCTAATTTCTTCTTTAAAACACCTAGTCATTAAATATATAATAATCAGGTAGGTTGACAATAGGAGTAAAAAAATGATCAATAGGACGGAAATTTGTTAACACAAAAGATTTAGAACAAGCTTCAAAATTTTTGTTAGATCAGAACATATTCTTAAAAAGTGTTTTAATAAATTGAATATGAAAGTTTTCTCATGTATCTGTCCGACATCTTTCTTTTCTTGCATCTATGGTTTTGTAATTTTAACTAATAAACATCTTTTGTGTAAATTATCTAATAACTAAATAATCTAATTTTCTTCTTTCCTTATATCTAGTACACAATGGTACAACCGTCACATGATATCTCGTCATCCATTTATCATATGACTTGCACATCGGTTACATCACATGGTATCTCATTATATGTCCACAATAGGAGGAAAATAATTTAGTCCTTAAGAGGAAAATTGGTTAACACAAAACATTTGATCCGGTATATTGTAAGGGGGGGGGTCTAAATAGGGTTTAGCAAGTAGAGCGTGTTAATGTTATTTTCATATATATAAATCCGTTTTTTGAATTATTATGCCACTCGATGTTACTTAGTCATCTGAAATCATTTTTGAGAAATATTTGAAATAATATATATATATATAATATGATTTTTAATTGATATTTAAGACCTCTGCGGTAAAACAGTTTTTACTGTGAGGGCTAAAAAGGTTTTTAAAAAGTTAACCAAAGATTGAGAAAAAGATCAATCTAGTGCGAAGGAATCCAGAGTTTGTTAAAGAAATACGAGATTTTTTAAAAACTGGACAATTTAAGGTCGATGCCTTCTACGATTTAGTTTCTTATAAAAATGTGTGTACCAGACGTGATAGTTTATATTCTAAGACTACCAACGATACAAGTTAAGATTATAAAAGCTAAGTTTCTATATCACTTGACTATTCTTGAGGCCTAATCGGATGTATATAGTTCAGCATTGTTCAAACCAAACAATATTCACTTCAATTCATATAGAACAGTTTTGTGTGACCGTGCACTTTTTATTACTTGTATTAGTGGCCTTAAAATATAAGTATCGCGCCTGATACACGCATTTTTAGAAGACAAAAAATCGCAGAAGACTTCAACCATAAATTGTCCAGTTTTCAAAAAACTCGTATTTCTTTAACAAATTCTGGTCCCTGTGCACTAGATTGATCTTTTCCAAATTGATTGATAAACTTTATTTTAAATTTTGTTTATTCCTCACAGCAAAAACTGTTTTGCCGCGAAGGTCCTAAAATGTCAATTAAAATAATATATATATAAATTTCAAATATTTCTCAAAAATAATTCAATTTATGTGATTTTCTATAAGTAAGTAACCAGTGGCATTTTAATTCAAAAACAGGTTTATATATATGAAAACAACATGAACATGCTCTACTCGCTAAACCCTATTTAGGTCCCCCTTAAATCCTATTATATAGAATGTGAGGACCGTCATTATGTAATCCATACATTTTTGGTTTCGTTCCTCTATTATTCTGTTAACCTGTTTTCAAAAGATTTAAAATACTGTTTTTATGCCGTATATATTACAAAACAAGATTTAAATAGTTGAAATTGAAAAAAATAGCCTTGCAAACTAGGATACCAGGCTAACCTCGCTCCTGGCTTGTTTTTGGAGGTAGAAAACTTGAATGAAACTAGAAAATTTGTTCTCATCAGCTTTATATTTCACGATAAAGGCAGAAGTAGAAGAGTACACTGTTTATTTTGAACAAGATTGTCTGTAGCAGATTTACAGCTTTAGCATTCGGATTTTGAAAGAATCTCGGATTTATATATCTACTTCAATCTCTGGAGGAACCAGCTGATTTACAGACAATTTCACAAAAGGCAAAGCTGAAAGAAAGGTAAGATAAGTCTTCATGGGAGAAAATGGAATTGTAAGAAGTCATTATTTGTTCTAATTATCAAGTTTTAACAATTTTAGCAATTTTACGAATTTATCATAATTAAATGTAAAACCCGTCACAAATTTTACGAAAAATCAATATGTTACGAAGTATCCTGAATCCAAATATCACATCAGATTTTGTCTACAAACTATGGGTTCGGAGAAGACGTATTTGTGTATTTTAGCTCTTTTAAGAAATGTTGATCATTTTGATGGATGTGGCCAAATCACGCACACAATTTAAAAAAAATTAATATCATCTGGACTACACAATTTTACAAGTTTAATTGAATTGGATCAGCAGTTTCAGGGTTTGAAAAATTGCCCAAGAACGGAAGCACACACGGATATACGCCATACCTTGCCAAACGGTGAAATAGCCAGATGAATAGGCAAAATAGTTAAATGTTTATTTCACTTTATTAAATGAATTAAATATGTCATGTTTTAATATTTTCATATCGTTTTAAACCCGATGGAAAGCTTTCATATAAGAAGACATTGCATGCACATTACCGTACCTCATTTGGTAGCATGCTTGCTTCGTATGTGAGAGCTCCTGGGTTCGAACCCAAAATTTGTAAAAACGGTAGTAACTGTTCTTTCGCCATGCACTTGGCAAATTATTAATAAAAGCCAAGGGGTCCACCTTAAAAACAAATGCCTCATGTTAGGGCATGCGTCGCACTTTAAATAACCCTCCCAGCACATCGTCCCGAGCTCACTGCAAAGGTAAAAAATTCACATATAGCTGATGACGCGTTAAATTAAGTAAAATAGTTTTGACTGAGACAAACCCCCCTTCCATTAATCAATTACATCGAACAACATACGCATTTTAGAAGGCAATCCTCAATCGTAAATTGTGCAGTTTTCAAAAACCTCGTATTATTTCGTTAACAAACTCTTGCCCCTATGCAATAGATTGAGCTTTTCCTCGATTGGTAAACTTTACTTTAAATTTTGTTCAGCCCTATCAGTAAAAAATTGTTTTGACGCGGAGGTCCTAAAATGTCAATTAAAAATCTCAAACATTATTTCAGACATGTGATTTTCTAAAACTAAGTAACATAACTAGTGGCATATTAATTAAAAACACACACACACACACACACACACACACACATATATATATATACGAAAACAATATGAACATGCTCTACTTGTTAAACCCTATTTAGATCCCTCCTAATGGTGATGCAACCAATCAGGTCACTAGACGGAGCTGTCACTAAGCCAACATGCAACATGAATAGAAGTTTAACAGACAAAAGATGGGCAGTTTCGTGTTTAACACAGATACACTGACCTTAAAAACATTACATAATAAGAACAAAGTTGTTTAAGTAACTTTATTAGGCTTTTATGTTTAATGGTGCATGTCACTAATCAGGTCACTAGAAGTAGCTGTCACTAAGCCAACATGCAACATGAATTGAAGTTTAACAAACAAAAGTCTGGCAGCCACTCGTTTAACACAGATACGCTGACCTTAAAAGAAAACATTACATAGTAAGAACTAAGTTATTCATGTAACTTTATGCAGGCCTTTATGTTTAATGGTGCATGTCACTAATCAGGTTGTCATGTGCTGTTTTTGAATTTCTATTAAAATAATGCATTCAAAAACAGCACATAACAATGTTTTTAAATGCATTATTTTAATACAAATTCAAAAACAGCAAAAGACAAGGTCACTAGACGAAGCTGTTTATAATCCAACATGCCAACGCGTGCACAATATTGTGTCAAGAAAACATGCACATAATCTAGTGGAAATTTATTTCTATCACAATGTATGCATATTATTGTAAACCTAATGGTATATGTATATAAATTGTAATCATGATGCATTAAATATACCTCTTGTATGAGCTGCAATAAAATGCACCTACAAAAAACTTAAGTTTAATAAAACATAAGTTCATTTATGAATATAAACATGAACTTAACACAGAGATTATTACCCTTTTGCTTAATCGTTCAAGGGTGTATGGATTGGGGCCTTTTTCTATTGTTGTAAGTCATCTTCTCGGGGCGCATCTTTAAATATAAAAACTGTATACGAATATTCCTGTTAATTTTCCATCTGTAATGCAAAAATCTGAAAAGTTGTTAAGGACTCTTAAATGCGAAATCGCGATTTGTTTACGCTTTTAATTCCTAAAATGGACCTCTTATACCTTTTGTGAATTCTGAACGTATTTTAGAATTAGCTGATTTTTCACTTGGCAATATCGCCTTTTTCAGCAGCTAAATAGCATATAATAATGGCAGATAAAGAAGTAGAAGAATATGGCGCCAACTTTAACAAGATTGTCTGTAGCGGATTTACAGCTTTAGCTTTAGCATTTGGAAAGAATCTCGGATTAATAGATATACTTCAATCGTTGGAGGAACCAGCTGATTTACAAACAATATCACAAAAAGCAAAGCTGAAAGAAAGGTAAGCGAAGTCTTCAATGGGGTGAAACAATCCAACAAGCATATAGCGCATACTGATTTTAAAATCCGCGACTTTGGGCGAACACTAAGGCATTTTTCTATCGGTGTGGTTCTCAATCCACCAAGAAACGTAAATGCGTAGCCATTTTATATAAACTTTCTTTATTCATTTACTCTTTTTTTCTTAATGTCAGATTTAGGTTCTCTGATCGCGAAGCAAAATAAAACCAAATCAGATGAGAAAAGTCAAGTGGTATAACAGCCGTAAGTTTGTTCAAGGCGGCCGAATTTGGCATTGAATACGAGTGTCGTTATTATAAAGCGAAAGAATAAAATGGTTATTACGTGTGGATTTGTGGTTTGCTTTATTTCAGATTTTATATTTTGAAGGATGTCTAAAATTTTATAATAATGTAATTCTTCTTTCTATGTAACTCTTTGGTTCAATCATTATATGTGGAAAATACAGGTAACGTGCTCAATTTCTGTTCAACCGTTTAGTCACCATTACCAAACTTGGTATGTTTAGTACATTTGTAAAGTTTGTTAATGGTGGCTTGATCTGACATCCAATACGTTCGCCGCTAACATGAATACATGTACAATCAGATGAATTGACATTGCACGTTGATTTGTATATTAACTTGCTTTACATTATCACTGAACATGGTTTAATTTTTTACCAAATAAATTGTTGACTTGGGCATATTGCAAGCGCAAGGCTTATCAAAGCCCTCAAAATATTTTATGGCCGTCATCACAGTATTGATAAGTTAGATGTCTCTCTGTCCAGGATTGCCCTAGATATAGTTTGTTCCTCATAGTTCCATGTTCCTTTCAATCAAATTTGATTACACACGTGGCGGGTGTAGTTAGCTAAACAGGAGGTGCTTACCCTTCCGGAGCACTCGGTCTCATTTTCCTAGTGGAAGTTCACGTGTCTAACCTGACTTCAGTTCCAAAGTCTTTACTTTGTTTCTTGATTGTGATTCGGACATGGATTAGTATGTTTGTTTTTGATAAGCACTAGACGGCCGTGTCGGAATAAAAGTAGTAGTGCTAGAACAAATTAGTGAATATGTATAGTTATCTTAACTAATGGTAATTAATGCAACATTTTTTGTAACTTTTTTAAATATGATTAGTCGTAGGTGCAAATTAAAGCTTCAGTTTGTGGTTTCTATTAAAGTCTTTATCTAGAATCAACCGACAGTCCAAATGAAACCAAATTCAATTGCGTATTTACTAAGTTCAGTAATCTTTTAACGCAAGGATTTGTCACATTTTTACTTAATCTAAATTTAATGAATACAACCTGTTAGAGTTACAGGTCGTATCTGGTCCTTAATTTTAACAACAATGTCAAACAATAAATCTGGCAAACAATTTCCTGGAATTATTAGTCGAGAACGTTGTGGATTTGCCAGAAGCAGGAGAATAAATTAACTTGTATTGTTTTATCTTCATATAGATATGTTAAAGAATGGCTTGGTTGTATGGTTGCAGCAAAGATTGTGTTTATTGATGATGACGATAAATACCATATACCTAAAAAGTATCATGACACAATGGGAATGGCCTGGTATGCGCCATTTTTGCCTGTATTGGCAAAACGTTTTGATGCTATACGTGAAGTTTCTCAAGAAGGTTCTAGCCACTCGGGTATGTTAATAAATAAACAAATTTGCGTTTGCAAGTATATAGGCAGCTGTTCAACATATGTAGATTATGCTCTTTATGATTACATACTCGGTTGCTGTACTATGTTAAGATTGATGCATGACAGTGACTTGTAAAAATATGCACACTTCGCATGCTCAATTTCTCAGTTTGTATTTTGGCTTAAATAGACACTAGTGTATTGTTAGCATATGCATTGACCTGTCTGTTTGACCTTTAATTTAAATAATAATTGTGGACGAGAATACATTTATGCATTGGGAACCACAAGCAAAACTAATCAAAGTTTGAACACGTGCATTGTGTATGTATGTGTATGAAATCCTAATTACAACCCATGTTTTGGATGAATCTTCCTATATGAATATTCCAAAGGAAAGGTCAAACAGACAGGTCAAAGTTGTTTGTAAATTGTGTCAATATATTTTTCACTTATTTCTAGGTTATAGAGAGATTTTATTTCTTATTTTATACATGTACTTATGTTCCCATCGGAGAATGAATGAGTGGAGTTTTACGCCCATACCAACATTCTTTCACTTAAATCGAGGTCAGTTTCAGGGATAGTTTAGTTAAATAGAGTTGCCAGAGAAAACCACCGACAAACAAACACACTAGAATATGTCATGAGTAGAAATCAAACCTAGGTGATGATAGGAACTGTGTTATGTAAACACGCCTTAGACCAATTGGCCACTGATGCCCCTTTTTTGCAAATCACAATACACAGAGAGCTTGCGGAATACGTTTCAATGATTGAATGAAAAAACATATCCAATAAGAAAATTCAAGATGCACCCTAAGGAAAATTTAAAAAATATTTAAAACCAAAACAATAAATGCAATTTTAGTAAACTCGGTAAAACCTGACACCATTAATAACTTATTTTGGTGTGATAAATTACAAAATGGCGATACCAAGTTTTGAGAAATTCTGTTATTGTAATTGTTTCTGTTCTGATGGTGATTAAATAACACAGCAATTTCTTAACATAGTTAAAAATAAAATTAATATATACCCATGCATTCTGTCTGTTTTAAGGTTTGGATGTATATTTTGGTGATTTTGGAACTGCTTTTTATAACTGGGTTGATGGAGAAAGAGAAGCATTTGTAGATGAACGGCTGGATAAAGGTCTTCTTCCTATATTACAGAAACATCAAAGTATATAAACTATATATCATATATGTATTGTTCAATTTCTGGTTCTTTTTCAAAAGTAGAACTGGCGGTCAGTATACAATTCACTAAATGCCCTTAATATTACCAGCGTTTCATTTTCTATCTGATTAATGAAAGTTTTGTTTTCGGGTTGTACGTTTTTACCTGATAGACGACGGAACAGATGGAAGCACTAGTAATAAATTCCGTGTCGGTAGAACTGACGATGCCTATTGCCTATCATCCAAAGCGTCTATCTGGTCGTACACATATCTCTTTATTAAAAAAACAGTCCAACCTCCCTTTCAAGGCCTCCTCTATATAAGGGCCAGTAGAATTGTATCCAAAATATTCTTTATTCATATTATTTGAACCTGTATATCAATGCCACCTGCCCATAAAGGCCAATTTTACTAGTTCCCTTGGGTGGCTTTTATAGACAGGTTCGACTGTAGTAGCCATTGTTGTGCATGCCGTGTGTCCTTAAATGGATTTCTAATATCCAAATCTCAAGTTCTGAACATCGCATTGTCTGAACCACAAGGACTAGTTGAACATGACATATTTCGATTTGGATTAGGATTATCAGAATGTTCACTGGTAGATATATTTGCTGTTCATTTATGTACATCTTTACATTATCCCTGTTTTTGTTCTGTTATTTGAAACAAGGAATTACAATTTGAAATCAAATTTGTTTTTGTGTAACGGATAAATCATAAAATGAAACAATTGTCTACTTTTGATTGGGTTAATATCAGGTCCATCAGCCCCAGGTACGGAATGTAATATACACTGAAGCCATATTACCTGATAAAAAGTCTATAACTACATTTTCTCCATTCAGAAATGTTAGCGTCATCAATGTCATCCATCTGCAAGCCTATTCTGCATTTATACTTTCAGAGGAATTCAACATGGCGCTGGAAGTAGGTTGTGGTAGTGGAATATTAGCAAATGCTTTAGCAAAACGAAACCCGAAATCAACCATAATTGGAATAGATTTCTCAGACGAGTCATTACGACTAGCAAAACTACACGCCAATGAGGAAAATATCAAAAATGTGGAATATTATGGCCATGATATTACGTCACTTCCGGAAGAATGGACTGGTAAATTCGACCTCGTTCTGATGTTCGATTTTCTACATGATTCGCCTGATCCGGTCAAATCAGTGAGCGAGATGAAGCGGGTATTGAAAAAATGGATTGCTGATAATTGTAGACCCTAAAATAAGTAGCTCCCAAAAGGAAAATATTGGAAATCCCCTGTCAAGTGCGTTCTATTCCATCAGCCTTTTTAACTGCTTGCCAAATAGTCTTTCAAAGAAGCCAGCAGTAGGGTTAGGAATAGGATGGGGGTTTGAAAACGAGAAAGATTTCCTGATATCGCAAAATCTTAAAATATTAGACACATATGATTTCACTATCAATGAGCATTCCGCTCTGTTTGCATGTAAGAAAATGGATGGTTGAAAATGAAGCCAGTGCCAAGTATCAAAAGCTTTAAATTTTGAAAGCTGTAAAATTTCATTTAACACGTGAACTTCCACCAGGGGCGTAAGGAAGGGTGATCCTTTTCCAGCTTTTTACCAATAACCAATTAACCTATTTTAACCGCCAGTCATTCATACTGCACATTTAAAAAAAGAATTTTAACCAACTCAATCAACAGCAGTTCAATCAAATCTCACATGAATTAATGGTTTGGCATTTTAACCTCAATAAATGTTACAAAATTACATGTTATCAATCCTCGGTGATATAGACACCTCTAAATGTGTTAAAACTACGCCGTGCCCTTTTGATGATGAGAAATGCTGCTATTTTTTACGCATGTGTTAAAACTACGCCTTGTCCTTTTGATGGAGAGAAATGCTGCGTAAATTGCTGCTGTAATTTACGCATTTGTTATAACTACGCCGTGTCCTTTTGATAAGAAGAAATGCTGCTGTAATTTACGCATTTGTTAAAACTACATCGTTTCGATCCTTTTGATAACGAGAAATGTTGTAATTTACGCTAACATTTTTGTCATAATTATGGGCAGTTAAAATCTTACGCAGTTTATAGTAGTGGCATCAATGTACTTTTCGTCTACAAACTCCAAGTACTCATCCAAATGCCAATTGTTGAAGAGATTTCTAAATTCCATTATGTTAATCTTGTAATAATTGTATTCTTAATATTATTATAACCTATAATAATGTGCATTTGCAATTTATAATTAAAGACTGTAACCTTATAGTACCTTTATAGATATAGATCTCTTACCATTGTATTTATTTAATTTCGGTAAATAATATTTGGATATATGGTGTTTGTTTAGTTGGATAATTACTGAGTTACACCGTGATTTAGTGACCTTATACGGGAATATATGGAGTCATTAAAATTTATATTGGGCGACGCGTGTAACGAATTTATCCCACCGAAGAACGTCAACGTCAAGATGTCAAATCATTAGTAAATCTGCATAAACAGCAAACCGCTTTGACAACGACATTAATGAATAAGGTTTACAGGGAACGTAATCGTTTGGGGACAAGGGGGATAATCACTAATGATCTAATATAACCCCATATTAGGTTTTTAATTGACCAATGGGAATAAAGGATTTTTATCTGAGGTGGGATAATATTAGTTATTGTGTACACTATTTATCTAGTTAGAAATTTAAATATACATTTTCTCCAAGACGGGACGTGTGTAACAAAGCTGCTGATTGTGTCTGTATTATGTATGTATGTGCTTGTATACGTTGTTTGACTATTTGTACGTTTTGTATACTTGTGTTTGTTGATGAGTGACCGATCACGTGACTAGACGGACAGCATGAATTTATGGTAATAAACACTAGAAGGGGGTTTTACCGGAATAATTGCGAAATTCCGGAATAGTTAGACACTTTCCGTAATCTTTGCGAAAATCCGGAATATTTAGATCAAATCCGAAATGTCAAGACCAAATCCGAAATAATCAGACAAAATCCGGATTAATTGGTCAAAATCCGGAATAATTAGAATATTTTTACGGTAAATTTTACGGATTCTAAAAATTCCGGTAAGTGTCTGATTATTCCGGTAAATTGTCTGATTATTCCGGTAAAAGACTGATTATTACGGTAAAAATCTAATTATTCCGGCAAATGTCCAATTATTACGGTAAAAATTTTGAAGAAAATTATTATTTTTTAGAAAATTTCCCGTAATAATTGGACATTTGCCGGAATAATTAGACGTTTACCGTAATAATCAGTCATTTTCTGGAATAATGGACACTTACCGTAATTTTTAGATTACGGAAAACTTACCGTAACAAAATAGTCCAATTATTCCGGATTTTGCCTGTTTATTCCAGATTTTGTCTGATTATTCCGGATTTTACCGGTTTATTCCGGATTTTACCTGATTATTCCGGATTTATTTGGTTTATTCCGGATTTGGTCTGATTTTTTCGGATTTTCGCAATTATTCCGGTAGAACCCCCTTCTAGTGAAAGTTAAAAACTACTCACTAAAACTTTTTTCGCGGTAATTTTTTTATTCATTCATTCTGTCAATAGATTTCCATCTGAAGATTTTGATATTTTAGTACAACAAATCTCTGTAAACTTAAATAGTTTTTTATCCTGAATTTTATTATGTGAAGTTATTCAAAAATCTTTTTGTAATGATTGTCATTATAAATTCTAAACTATTAGATATACCGCGATAATTATTTTTAACTATAGAAATCTCATGTTTAGTTTAGTAAATGACTCAAAATATCCTATATATGTATTTTTAGGCTTTTTTAATTCCTGCTTCTAGTACTATAAAAAGTAAATCCCGAAAATATCTTACTAATATTGTATACGTACCTGTCAGTTATCTGGAAACACATTCTTATCCACCTCGAAATCGAGACTGAATCTACATACATTTTAATGTAATTCGACATCTCATTTTATAATTCTTTTTTTGCCCTGTTCTGTTCGTGACTAGAATTTAATGTTTAATGCATCCTAACATTCGCAACAATGATTCAATACATATTTCAAAAAAAAAATTGACAAACGTAATGATGTTCCAAAACATTTCCAAAGCGGTTCACGTCTAGGACAAATTTACCACGCCAGAATAAAAATGGAATGTAGCACCCTCAATGCACACCTATTTAATAAAAATATTATTGACAACCCTTCTTGTAGATGTGGTCATATTGAATTATCTGGACATTTCTTCTTACAATGCTTACTTTATAAACAATTCCGCCAAAAAACAATTTTCTCTACCCTGTAATATATCTACAAAATTGTTATTATATGTTGATGTTGTAAACATTAGTGTTGATGAAAATATCCATGTTTTCGAAAATATATATTGTTGTCCAAAAGATTTGTCAGTTAACTCTCATATCATCTACTTTTTAACAACGCTTAATGCAGTATGTATTCTTCAAATTGATTTCCTTATCTTATAACTTTAAGTATTTTAAGCAAATACTGTAGAGACGAGTCCCCTCGAATCCTTTTTATTATGTATATGTATGTTATTGTATCACTATTTTATGAATATGATATTGTTTAAACTAAAAAAACATGAATCCAATAAACAGACAAAATAATTATAAGTTTGTTTTATTTTATACTGTATACCGACTGGTTACATATGCGAGTAGTTATTAAGTTGTGGTACCTGTACGTTAAACACGGTACTATATATAAAGTAAACAACATTGACCTGTTCATTTGACCTTTCATTTGAAATATTCATATGGGAGGGGGTTCCAACCAATAAATGGGTATTGTTAAGATCAAAGTTAATACAAACATAGTGCATAGGTTTACTTAATGCGCCGCGTATAGCTTATGATGTATACAAAAAACATGCACCTGTGCTCACTATCCATAGATATACTTTGTCCGTGATAAATATTTAAATGAAAGGTCAAGAGGACATGTCAATGTTGTGAACCTATGCAATTTCTTACTTGGTATTTCTTCTAATCTTTAGTAAAACATTTAGCATTACGAAATGAAAGCCACTATTCTTTCAGGTGGAAACTTAAAAAAATAAAAGAGGTCCCGTGTCAAGGTAGGCGTGGTTAATCCCGATGTGTAATGCTATCAGTGCAACGCACAGGCAATATTTCTGCACCGTGTTAAACCCGTTTATATTATCAATTGCAATATCTTTGCTTCAATAAAGTATTTGACATCAACTATACGTTGCACCTCTATAGAGACATTGCTCCACGCGCTGGCAGTATGAAGTCAGATGTCAAATGTTCTCGTTGACTGACAGGAAACGACCCATTTTTATAAGAAGGTGCACCAACAGCGCATTTCAAAATTATTTTAAAATTAACATGGAAAATGTAAGACGGTAATAAAATTAATTATTTTCAATATTGTAAATATAAAAAATAAGGTTATTTTCTAATGCCTTTATGAACTTGCAAAGTATAATTGACTGTCTCAAATTTCTGCACAAAAGGATTCGCCTTTTATGCAGTTTGAGAATGGACGGACAAACGGAAGCAGGCATGGGCATCCGCCAAAGCATGTCCTGTGTTTATGAACATTAGCTATAGTACACCAATATGCAAAACAATTATATTTATTATCAACAGTTTTATTCACTTTATAAAATGAATTAATTTAATAAGTAATGTTACCCATGCTAAAGCATGCATAAAAAATCCCAACACATTGTCCTGAGCGCACTGCAAAGATGAAATTCTCTGTCACTTCACCTATAGCAGTCTCGATATAAGCAAAATATTTCTACCGAGACGAACCCCCATTTACTCATTCAGCCACATCGAACTAATGTTAAAGCTGATGAACGTAGGAGAGATTGATACAAATGTACGAATATAAACAAATGTATTACGTGTTACGTGTTAAATACTGACCTTGAAAGATAACATTACATAATAAGAATAAAGTTGTTTATGTAACTTTTTCTGTTTAATGGTGCATGTCACTAATCAGGTTACTCTACGAAGCTGGCTATAAGCCAACATGCCAACGCGTGCAAATATTGTGTTCAGGTGAATGTAAACCCGGAATTTTACACTCAATATCTCAGAAAAACAACCAAGTCAATATTTTCTGTCACCCAATCATACCTGGTGCTTATTTTAAGGTTATACCTTGTATTCAATATTGAATATCAAAGAGACAAACAAATTTAGTTATCAAAGGAAACTCATCTGTGTCTCTTGCAAAAACCTAGGTGAATAAGTAGGTCCGTGTGTGTCAGTGTACACCGGACGTTACAACCAGTCATGCAATAAACTAATAGTCTGGCATATTGGTCGTCCATCTTCTGATGCCGAAGTATTCAGCGAGTTAATTTTAATATTAGGGAATTATAACGAACAAAGCGTGAGCCGGCGTTATTATACACATACGGTGATATGCTACGTACACCTTTATGCGTTATTTAAACCCGGCTGTGTTTATAAACACTTTGTCATCAGATCTTGGACGAACTAAAAATATAGTCCGTCAGCGATATTTTGGCAGAGTGTTTATAAACACCGGCGAGTTTATTATACACCAATAGGTATTAATATAGTTAAACAACTTTGACATGTCCGCTTGACCTTTCATTTAAATATTTATCACGGACAAAGTTCATCTGTGTATAGTGAAAACAGGTGTTTATTCTGTATACATCATGAGATATACTCACCTCAAAGAGTAAACCTGTGTATTGTGTATGTATTAACTTGGATCTTAACACTACCCATTTATTGGTTGGACCCTCCTGTATGAATATTCCTGTTGTTAATGTTGTTTACCTATACCGTGTTATCGTATGCGTATATTCACGCATTCATGTGTTCATTTGTCAAACACCACCTTTATTTATCCCTACATAATATAGACTCTTCCATGTTTATAAACACTCTGCTACAATATCGCTGACGGACTATACATGTATATACTGTTTTCCAAACAGTACAAATAGGTTAATAATGTTGCAAACATTTATTTCGGTTTTTCTTTTTAAAAATCTGTCAGACAAAATGACATAATCATTTAATAGCGAGGTAATGGTGCTGTAGAAGAACAGTAGAAAAAATGTTAAGTATCCACCCAGCATGATAGGTCAGGAACAACCAAGCACAGCTTTGGATTTTGTATCAGCAAAATATGGTTGATTATTTTGGTTAATAAAACTTAAATTTAAGAAACACTGGTCAAAAGTGTGACGTCCTTGTGGAATTTCTGTAATGGACTTAATATCAAGTACCAATCAAAAGTCAAAAATTAAATGTTAGTAAACTTATATAAGACAAATACATTTGTTTATATTGATATGTTCTCTCTTTATTCATTATACTTTATAAACGTTGTTTTATATGTTTACAATGAGACTGGCTAAGTTGGTTATACATTATTCAGGTACAACTTTTAATTATTATTTTTTTACAATTTGTGAGTATTGATGAACTTTTTAAGTATACTTGATAGAATTTTAGACATGTCATAATTCGTTTACTCAAAATAATACTCGCTCTTTTCATAAACAGTTGGTTAATGTGTTTTTCGCACATTGTGTGTTACTATGGTGGTATGCAAATTCTTGTCAATACGAAGATAAATAAATTATCTCTCCCGATTAGTAAAAACATCCAGTGTACGTTCTCGGTATGATAGATAATTGGTAGAAACATCCAGTGTACGGTTGTTGGTATGATAGATAATTAGTAGAAACATCCAGTGTACGGTTGTTGGTATGATAGATAATTAGTAGAAACATCCAGTGTACGTTGTTGGTATGATAGATAATTAGTAGAAACATCCAGTGTACGTTCTCGGTATGAGTGTGAAATTAGTTTCAAAATAACTCAATATTCTAAAACATTTGTGAAATATGTGTACTATAACAGTCATATGTTAAGAAATGTTTTAAAATTTTCTAGTAAGAAGGAGCCTTAATTTTTCATTAACAGCTCTTACAAATCAGTTTATTTTAAAAAGAGCTCGTGTAAACATGCTAGCTGGGGCAACATTATTTGAGTGGCAAAACAATTTGCATTAAAATACGCCTATTACAACAAAATTAAAAATTGAATGATCTTTCAAACTAGATATGGTATTCAAAATTTTATTTTAATCAATTATTTGACAATTTATAATTTGCTAACACTGCTTGACAAGTAAAATCTAAATCACTTTTTTATTCAAATTTTCGTACAAGTTAATTTTGAACAATATAACTTGTTCATTTGATAGTATTATTTTTATACGCATCTTTAGAACGAAAATAAATCGTAGAAGACATCAACCGTATTTTGTTCAGCCCTTACAGCAAAAACTTTTGCCGCAGTGGTCCTAAAAAGTCAATTAAAAATCATATTATATATAAAAATTTCAAATATTTCTCAAAATGATTTTAGATATATGTGATTTTAAAAAAAAAACTAATAATATTAATTAGCCATTTATCATAATTGAAAATACGTACATAACGTAATAATATGTTATTAACAATGTGTCCAAATTTATCATCTGTTAAGCTAGAGACTGAACAATGGTTATATCACCATGTAGCAACACGGTTTTATTGATTGCAGACTTAAACTTAGGTTTTGAACTATCTGCCGTACAGCTATTTCATTGCATTTCACTATTTACCGTACAGCATTTCGTCTAAATGCGGTACACCGGAGAATTTGTTTACATTTAAAAAATCTCGATAAATAAGGTTGGCAAAGTGTTAGTTTTTGCAAAATATGTGTATTTCGACATGAAGCTAAGGTACACATTGCAACATCCATCTAAAACACCACATAATGTGTGTTAATGACCGTGATTTTCGGAAGTATTACAATGGAAGTTTCTCTTGCATAACTTTCTCTCTCGACTCGGTTTCACTCTTATTTCTGATGTAATAGATTATAATAGGTTTCATAATCATGTTCACACTTGAAATAGTATATAAAATAATTCCTTAACATCACCAGACGTATTTAAACTTACCTCTAGAGCGTTGACCTGAATAGTCTCTCGCTTTAAATCAAAAACAAACATACTAATCCATGTCCGAATCACAATCCAGAAGCAAAGTAAAAACTTTGGAACTGACAAGTTAGGTTAGACACGTGAACTTCCACCAGGGAAGTGGGGCCGGGTGCTCCGGAAGGGTAAGCACCTTCTGTTTAGCTAGCTACACCCGCCACGTGTGTAATCAAAATTGTGTTAAAGGAACATGGAACTATGAGACGTCAAATATATCCAGGGCAATCCTGGACACAGAAACATCAAACTTATCAACAATGCTGTGATGACGGCCATAAAACTTTTTGAGAGCCTTGATAAGCCTAGGCTTGCAATATCCTCGAGTCAACAATTTATTTGCAAGCAGCCTATTTCGTTGTACAAAGTCCCCGTAGTGGGAACAGCTCTACCATAGCGTATTAATTGGGAAACAAATACACCATAAGCAGGAGAAGCAGGTATATTGCTGCATAAAAAAGAAAAGTTGACAATAGAAAAATTGAAGTCATCTCGTTTGTCATAAAGTTTCAAATGTAGCCTTTCGTGGGCGTCACAATTCAGGTATAAGTCTAAATGTGAAGAATATGAAGCAGAACTTGAGGAATCAGTAGTGTCTTTTATTTCAAGCTCACTGGGATAGATGACATTTACATAGTGTCCAAATTTAGGATTGTTAAGAGACAGAACGTCATCTATATATCTGTCTGTTGAGTTGAATGATTTGGCGACAGTTTTCTCTCCCGATTTAACAAGGTTCTGCATAAATTCTGCTTCATAAGAATATTTCAAAAGTATTTTATTTCACTCATTTGCATGCGGGAAAATTGACAGTGAAGAAAACGACAAATAGTAAGTATGATAAGGTTTACCGAATTTTGTATCATTTGAGGAGACAAATTGCATTTTCCACAACGTTACTAAACAGATACGATATATTTGCTAAAATACTATGACCGGTTCACACGCATTCCTTTGAATCCAACCACTTGGATTTTTGCATTTTACGGAGGGAAATATTTAGGAAATGGCAGAACCTAACCCATTGTAAAGTACTCGCACATTGTTGCATTGTAAGTCATTAATCATTACGATCACTGCGGCAACGTAAAGTAACGAACAGTTCCCATCCTACTTTCATTTTGTAATGCTGAGTAAATGGCGTGAAAGAACTGTCGCTGTCTTGAGTCGGACAAAGTCGAGTTTCGAATCTATGACCCCAAAAGAAGTTCCTTTTCTCCTCAAAATATTTTTCAAAAATGTCTTATGGAGTGTAATTTATTGTAATACGGTACATTCATATCTTCATATGTCCTATGCAATCTAGTTAACCTTATCAGGGTCACGAGCAAACTTTCAACCTTGTACTTGCGTACTGATTTATGCAAGCATTTTGTTTTGTGGTTCATTTAAGTTATGGTTTATTTTATTTTCATTCGCGGTTGCGAATATGTGTGTGTAATATCATCAGTGCAACGCACAGGCAAATTTTCTGCATTTTCGCCCAAAGCTGACGATGTCTCACTATAAGTGTGATATTGCTGACTTGGGCGTTAGACACTATTACTTAAGGCCAAGTGGTACAAATGAATGCTGACGTTACGCACGGTGTGTACAAATCTATGCACTTTGATGGTATTATTCTAAGTCCTAACTTAAAGGGACTGTAATAATTTTAATAAATATCTTGCAGGGAATAAAATACATAATATCTGTCGATTAAAAATATTAATGAAAATATACAAGAAAAGTATCATAAATACGATACACGGATAAATTCAACAGATCTAGATACCAGTGATTCACTGAAGATTTGCCTTTTTATACCTTCAATTGAATAAGACGTTTTTTCACAAAATTTAAATTATGATATCTTTTTTGATATTGTATCGATTTTCAAAATTCTTTCAGATTTCAAAAATTGAAGATTTTTATATTTTTTATAAACTATGACTTTTAAAATTTATTTGCAATGACATCATGAAAATTTATACCGAAATACGGGGTGTATCTGCAGAATTGCGTACAGAGTTTCTGAGTGACGTATTTTCGAGCTCGATGGTTTTTGAACAGTAACTCACTTTGGCCAAGTAAAATGATTTGAATTTAATTGATTTCTTCACTCTAGTCAAGATTTTGTCTCAATAGTTCAATATCTTTCTCTTGTTTCAAATGTAGCCATTGATAATGAATGGCCCTTGTTCTTGCATTTTCGAAGTATCATCATTGAATCATTTCGGATGATAAGGCCTTGTTCTTCCGCTATTCGAAGTAATAAATGTTTCTTAATATTATTATTTCTATCATAATTATTATTCCATAGTGACTGGGAATATAAAATAATCTAATTGATGAAGTAATTTGTATACAAATAATAAAATTAATATATTTACTGTAACAGCAAGAAGCACAATAACAACATTCCTAGTTTACGACACGATAACGTTAAATTTTGCAAGTTTGCCGATCCTTTAGCAATATCGTCAAAAATCATGACGTTATTGTTAATTTTGGTCATATTTTCGCATCAAATTTCGCCTTTAAAGTGTTATACCAAAAAATCAAGCAAGGTGACATATGTATTTCTTTACATTTTCAGAAAATTTAAATTCAGAACTACATTATGTTAGTTTTTCAAAAACTTGTAGGACAATCTGTTATTTTTCTACACTTTTCCCAATTTTTCAGAGCCTGAAAAAATGCAATTTCCCATTAATCCTATGTTAAAATCCCGACATTTTTGAGATTTTTGACGCTTTATAGGTAAAAAAGTAAAAAGGTGACCCCTATATTTTTTTACATTTTCAGATGCGCCTCAAAAAGTTTTACATATATGGAAAAAATCAGAAACTTGTAGGATAGTGCCCATTTGTACCACTTGGCCTTAACTCATTGTAGTAAATCAAACGTTAAGTTAAACCAATGGCGTATTTTATTCATCAAAGAAAGTCTCAATAAGCTAAACAGGAGGTTATTACCCTTCCGGAGCACCTGGCCTCATTTACCTGGTGGAAGCTCACGTGTCTAACCTGACTTGTCAGTTCCAGAGTTTTTACTTTGCTTCTGTGGTTGTGCTTCTGACATGGATCAGTATGTTTGTTTATTATTTTAACATCATAAGTTTAATCTTCATTCGTTGTTTCTTAATTAATCGACATGACATTTTCAGCTTTTTATCGACTGTACAAACGTCGTTTGTAGTGGTGATATAAATAAAGTGGATGTTAACACATGTCGATGAACATAAATTTTTCTTTCCTACGTCAGCAACGCTAAATATTTGAAAGTTACATTAACGAGATTTTTAAACCTAAATAATTATATCTCGTATAAGCTGTATGTCAAATGTGATGACTTCAATTTTCTATTGTCAACTTTCTCTGTCAAATGTGATGACTTCAATTTTCTATTTCAACTTTCTCTGATAAATGTGATGACTTATATTTTCTATTGTCAACTTGTCTTTTCATATGCAGCAAAATAACTGCTTTATTGCCGTGTTTCACGACTAATACGCTATGATAGAGCTTGATCCGACTACGGAATCATTAAACAACGAAACAAGCTGCTTATAAATATTTTGTTAACACAAGGCTATTGCAAGCCTAGCTTTCATCACAATATTTTTTATTATTATGTCTATACCAAAACTTACACTGGATATATTTGACGTCCCATAGTTCCACGTTCCATTTATTTGATTACATACGTGACGGGTGAAGCTAGCTTAAGATGAGATGTTTCCCTTCCGAAGCACCCGGCCTCTCTTTCCTGGCGAAAGTTCACTTGTTTGAATCAATTTGACAGTTTCAAAGTTTTTACTTTGCTTTCAGATTGTGATTTCGATGTTTTTTTCTAATATTGAAAACAAATACTATGCTCCCTGCAAAATATTTGCTTTGGTATAAAAACTAAATAAACAAGATTCGAAGCAGTCCAGAATCAATTGGGTCGCAGCAATTCGTTATGAATTACTTTTGACTCGATGAGGATATCAAGATAAAACTTGTACAAAACATGTATTACGGGAAGGCGGTGTGTCGCGTATAAAATATAGGTCCGATTATTGAAGGTCAAGGTCACAAGTTGAATTAAAGATCAAATAACTACAAAATGTAAAAAATGCAAGAACTTTTTATTTTTCGTTTAATTCCTTTCATATTTGGTATAGATTTACAACAAGTAATAATGTTTAACATATAGAACGGGTTTTTGTGTCGCATTTTAATTTTTTGCAGAATTTGAGTTACAGTTCTTTGTATCTAGTTTCTGGTATCTTGTGTTTAATTTTCTTGTGGGTGCAACTTGTCCGACAGTTTTTGACCGATTGTTTTTAAATTTGGCATGTTTTATCGGGGTCATAAATTATAAAGATGCCTTGATGCTGTATGAAATTCTTCAGGAGTTATGGCCCTTTGAGTGCCGAGTAAGAACGTGATGTAAAATATACAATAACTTTTATATTTTTCATTTAATTCCTTTCAAATTTGGTATGGTTTCACAAGAAGCATTAATGTTTAACATAAAAAACAAGTATTTTGTATCACAATTCAACTTTCCACAATTTTGTAGTTAGTGTTCTTTGCATTCATTTTGTCGTATCTTGTGTTGAATTTTCTTGTGGGTGTAACTAGTCCCACAATTTTCAACTGATTTCTTTTTAAGTTGGTATGTGTGATGAGGATCACATGAAGATGTGCATATCATAAAATGAATGTTCTGCATGAAATTTAACCTCGTCTTATTATTCCCGTTGACATTACAGACATTGACGGGGTTATATTGCCCCGCTCAGTGGTGCTCTTGTTCGTATTAATACCAGAGTGGCTCTATTTTGACCTGGAATTACACATTTGTTTGTTTGGTTTATCATCGTAATAATATCGTTATCGTCAGTAAGTGCTAACTCTTGCCTGTTATGTGCTTTATCTTTACAATGTAGAAACAAGAAATTATCCGACATAGCATTATTAATTGTTTTATTGTGATCGATATACACGGTGTAGCTAGCTAAACAGTAGATGCTTTCTCGTCCTCACTTTCCTGGCGGATGTTCACGTCTTTAACCTGTTTCAGTTCAAAGTTTTTACTTTGCTTTGGTATTGTGATTCGGACATTCATTAGTATGTTTGCCAGTATTTCCAGAAACGATCGACTAAACAGATTGCCACAGTTTCACCGAATTAATAAATATATTTCTCCATATTAGATACTGTCAAAGTTTTGTCAAAATTCAATTAGTATAACAACAGTAAGACCAGTCAAATTGCAGTATGCTAATCCATTATACATTAATTTTGTAAAATGAAGTATTTTAGTAATAAATACACTGTTCTAGTCCGTCCAGTCCAATATAACAGGCGTTTCCATCCTGTATTACAGACGCCGACTATGCAATAATCACTGTGTATCATTTGTAAATTTTGCAAGTGATATAAGTTTTCAAATAAACCACAGTTTAGTGCTTTAAGTTACGATTAGATAGTAAATATACGCACTCATGTTACGACCTCAGCTAATGATTAGAACATTAACTCCATGTATGTTGACCCAGTTGCTTAACCGGTCAAGAGTGTATGAATTGGGGCATTTTTCTATTTATGTTAATCATCTTCTCGAGACGCATCTTTAAATACATAAATTGTATAAGAATATTCCTCTTAATTTTCCATTTGTAATGCAAAAATCTGGAAAATTGTGGAAAATTGTTAGGGACGCTTAATTGCGAAATCGCGATTTTTATACTAGAAATGTCCCAAAATGGCCCTCTTACACCTTCTGTGACTTCTGAACGTGTTTTAAAATCAGCTTATTTTTTCATTTGGCAATATTGCCTTTTTCAGCAGCTAAATAGCATATGATAATGGCAGATAAAGAAGTAGAAGAATATGGCGCCAATTTTAACAAGATTGTCTGTAGCGGATTTACAGCTTTAGCTTTAGGATTTGGAAAGAATCTCGGATTAATAGATCTACTTCAATCTTTAGAGGAACCAGCTGATTTACAGACAATTTCACCAAAAGCAAAGCTGAAAGAAAGGTAGGAGAAATCTTCCATATTTAGTCATTTACACGTTTTTTCGGAAAGCTAGATTTAGGCTATTCCTTCAAAAATTCTACTTCGAAACCGCATGTGTAACAGCTAAGAATCAAAGATTGGCATCATTACTATAAAAAGTAACAAAGCGTTGCATGTGCATTTGTAAAAGGATTAATTTCAAATTAGATTTTTCGTAGGATGCGTAAAAAATTATATCTGTATTGGTCCTTTCGTAATTTGTGGAAACGTCGCAGATTTGGGGTGGCAGGAGGGTTTATTATTTTTATTGTTTTATCTTCATATAGATACGTTAAAGAATGGCTTGGTTGTATGGTTGCGGCAAAGATTGTGTTCTTGAATGAAGATAAATATCATATACCTAAAAAGTTTCATGGCACAATGGGAATGACATGGTATGCCCCATTATTGGCTGTATTGGCAAAACGCGTGGATGCTATGCAAGAAGTTTGTCAAGAAAATTCAAGTCAATCGGGTATGTTACTACATTAATATATTTGCGTTTGCAAACAGCACAGATCAGTCAAAAGTTTAGCAGTAAACCAACGAGGAGTACAGGCTCGGCTGCCGATTGGCCCGAGATATAGATAGTTAGAGGCTGAAAAGCTGTCGAGAGATAGACAACAGCTGTCGAGAGATAGACAACAGCTGTCGAGAGATAGACAACAGCTGTCGAGAGATAGACAACAGCTGTCGAGAGATAGACAACAGCTGTCAACAGCTGTCGAGAGATAGACAACAGCTGTCGAGAGATAGACAACAACTGTCGAGAGATAGACAACAGCTGTCGAGAGATAGACAACAGCTGTCGAGAGATAGACAACAGCTGTCGAGAGAAAGACAACAGCTGTCGAGAGATAGACAACAGCTGTCGAGAGATAGACAACAGCTGTCGAGAGATAGACAACAGCTGTCGAGAGATAGACAACAGCTGTCGAGAGATAGACAACAGCTGTCGAGAGATAGACAACAACTGTCGAGAGATAGACAACAGCTGTCGAGAGATAGACAACAGCTGTCGAGAGAAAGACAACAGCTGTCGAGAGAATGACAACAGCTGTCGAGAGAAAGACAACAGCTGTCGAGAGATAGACAACAGCTGTCGAAAGATAGACACAGCTGTCAAGAGATAGACAACAGCTGTCGAGAGAAAGACAACAGCTGTCGAGAGATAGATAACAGTTGTCGAGAGATAGACAACAGCTGTCGAGAGAAAGACAACAGCTGCCGAGAGATAGATAACAGCTGTCGAGAGATAGACAACAGCTGCCGAGAGATAGACAACAGCTGTCGAGAGAAAGACAACAGCTGTCGAGAGATAGACAACAGCTGTCGAGAGATAGACAACAGCTGTCGAGAGAAAAACAACAGCTGTCGAGAGATAGACAACAGCTGTCGAGAGACAGATAACAGCTGTCGAGAGATAGACAACAGCTGTCGAGAGATAGACACAGCTGTCAAGAGATAGACAACAGCTGTCGAGAGAAAGACAACAGCTGTCGAGAGATAGATAACAGCTGTCGAGAGATAGACAACAGCTGTCGAGAGAAAGACAACAGCTGTCGAGAGAAAGACAACAGCTGCCGAGAGATAGATAACAGCTGTCGAGAGATAGACAACAGCTGCCGAGAGATAGACAACAGCTGTCGAGAGAAAGACAACAGCTGTCGAGAGATAGATAACAGCTGTCGAGAGATAGACAACAGCTGTCGAGAGAAAGACAACAGCTGTCGAGAGAAAGACAACAGCTGCCGAGAGATAGATAACAGCTGTCGAGAGATAGACAACACCTGCCGAGAGATAGACAACAGCTGTCGAGAGAAAGACAACAGCTGTCGAGAGATAGATAACAGCTGTCGAGAGTTAGACAACAGCTGTCGAGAGAAAGACAACAGCTGCCGAGAGATAGATAACAGCTTTTGAGAGATAGACAACAGCTGCCGAGAGATAGACAACAGCTGTCGAGAGATAGACAACAGCTGTCGAGAGATAGACAACAGCTGTCGAGAGATAGACAACAGCTGTCGAGAGAAAGACAACAGCTGTCGAGAGAAAGACATCAGCTGTCGAGAGATAGACAACAGCTATCGAAAGATAGACAGCTGTCAAGAGATAGACAACAGCTGTCGAGAGATAGACAACAGCTGTCGAGAGATAGACAACAGCTGTCGAGAGATAGACAACAGCTGTCGAGAGAAAGACAACAGCTGTCGAGAGATAGACAACAGCTGTCGAAAGATAGACACAGCTGTCAAGAGATAGACAACAGCTGTCGAGAGATAGACAACAGCTGTCGAGAGAAAGACAACAGCTGTCGAGAGATAGACAACAGCTGTCGAGAGAAAGACAACAGCTGTCGAGAGAAAGACATCAGCTGTCGAGAGATAGACAACAGCTATCGAAAGATAGACAGCTGTCAAGAGATAGACAACAGCTGTCGAGAGATAGACAACAGCTGTCGAGAGATAGACAACAGCTGTCGAGAGAAAGACAACAGCTGTCGAGAGATAGACAACAGCTGTCGAAAGATAGACACAGCTGTCAAGAGATAGACAACAGCTGTCGAGAGATAGACAACAGCTGTCGAGAGAAAGACAACAGCTGTCGAGAGATAGATAACAGCTGTCGAGAGATAGACAACAGCTGTCGAGTGATAGACAACAGCTGTCGAGAGAAAGACAACTGCTGCCGAGAGATAGACAACAGCTGTCGAGAGATAGACAACAGCTGTCGAGAGATAGACAACAGCTGTCGAGAGAAAGACAACAGCTGCCGAGAGAAAGACAACAGCTGTCGAGAGATAGACAACAGCTGTCGAGAGAAAGACAACAGCTGTCGAGAGATAGATAACAGCTGCCGAGAGATAGACAACAGCTGTCGAGAGATAGATAACAGCTGTCGAGAGATAGACAACAGCTGTCGAGAGATAGATAACAGCTGTCGAGAGATAGACAACAGCTGCCGAGAGATAGACAACAGCTGTCGAAAAGCTGTACATACAGTACAGACCTGTCGAAAGTTTACCACCGAGCTAACGAAAAGGCGTCAAGACTTGGCTGCCGAGTTACCGAGATATGGGTAGCTAGTGACCGAAAAATTGTCATAAAATACATGAAAGCTTCCGTAATGCTGTCGGGAGATAAGGGAACCCAGATCAGCTGCCAATTAGGCACCAATTCGTCAGCCCAATGTTAAACTTTCGACAGGCCTGTACTGTATGAGCATTTCTTCGACATTTGTATTTCGGTTTGTATTTTGGCTAAAATAGAAACTTTTGCATTGTTAGCATACTTGTCTGTTTGACCTTTAATTAAAATATTCATAGTGCGCATACAGATTTCCTGTTACGACTAGGTACAAGTAAGTGAAAAATATCGATCTTTATTCAAATTTATTTGATTTTCTATGGATATAAAGAGAATTTCACTGTCACAGTCACAGTGGTTTCTACAGTAGGTGGTGAATGGCGCTGTAAAACGTAAGCATGCTTCAGACCACTCGGCGACTGAAACTCTTATTCAAATCGGACCGCATGATCTCCGCGAGCCTGCTAAAGACCTTACTATTACTAGATGAATAAACGTTTTCATTAAAGAAATGCAAGGTTCTGAAAAATAAATATTTGAAAATATTTTTTTTAAATTAACCGTGTGATGAATTCACAATTTGCGATACTACAACAATGACATTTCTAGATGGGTGTTTGAAATAAGCAGGCATTTTAATAACATAGTTATATATACAATTAATATATACCCATTCTTTCTGTTTTAAGGTTTGGATGCATACTTTGGTGAATTTGGAACTTCTTTTTATAACTGGGTTGATGGAGAAAGAGGAGCATTTGTAGATGAACGGCTGGATAAAGGTCTTCTTCCTATATTACAGAAACATCAAAGTATATAAAATCTTTTATCTGTTGTTCAATTTCTGACCGTCAGTAGCACTTAGAGGATTTATGATCAGACAAATACACTTCGATCAGTTGCTGAATGCCATTACTATGACAAACGTTACTTTTTGACCAATGGAAATCAAGCTTTTATCGTGTTTTCGAGTTATACTTCTTTACCTCAGCGATGATGAAACAGATAGAAGTAGGCGGAAGTAAAACTAGATATTGGCCCCCTGATGGTAAAACTGAAGGGGGTATTGTGTTGTTGTCGGTCTTTTCGTCTATCCAAAAGTCTGTGATCCTTTCTCCTCCTAACATTACCTCAGCGATGATGAAACAGATAGAAGTAGGCGGAAGTAAAACTAGATATTGGCCCTGAAGGAGGTATTGTGTTGTTGTCGGTCTTTTCGTCTATCCAAAAGTCTGTGATCCTTTCTCCTCCTTAGCTACTGAATGAGTTGGGTTGAATAGTGTTGTTCAACGTCCCAGTCAAGAATATTTCATCATATCGAAACGTCTTCAAGTAAAGAAGAATGTGCATAAATTTTGCCTGTGCGTTGCACTGATGGCACTATACAGCAGGGTTCTTTAGCGTACCAAACCTACCGTGACACGGGATCTCGTTTATTTTAAGTTCTCATCTGAAGAATCGTGACTTTCGTGTCGAAATGCCGAGTCCATGGCGAAAGAATAGTCTCTATCCACTTTCAAGTCTTGAGTCAGACCATGTCGGGGTTCGAACCAACAACTTCCCACTTACTGAGCAAGAAATCTACCAACTGAGCTACCGCAGTGGTTTAAGCCCCGGAATGGCTTTCTGTGGTAAATAGTAGACGTTATACGCATTAGGTCTAGTTGTGCAAACCACAGTTATTGTTATCTTGATTTTGCAATATGTTCACTGGTAGTCATCGTGCTTTTTTTATAAACTATTTATAACATCAGTGATTATGCCATTATGTCTATTAAGATTAAAAATTAAGCAGATCTTAACATTACCCAACTCTATGCCTATTTGATTTAATAATTCTCAATTTTCAGTAAAGCTAAAGCGCAGTTCCATTTATTGAATCGGTGACCTTTTCCTTAGATCTAGTGACTTTGAAACTTTAACACTTGAAATTTCAAAATGTATACATCTAATCTATTGCTGTAAATTATTAGACATGGCCTATTACCTATCTCAGTTTTTCACATTTTTTCTTGATTTCCAATTGGGTTTTTGTATTTGCATTTCCTTTTTAGTTGTGCATGTCATATTTTGATTTTGATAAAAATTTCCAATATGACCACTGGTAGATATTGTAATAAGTATTACAAAATCTTACATAACACTTTAAATTATATCTATTATAGTCCTATCTTTTGAAACAAGATATTGCAAATTAAAATTAATTTGTATTTTGTAAGAAATAAATCATTTAATAAAACATTTATCGATTCGGTTGATATTATGATAAAGTTTATCAATCCCTAGTAAGGATTATGATGTTCACTGTGGTCCTATATCAACTAAATGAAAAGTCCAAAGTAAAAGTACATTTTCAACATTAATACTCAGAAACGTCACTGCATCAATGTTTTACTTCTTTTTGTATGCTTATCATGCATTTATATTTTCAGAGGAATTCAACATGGCGCTGGAAGTAGGCTGTGGTAGTGGAATATTAGCAAATGCTTTAGCAAAACGAAATCCAAAGTCAACCATAATTGGAATAGATTTCTCAGACGAGTCATTACCACTAGCAAGACTGCACGCCAAAGAGGAAAATATAAAAAATGTGGAATATTATGGCCATGATATTACGTCACTTCCGGAAGAATGGACCGGTAAATTTGACCTCGTTCTGATGTTTGATTTTCTTCATGATTCGCCTGATCCGGTCAAATCGGTGAGCGAGATGAAACGGGTATTGATGAAAGATGGATTGCTGATAATTGTGGACCCTAAGATTAGTAGCTCCCAAAAGGAAAATATTGGAAACCCCCTGTCAAGTGCGTTCTATTCCATCAGCCTTTTTAACTGCTTGCCAAACAGCCTTTCCAAGAAGCCAGCAGTAGGGTTAGGAATAGGATGGGGGTTTGAAAACGAGAAAGATTTCCTGATATCGCAGAATCTTAAAATATTGGACACATATGATTTCACTATCAATGAGCATTCAGCTCTGTTTGCATGTAAGAAAATTGATGATTAAAATTAAGCCAGTGCCAACTATTAAGATAAAATACATGTTATTTAATTTTTACACTACAGATTTTCACTTTGTATGGAATTCACTGATGTTCACCATTGCGGATGGATAGTGTTCTCTGAATATCTTGTTTAACAGTAGTAATATGTAAATGAAATCATATACTGTGTCCTGCTCCCTGCGCCAATCCAAAAGGTCACGAAGACGTGGGAGGCACCTGTCATATTGATGGATGAGGGGCGCACCTGTCCTCTTTATGGTTAGGGCACTCACCTGACCTCTCGATGGACGTGGGAGGCACCTGTCATATTGATGGATGAGGCACGCACCTGTCCTCTTTATGGTTAGGGCACTCACCTGACCTCTCGATGGACTGGACACCCACCTATCCTCTCGATAAACGTGAGAGGCACCTGTCCTCTTTATAGGTAGGGCACTCACCTGACCTCTCGATGGACTGGACACCCACCTGTCCTCTTGATGGATAGACCACGCACCTGTCCTCTTGATGGACGGGGCACGTACTTGAAACAAATTTCTGCACCTTCGCCTATAGCTAGCGCAATGGGTAAGGACGACCCGGGTTCGAACCTCGCTGAAGGCGAATATTTTTATTATTATTTTTTTTTTAATAAGGTTTTAGCTCAATCGGGGCACGTGAAATCTAAAACTCGCGGGATTTTCAAATTTGAAAAAAACCCTGTAATCTGATTGGCCGAAACTTTAAACGGTTCTAACTTCTTTATAATTCCACTTAGAGGGACGAATGAGGTAGCGTTAGATTCGGACGGATGAGCCCCATGAGTTGATGGTAAAAGTTAGATCCGGAAACGGACCGAACAGAAAATCCGGAATGCTTTGCCGCCGCCGCCGCCGCCGCCCCTCCCCTTTCCCCTGGTTGGAGAGAGGGAGGAGGAGGAGGAGGGAGAATTATATAAATACAAATTTATTTTTTTCCTGAAACAAAGAACGAATTGGGGGAAAATCTATGGGAATCGAACCCAACATAACTGATTTCTCAGTCATACACCTGTAGATTTTTTCACCCCCACATCCAATCTTTATTTCAAACATCACATACAATACAAAATATAAAATATGACCAATAAATACAGGGCACGGAAGTCATGGATAGTTTATTCTGTAATGACCTTCGTTTATGCATTGTTAGCGATAATCAAGATTTGCATTAAATAGAAACCTCGCGTTAAACGAGGAACGAGAGTATGGAATCGGAGCAAAGTCGCTTGTTTCCGACGAAAACTTATTCTAAAATTCACGAGATGCCTCAGTATTCTCATGTGTCGACTGAAATACCGATAATCGTTATGTACCAATAAAACCGGTGAAGATATAATGGTTCGTATCACTTCTGCAATCGCCTGCATCCGTTCTGTATTCAATTGTCTGATCGCGGTTTGTCTCTCCCGCACATCCATTAATCCCAATTGATGTAAAAACTCGAAATGTCTGTAAACCAATGAGCGTTCCATATCGAAGTGAACTCAACTCTCGAAATATGACAGGTCCACACCCCTTCAAAATGAAGAATGATTTATTACACCTTTGCATATCTTTTATATATCTTCCTTGTTAGGTAGTAGGTCATCCATGAGATAGACTCTCATCTCTGCAGCTTTCTTCCAAGTTTCTACTTCCCCCATTCTGTATTCCAAAGATAATCGTTGAGCCGTGTCCTTGATGAGTCGGTAAAACGAATCTTTTTCTAAAGCATTTCTTTTTAGAATGTACTCTACAAACTGTTGCATCATAATTTTTCGCATCTCTGGTAGGTTTTCGTTAAAGGCTAGGATGTTTGCCCTGTTTTCATTTTCTCCCATATCCACGTATTTCTCTATTGTGTTTTCCATTTTTGGCTTGATTTTTTCAATGACCTTGGGTAAAAATAATTTCTTCCATATGATATGGTCGGTGGTATCCTCTGTCTCTTCCAAACGAGGTCGCTTTATTCCTCTACCTTCTTGACTTTTGAATCTCTCTTTTTGTTGATACCACGGTGGAGGATATTCGGTGTATAAAGACCCTCCAACTTGATGTTTCATAGAATCGTCCTCATCCGTCGTTATCTCATCGTCATCTATCGTCTCTATACTGTTTTTTCTCTCCAAGACAGGCATTTCACCTATATTCTGCTCCATGAGGTCACGGTCGATTGAATTGAATTGTTTCTCTTTGTAGTCTGTTTTGTTCTGTTGTTCTAATATATTTGGTTTCAATCTTTCTTTTTCTGGGGTGTTGGCTTTCAAATCAATGAGCAAGTTCCCATACGGTTGAGAGACTGCTGCTTCGTACACCTTCATCAACCTTTCAGGATTAGTTGGTTGCATTCTTCTGGCCAACAAATGAATCTGTTGACGATCAGCGGGATTGTTAAACAACAAGAGATAGTGACAGTTCAAGGCAATGTCTCTCGAAGCTTTTCCCTGCGGAAACAAATTTTGGGTGAGATACACCACGCTTAAATTACGATGATGGCTTCCCTTTGTAAACAATTTGGCGATCCTGTTATCGTTCTTTGCTTCGGTCATCACGTCATCCAAAATGACCATATTGTTTATTTTTGGGTCGAAAAAATAATCTTCTTCTATGTCGTCTGGAATGCCTTTAACAAACTCTACGATATCGGGTAGAATTGTTTTGATCTCTTCGTAAGCTGTTTGTTTCTGTGAATAACAATAGACGATGCGTTGTGGAACGGGACGCATGTGGTCTTTCATGCGTGTCAATAAAATATTCAACCAGGTCGTTTTACCACCCATGGATGGTGCGGTGATCTGCATGGTGAACGGATGTCGAAATTGATAGTTCTCTGACAAGGTCTGCACGGGAGCGTGGTGTGCCCCGCCATGTATTTGATGCACGTGTCTCAGCATGTTGTCTTTCCTGGAAAATTGCTTACTGCATTCCGGACAATGATACATGTCGACTCTACAAACTTGAAATGATGTAGTATTTTCTTGACGTTGTATATATATATCCTTTCTGGTCCTCCTCGCACCTCCTTTTCGCTTCTTCTTCCTCCTCCTCACTCCTTCCCTCCTCACTCCTCCTCCTCACTCCTTCCCTCCTCACCCCTCCTCCTCACTCCTTCCCTCCTCACTCCTCCTCACTCCTTCCCTCCCCACTCGTCCTCATACATCAACCTCCCTCTGTCTGTTCTTCTTTTCTTTTTCATTTGCTAAATTACTAAAATAATGACGTCCATTTGTCTTTACGGACTTTTGTTGGTGTCGGGTGTTCATTTGTACCGCTTCCCGTTTGAATCAGAGGAACTACGGGCTCCCCATTTTCTATTTTACGTTTGTATTCCGATTTGGCTCTTTCCAACGCACCTTCAATGGGTGACACTTGTTGACCTACAACGATTTTTTCGGGTTCTTTTTCGTAGGAAGGTACCGGTATCATGTATGAACTCTTGTTATACATTCCCCCTATACCACCACCCGTTTGTCTTCCGCCATTTCCTCTATGATCGATTTTCCCATCCATCAAATCTTTGAAAAACTTTCTCCATACTTCTGGATCTGACACATACATTGGTCCAAGTGACATTATTGAAATGGGTCTCTCTGACAGTTACCGATCGCTTCGAATGTTAGGTTCAAACTGATAAAGTTACGGTTCTTTTTTTAAATATATATAGCTTGACGAGCTATACATTGTAACTGAGACACATCTCTCGGCAAGCGTGCAAGATCATATCATCATCGGAGTTATAGCTCTAATCATCCAACATCATGTTTTAAGAATTTAAATTACAACTAAATGATGTCAACTAACATCTGACTAGATAGGTTTTCACCTTACTTTGTACAAGGAATGGTATGTTTGTTTTCAAATTAGACTACAATTTATAAATCTCACAAGTTTAATATTAACAAATATGTAAACTGTGCAGTAATTTTGCCTGTGCGTTGCGCTGGTGGTATTATACAGCAGGGTTCTTTATTATACCACACCTACCGTGACACGGGAACTCGTTTATTTTAAGTTCCCATCCAAAGAACCATGACTTTCATTTCGTAATGTCGTGTGCTTGACAAAAGCAGTCACTACCCACTTTCAAGACTTAGCAGGGGATCGAACCCTTCAACCTCCCAATTAGAGAGCAAGCACTCTACAAAATGAGCTACCGCAGTGGTTAGAGACAATGAACAAATATTCTAAACTGCAAATGTCAATAAGCAACAAAATTAATATAATTGATAATTTTTAATAATATAATTACTTTTTTATACAAATATTAACTTTAAACATCTATCTTTTTATGAAAGAATGTAAATTTTGTATCTTTTCGCAACCTTCTTGCTTCCTTGATTGCAAGATAGACGTGGTTTGAAATATGTTGCATGTAATCCCATTGACTGAAACTAAGATGAATTCCATTCGTGGTCGATGTTTCACCTAAGAACTGTCTCAAATCAATCTGAACTGTTCCGTTACACATACACACACTAATTCGGAAATTCACCGGAAGTGGAAATGATCGAACATAATTACATCCGGTAAAATTATATGCTTCATCATTAGTGTCTGGCTTTAATGGATTATTTGCTATTACTCTACAATCCGAAGAATTTCTGTTCTCTCCAGTAAATGGCATCTCAGAAAGAATGATCAAAGCCAATGTCATAGTCAATAAAGCAATTAATATCAAAATCCTGGAGCAATTCAGTGTCTGTATACGAAAACAGATACTTTCATACCAGTTCTCCACATTTGCATGCGTTTCAGCAAAAGCGAGGCTGTTCTTTCCCCTTCCATGGTTTTTAATAAAAGATTATGGTTTACAAATGTATATACACACCACATCATGACAGGTGCGCCCCTCATCCATCAATATGACAGGTGCGCCCCTCATCCATCAATATGACAGGTGCGTGGTCTATCCACCACCATGACAGGTGCGCCCCTCATCCATTATTACGACAGGTGGCGAATCTCGCCTCCTCCTCCTCTTCTTCCTTCTCCTCCTCTCCCTCCTCCTCTCTCCTCCTCCTCCTCTCCTCCTCCTCCCTCTCTCCAACCAGGGGAAAGGGGAGGGGCGGCGGCGGCGGCGGCAAAGCATTCCGGATTTTCTGTTCGGTCCGTTTCCGGATCTAACTTTTACCATCAACTCATGGGGCTCATCCGTCCGAATCTAACGCTACCTCATTCGTCCCTCTAAGTGGAATAATAAAGAAGTTAGAACCGTTTAAAGTTTCGGCCAATCAGATTACAGGGTTTTTTTTCAAATTTGAAAATCCCGCGAGTTTTAGATTTCACGTGCCCCGATTGAGCTAAAACCTTATTTAAAAAATAATAATAATAATAAAAATATTCGCCTTCAGCGAGGTTCGAACCCGGGTCGTCCTTACCCATTGCGCTAGCTATAGGCGAAGGTGCAGAAATTTGTTTCAAGTACGTGCCCCGTCCATCAAGAGGATAGGTGGGTGTCCAGTCCATCGAGAGGTCAGGTGAGTGCACTGTCCATCAAGAGGACAGGTGCCTCTCACGTTTATCGAGAGGATAGGTGGGTGTCCAACCCATCGAGAGGTCAGGTGAGTGCCCTACCCATAAAGAGGACAGGTGCCTCTCACGTTTATCGAGAGGATAGGTGGGTGTCCAGTCCATCGAGAGGTCAGGTGAGTGCCCTAACCATAAAGAGGACAGGTGCGCCCCTCATCCATCAATATGACAGGTGCCTCCCACGTCTTCGTGACCTTTTGGATTGGCGCAGGGAGCAGGACACAGTATATGATTTCATTTACATATTACTACTTTTAACAACCAATAATTCAAATTTTTAAAACAAGTCAAACACAAACATACCAGTCCAAACTAAAGTACCAAAAACTAAAAACTTTTAAAACTGTTAAAAGTCAAACACAAACATACCAGTCCAAACTAAAGTACCAAAAACTAAAAACTTTTAAAACTGTTAAATTTTGTTAAACACGTCTACCTTAAAAGTGAGACCGGACGCTCTTTTACCAACCCCATGGTCCTTACCTACTTATTTAACTACCAGTTATTCATAGCGCACATTTAAAATGTATATAAAATCAAACACATGTTGGCCCATGTCCAACCCATACTTACCTAAAGTAAAGTGGTAACTTTAAAATTAAATGGAACAAGTGAATTACCCCCCAGGAAAGAAAGGCAAAATGTTCCTTTGCCAACCTTTTACCAACCCCATGGCTTGCTATCCAACTTATTTTACAACCAGTAATTCATAACATGCATTTTAAATGTAAAGATAAAACACATTTTACCCAGCTCTGTTGTGTTAATTTCAAAACAATAACAATGCACTATTCAACTTAGCAACAACTATCCATCACATGATCTAATGGATTGGCATTTTAACCTTAATAAATGTTACAAAATTACATGTTATCAATTAATAATTACAAACTTCGCGTTGTTACACAATTTAGAGCATTTTCATTGGTTGTTTTCTTGCAAAAACACGTTGTTATTTTCCAATAACAACGTTTTCTACCGGAACTACTTTGAGCCCGTTTCGAGGATTACCCATCTCTGAATTCTATTAATAACTGTAAACAAATGGGGAGATCGGGAACGATTTCACATAGAAACATTAAAATACTTCGATTTTTTTATAAATTAAAATTTTGACGAAATAATTCAAACATGTTCTAATTAATTTTCACCGATATTTTGAATAATTTACCTTTAAGATTGTATATTTATGAAATATTTTTCAAAATCGACATTTTATCGTCACCAAACATTTTACGTGTCTATAGGCCTAAGTATAAGCAATATGACACGCACCATGGTATTCTCGGATGACAAACCTCAGTGCGGAGTGTTTTGTTTGAAATTGATCACATACGCATCCTTTTAAAAGCAAAGGCATTTATTATTCCCCAACGACAAAGTATCTGAGACGGGGATCAGGATAAATATTTTGAGGAATGCAATGTCAGTGTGCAGATAAGTCAGATTGTTGAGCCCGAACTGGATCTTAATGATAATGACAGTGGTAGGCCTGCCAATAATAATTTAATAAAATTGATAACATACTATATTCCAAAATTCACCCGTAAATACCGCTTGTTTACCATCTCCAAATGTCCCTGATCAGCCCATACAGCTACCACCGGTGACAGAATCCCTCATCTCACATCAAGTCCATAGGTGGTAAAACATTGATTCATCCAAGAAAACATTAATTCCATGTCAATAGTTGGTTTCAGGTTTTGTTCAACTAATGCAGTTTTTTCTTATGTTATGGGTAAAAACAACATGTAAACACGCCTGTCCTACAAACGTATGGCCGTCACGTATGACGTTGTACAAAGTGTTATTTGTTTTCATGATTGCGAGACATAATATAGTCCCCTTTTGTCAATGGATTTAAATGTAACATAATTTATATGTTGACTGAAAATAACTAGGAAATAAATAAAAAGATATAAATTCAAAAATATTTCAGCTTTTTTATCGGATATTTTATTATTTCATAAAGATGTCATTTATTATATTAATACGCAGTTCAACCTTGTAACGTCGATTTTCTGAAAATCAGCTGATCAGTTGGGAAATGTAGGTCAGCTTATAAACTTAAATTTCAAGGTTGGTTTGTAATTATAAGAATTGAATTGCACTTTTTACGTTGTTATCGGGGTGTAACAACGTGAAAATTATCACAAATTGTGTAAAACCGCTGCGCTACGCTACGCGGTTTTACACAATTTGTGATAATTTTCACGTTGTTACACCCCGATAACAACGTAAAAAGTGCAATTCAATTCTTAAGTAATTCATCTTAGGTCATAACACACCTCTAAATTGATTACAACTACGCCGTGTCCTTTTGTTGATGAGAAATGCTGTAATTTACGTAAACATTTTTGTTATAATTATGACCAGTTAAAATCTTACGCAATTTAAAGTAGGGGTATCAATGTACTTTTCGCCTGCAAAAACTTCAAATACTCATCCAAAAAATAATTGATAAAGGGGTTATCCTTCCAGAGCACCAAGTTTCCCTTTTTCAGATAGAAATTCACGTGTTTTATTTAATTTACCAGTTTTCAAAAAATTGGCTTTGTTTAGAGGATTGACGACCAGTATGTTTGTGTTTGATTTTGAGGTTATGTTCAAAACATCTTTCTACTGCTTTGTTTAAGTGTTACTGCTTGAACTGTATTTTCATGTTTAGTTCTGAAATAAGAGGTCTACAATTACAATTTGTTCACCAAACTTGATCATCCGACCATTTTCATGACCTTATCCTAACAGAGCACTGCTTCCTGAAGAATGATATTGAATCCGATACGCTATGAATTTCCCCGACAAGCGTTGATGAAAAATCAACAATAGTTAGCACGAGTACCCGCCACTTTCTAGAACAATTTTGATAAGTTCTGTAAAAACATATAAAGGGTTTTCTCTATCTGATAATCCGATAGCATGAGAGCACGATATTACTGTGAACAAACAGAGACGGACAAAAATTCTAGTCCGATAATCGGACAGTTTTTTGCAGAAAATGTTCAATTTCTGTTTCACTTTGCAAGGCTAATGGTCTAATTGGAAAATGAACCTATTTGCATTGAAAAAGCATTGTAACCGTGACATCTCCGATAATACTGAAGACGGGTTTTTACGGAATTCATGCTTATAGGGTATTCTATAACAATCCATATCAATTGACATAAGTTCAAAAGGATATTGTTATTTTAGCGGTGTAAACATACGGTTCAAATCGCAATCCAAAGAGAAAAGTGAAACCTTTGAAAACTTTCAACGATAACCAAACCAATTACATGTATGATCTTTGGATTTGAAAACGAGAAAGATTTCCTGATATCGCAGAATCTTAAAATATTAGAAACATATGATTTCACTATCAATGAGCATTCCGCTCTGTTTGCATGTAAGAAAATGGATGATTAAAATGAAGCCAGTGCAAAGTATAAAGATAATATACATGTTATTTAATTTTTACACTACAGATTTTTTACTTTGTATGGAATTCACTTATGTTCACCATTGCGGATGGAGTGTTCTCTCAGGACATCTTGTTTAACAACGAGTAATTCAAAATTTCAAAATAAATCATGCACAAACATACCAGTCTAAACCATGGCCAAAAAGTAAAAACTTTTAAAACTGTTAAATTTTGTTAAACACGTCCACCTTGGAAGTGAGGCAGAACGCTCTTTTACCAACCCCGTGGTCCTTACCTACTTATTTAACAACCAGTAATTCATAACGCACATTTAAAATGTAAATAAATCAAACACATGTTGGTCCATGTCCAATCCATAGTTACTAAAACCAAAGCAAAAACTTTCATATTAAATGGAACAAGTGAACTACCACCAGGAAAGAAAGACAAATGTCCCTTTACCAACCATGGCTTACTATCCAACTTATTTTGCAACCAGTAATTAATAACACGAATTTTAAATTTTAAAAACAATTTGCCAATCCCAGCTGTGTATAGTCAATTCAAAACAATTATATGGCATTGTATCTAAATACATGACAATGACAATGCACTATTAGCCTAAGCAACAACTATCCGTCACATGATTTAATGGATTGACATTTTAACCTCAATAAATGTTACAAAATTACATGTTATAGTAATTCATCTTAGGTCATAACACACCTCCTAAATTGATTACAACTACGCCGTGTCCTTTTGATGATGAAAAATAATGTAACTTACGCAAACATGTTTGTTATAATTTTGGCCAGTATTTAAAGTAGGAAAGTAGGGGTATCAATGTACTTTTCGCCTGCAAAAACTTCAAATACTCATCCCAAAAATAATTGATAAAGGGGTTACCCTTCCAGAGCACCAAGTTTCTCTTTTCCAGATTGAAATTCACGTGTTTTATTTAATTTACCAGTTTTCAAAAATTTGCTTTGTTTAGAGGATTGTGATTTGAACATGGACGATCAATGGTTGTGTTTGATTTTAAGGTTATGTTCAAAACACCTTTCTACTGCTTTGTTTAAGTGCAACTGCGTAAACTGTATTTTCATGTTTAGCTCTGAAATAAGAGGTCTACAATTACAATTTGTTCGCCACACTTGATTATCCGACCATTTTTATGGCCTTATCCTACCAGAGCACTGCTTCCTTAAAAGTAAAAATGAACCCGACACCGCCATGAATATCCCTGACAGGCGTTGAAAAAAATCAACAATAGTTCATGTAAAATAAAACACGATTTTCCGCCATTTTCTGGAACAATTTTGATAAGTTCTGTAAAAGCATATAAAGGGTTTTCTCTATCCGATAGCCTGAGATCACGATGTGAGGTTGAGAGCTTTACTGTGAACAAACATAGAGACGGACAAAAATCTTAGTCCGATAATCGGACAGTTTTTTTTCAGAAAAATGTTCAATTTCTGTTTCACTTTGCAAGGCTAATGGTCTAATTGGAAAATGAACTTACTTGCATTGAAAAAGCATTGTAACCGTAACATCTCCGATAATACTGTAGACGGATTTTTATGGAATTCATGTTTATAGGGGTATTCTATTACAATCCATATCAATTGACATAAGTTCAAAAGGATATTGTTATTTTAGCGGTGTAAACATACGGTTCAAATCGCAATCCAAAGAGAAAAGTGAAACCTTTGAAAACATTCAACGATAACCAAATGAATTATGATCTTTGAATTTTGTGCTAAATTGCGAATACGCTTAAATTAATAATTAACACTAGTAGCGTTACCTGAATTTATAAAGACAAAAAACAGTGGCGTTGCAATAACGGCTTTCGCGACTATCTGTAAAATAAATTAGGTAATTAAGATTTCAGCTAAGAGAAAGGGTAATAATCATCTTTGATCATGATGTCACACCTAACGCCTATGAACGTGTTCTGATTGATGCCAGCATTTTATCTTCATCATTGTTTACTTCAATCCTAGTTATTGGAGCGGTATTTTAAAGAATTGTAAGTTACCATCCCAACATTTAACGTCATTTCTAGTAAAATATCGGATGATTAATTAAACTGAAATGTGGTCCTTCTGCGCAACGCAAAAGTTCAATACTTTGCTTCTTAAAAAATAACACTTAATTGCTTTATTCTTATTACACAAAATTAATGATAATCAATTGAGGTATGATGAAATTTGTTTTAAATTCCAAAAAATACAAATAAGACACAGAATTAAACAAAAGACGCTATATCTATTATAGACCAGGACAATGGTAACATAATTCATGCTGTCCTATACCATTTTTTTTAATTTACTCATAACATACATTCAAAACTCAAAAATGGTATATGACAATACTTTTTTAATGTATTTTATGATAAAATTTTAAAGAAATGGTATATGGCACAGCGGCAAAAATGATTTCAAAATAGGTTATAACAACACTGATGATATACTTGGAAACAATCGACTTAGCCAAAACATTACAAGTAAAATACAAAACAACACAATGCTTCGGAGTACTCTTGTGAAACTTCACACGAATAATCTTCATGATCCAAAGGTGTGCCATGGCCTTGCACCAAGGCTATATTGGAATGGTCAAGGTCGCAGAAAATCTTTAACGGGGGCAATTTGGCTCTGAAGAGACGGTTCTAGTTTTAATACCTGCCAGAAACATGATTGTATAAGTTTCTCCCTGTCTTGGATTTACACTTTTATTCGCCTACAGTAGTCGTGGTGGCATTGCTCTTAAGAGATGAAGATCAGTCACATTTTACTCATAAATATATTAAAGAATAGAGGGAGAACAACATTCCCAATGTGTTCTTTATTAAGTTCAACATATTCGATGCCTATCCAAAGTCAGAATTTTTATAAACGGTGCTCTCAATATCTTGTAATCATCTCCAATCAAACCCGAGATGTTAAATTATCCGCTATTATTCTAATCAATCCTACATTTTCAAAATTTCTTATTTAGTTTATATTTATTTACAGTATGCTTGTGGTTATTCTAGATAGATATTTAAAAGTACATGTCTTCAGCTAACAATTTTCTGTAATTATTTCAGAATGATGATATGTTAATTTTTTAATGAAGGAAAAAATCTCACGTTTTTATGGGTGTGCGATAAAATGTACTGTTGAAGTTAATGAAATTATTTTGTTGGTATTTCAAGACTGAGACAAATATCTGATTCAATTTGTAATAATAATTGTAGTTAATGTTCCGTGATATTGTAGTCACATTACATCATTTAACTGACAGGATTACAAGTCAACCCTGACAATTACTATCAGGTATAACAGATAATTCGAGTTTTCAATTAGAATCGTTCACGATTTCACAAGTAAGGAAGCCTATACAGGCCAATGATCAATTTTTCTCGGCTACTATGGCGGCGAATGAATACTTTACTCCACGTATTAGTATCGACAACGTTAATATTCTTTTACCTTGAAAAGGACACCTTTTCTTTATCTGCAATGACGAATTAATTCTCTTTCACCACAAAAAAGGATTTATTCAAATCTGCTATAGAGAATCAATATTAATCCACTACGGATTGGTATCGACAAATTTTCCATGACGAATAAGAAATATGACAAATTCATACTCTTTTACCTCGAAAAAATTAATTTCTAATCTGCTATGGCAAAGTAATACTTTTTTCACTAAGAAAAAGACATTTTTCTTAAATCTGCGAATTCATACTCATTCACCACAAATTGATATCCACGAATTTGCAATGACGAATTATTAATTTACTTCATGACATATAAGCACTTTGCCATGGCGGATTACAAAAAAATGCAAGGTGTCCCCAATACCCTTCCGTCACTATTTGTAAGGTATGTTATCTTTTAAGTCCTTAAATAACCACCCCACGTGTGACGACTGGATTCTTTTTTCGTGTCTGTGTCTTCATAAATTGGTAACGATGAATTTATCAATTCGCTGCATGAAATATCAGTAATTCGCTAAGGTAGATCATAAAAAATATCATTCCCTTTCGTAATCATGTAAGACATAATGCTATACCATCAATCCACCTCCCGTGTGACGACAAAATTCTGTGTTTCGTGTCTATTGTGTATTGTAAATTTGTAATTTGTACCAGAGAATTTATCCATTTCTGCATGAAATTTTATTAATTCGCAACGACAGATAAAAACAAAATTGCAAGGTGTCTCCTATACACTTCCTTAACTATATTTATATGTGGTTTTTATTATATTTGTGACGAAAAAGCCCTAGAAAACACTCCCCTGTGTGACGGCTGAATTCCGTGGCTCGTGTCTTGTCTGCATAAATTGGTATCGACGAATGCAGATCACCAAACAATTCACATTGTCCCCTTTATTCTTCCGTCCATTACTATATTTATTTATGTATTAAATAATATTTGTTATTAAAAAGTCCTAGAAAACCCTCCCCTGTGTGACGGCCGAATTTTGTGTTTCAGGCGTGTTTGTTGTATTCATAAATATATTATATGTCGGGGTCAATTGTCCCCTATATCCTTCCGTACATTACTTTATTTATTTATGGTTAAAATAATATTTGTTATTAAAAAGTCCTAGAAAACCCCCCCCCCCCTGTGTGACGGCTGAATTCTGTGTTTCAGGCGTGTTTGTTTTATTCATAAATAATATTATATGTCGGGGTCAATTATACACCATTAAAATTAGCGACAATTAATGATAATAACAAATAAATACATCAAACGAGACATCATAAATCGTATGTTTTTTTTTCTTGGAAAACTGTTGTTGTCGAGTTTTTTTCTGTGTGAAAATAAACATTCTTTGTGCAGGCTTAATACGTCAAGGTTTTATTATGCAATTGTTATTTACTATCGTACTAGATTGGAAGCCATAAAATTTACTCAATTTTGAATTTACATTAAAAACCTGTAAATACAGACCACCCACGGGATGTAAGAAAATGGACTTTATAAACAAGCCGTTTTGGTATAGAGGTTCTTGTTTGTTGAAATAATGACACCTTATAACACTGTTCTTAATTGTTATCATTTTTTCAAACACCTGTTTTCGTGTCATTTCCAACTTAATATTAACGTAGCTCAAGTGGTATTGATTGTTCTTTCGTCAAGCACTCGGCATTTAAAAATGAAAGTCAATGGTCTTTGGTACCGATACCCGACCCTGCCACAGAAGGCGTGGCACACTTAAGAACCATCTCTGCTCAATGTCCTGATTGCTCTGCAAAAGTCAAAATTTATATCACTTCATCAACATTGTCAGCAAAGTTGTTCTATTTTCTCCGGTCTCTAGTCAGCTATTAGTCCCCATGTCTTCCTCATTTATTTTTTTCTTCTAGTGATCTCCCATCGTCTGCGGTGTCTAACTAATGTCTCGAATTTTTCTTTTCATTTATTTTTTTCATTCTAAGCGTTTACGGTTTTAGTCAAATTTGAACTCTTTAATTTTCTTTTCGTGCTTTTCCAACATTTAACTGCTTTCAAATTTAAGTCATTGGTCAAAAATGATAAATATAGCCAATTTTGTGTCACGACCCCTATTAGCCTTCAAAAGAATTTTAGAAATCCTAAAAGTATGTAAAGATAATTCTCGAATAAAAAAGATATATTAAGACGTATGCATTAGTCATTAGTCGCTTCAGTTAAAATAGATCTATATTACAATAGATCTATACGCCGCCGGCGGCAGGATATTATAAAGACTCGTCACACCCTTCCGGTTTTACAATCCATCAGAGAAATGGAACAACAGCTAACCAACGATGGATATACCTGATTGATGTTTTCACGTTAGCTTTAATTATGGATTGTAATTCATATCAAAATTTAAATTTTGTTTTTCGAAGATGTCGTTAGGACACGCTTTACCCGCAATTACATTTGTATCATTTGTATGTAACAAATATGGATTACCGAATTCCAACAGGTGTTATTCGGAAACAAGAAAACAGGCCGATGGTCATCTTAAATGGTTTGACATGTGTTGTCCAGTTGGATGTGTATTCAAAAATTGTAAATGTTTACCGGCTGGAATAGTAGGCAAGTAACTTGTACAAAAATTACATTTATAGAAATTACTAATACACCTTTATTTTAATTTATTGTTGGTAGAAAGACAATATTTTATACGATTTTGTCAAGTCTGTGTAACAGTTTCTGTATCCAATTTGTGTCATAATTTCAAACATTTATTTCATTTGCGAAAAAGGCATAAAATTGAAAACCAGAAATTCAAAAATAAATTTCTTCATTCTAAATAGTTTGATTAGCAGATATTTGTAAATTTAACTGCAAAAATATAATTTCCTTTCTCTTTAAGAAATAAAACGTTATATATTCTGTCATTTGAAAATTTTAATTACGCTTATATAAAACGAAACAACGAAAGAAAAATTATAAATTTATTAAAACAATTTGAATTAATTATTTTATTTCAGTGTGGAATAACTTTACAATTAATGTGAGGTATTATTAGAGCATAATTGCCTAAATTTGTCGCATTAATAACATAAAGGTTTTATTATCATTAAACTTAACAAACATGTTTTAGAGACCATCTTCAGATTTCCGTAAAACCACAGCTAAAAGTAAAATCGGAAGGATTTAAAAAAACAGTGTCTAAAAATTTGCTAAAACTGAAAGAAGCAATATATGGAAAGACTCATGAATACGTTTCATAAACTACATTAAAAATATAGTATTGTTTTATTTCTGTCATAATTACTCTATTTTTCTCAAGATTCTTATTGTCTGTGTATAAACAAACACGTGTCTTGTTTAGGGACTATTTTGTATAAGTTCATCACGGCATATGACATGGGTTAACCACCGTTTAGCAAATCACATGCCTTCTGTAGTAATACAATAATTCATTTTCTGATCGGGAACACATAAAATGTCTCTGATATCGGCATTAAGGAGATAGTTATGGATTTTATTCATTTTTCATACCATAATCATGCGATATTAGTGACTACTGACCTTAACAATGGAAACAGATCATATACTTTATTACCGGCCGCCCACTATCACCATATATTTAGTTTTTGGAGGTTATATATATTGTTATTTTAACGCCAGATTTTGTCAAAAATAGCATCTTTGAATTCTCAAAAATAGATATCGTCCTCAACCGAGATATTCATTTAATGTGGGAATTGATTTTGAGTTAGTTATTTAAGTAAACTTGTATTAAGACATGTGCCAAACAAGAAACACGCCCTTTGTCTTTTATAGATATACACCGTCTTCTAATTCTTATTTTGCCCAGCCTGTTTCAGTTGCTTTTTAGTTATAAGCATTCTCTCTAGAACAACAGGTGGCCTACTCTTTTTCGAACTCTATATACATGTAGGCACGGGCGGGACCTTGGTTTTGAGTTTCATCCGAAAACAATACTATTGTATAGTATTTAGCTGTTAACAGCTCTAGTATGAGCAGGAGGTTTGAACCCCTAACCCTTCACTTCGAAAGCCAGTGACTATACCACTCGGCCATGTCCGTCCATGTCTGACATTGTAGGAGTATGATCATTCCTTGCTTTATATTTTGCTTCTCTTAGAATAATAACAGTAAAATGTATTGGCGTGTATACAAAGTATTTTTATATAAGGTCACGCGCAAATTTCAGATACCTTGAACTCTAGGCACTCTTAATTATCTATAGACAATTGCCTTTATAATTAACTACTTTTTTCCAAAAAAATGCAAGAACAAAAACCACAAAGAAAAAAAATGCTACAATCATAATTACAACATGTGACTGAAACCCACAAAAGCCGAACATCTATTTACAAATATAACAAGTTTTCTTCTTTTTGGTGATTTAATGGTTTTTTTTCTTTCGTTTTTAAATGTTCAGATAAAAATATTGTTGCAAGATTAGTTGTCTTTTTAATTTTTATGCTTTATGTAATAATTTACCAAATTTCAAAATTTACTTATGGCCGATGAAAAAACAATAATGATCTTGTTATTAAATTATAAAATTGTGAAAAACAATACTGTATTTTCTTTCACTGCTACCAATCATTTTATTAAAATTAACATTGCCGTCTCAAGATTTAGTTTGACATGCATTTATTCAGTTATAATAATTTCAAGTTGAATGGAGAGAGAAATGGCGTTTTGCTTACCAGTCAAGATTCTTTCATTTATATCAAGGTGGTCAGTAGTGCTCGCTCCGTAAGTGGGAGGTCGTGGATTCGAACCCCGGCCGGGTCTTGGTAGGCATGGCACGATAAAGAACCCTGTATAATGCCATCAGCGCAACGCACAGGCAAAATTTCTGTACCTTTGCATATAGCTTGCGACGTCTCGATATAAGTGAAATATTCTTGACTTGGACGTTAAACACCATTACTCAACTCAGTAGAGAGATGGTGGGAGAAACCGGTGCGCTCGGGGAAAACCGCCTACCTTCGGCAAGAGAACTTTCTTACACTATGACATTCGAATCTATAGGCCGTGGTCGGCGATCTGGTCCGCAAGGCTTCGCTTTAGACCACTCGACCACAGGTGCTCCTGATTGTCAACTCGACACTACTACACGCCTATAACATGTTGACCTGTAAGAATTTAAAACAGAGTACAAAAATCCGACAACAAAACACACGAAATAAAGAGGTGGTTAATGCAAAACATAATAAACACAGATTAACACGACATATAATTTAAAAATAAAATCGATTATGGACTGACATCAAGTATAATAATCAAAAACAAAATCTCCTAATTTACAAAAAGTGGTGTCACAAAACACTAAGCAGACTCCTGTAAGATGCATTTACATGACAATTATTTTTTGGTAAAAATCCAAAATTATGTACTTGACAACGGCCTAAAAATTGATCATTTGTGCTACCAACTGCAATATCTGTTCCCTGTCGGCAAATTGCATGAAATACTTTTATTTCAGGATAAAAATAAAAAATTCAATTGCATATTATACCGGTTTCAATTTTACAGTACTAGACGGCCGTTTCGGAATACAATTCCATGTCAGTAGTGCCAAAATTATGAAACCTATTTTATAAGATGAAAAGATACCCGAAAAAGCAAAACATGTTTTACCAAATTTAGCTTAGAAAATACTTTGCATGAGGGATTATATCTTACTTTTTGAGGAATTTAAGATTAGAACTAGCAGCAAATTTGGACAATAGTATATTTATGACAATACACACTTTTTGCCTGTTGGGTTTGTGATTTTGTTTGGGAAACATCCACCAGCAGAGATACTGGCTCAGTGCTGAAATTACATATTATGCAAGTTTTAATTTTATAGCACTAGACGGCCGTATCGGAATACAATTCCTCATTAGTAGTGCTTGGACCAAAATTATGAAACCCTTTTTTAATGTTAAAAAGAACCGCAAAAGGACCCAAATATATTTTACCAAATTTAGCCAAGGAAATACTTTGCATGAGTGACTATACTTTAGTTTTTTGTTTGTTTGTTTGTTTTTTTTAAGAAATTTAATAGCATATTTCTGACAATAATACACGTTTTTTGCCTACTGAGTTTATGATGTCCATCGTCTAAAAAGATTTACGGACCCAGTCCAGATTCCGCTATACTAAAGAATTAAAGAAATTGTAGTTACCAAAAAGTCTTTAAATGAAGACTTATTTCAAGATTCAAGATCGACTGAAATATATCAGAACAAATCGAACCTCATTTAAGACTTCATTTCTTTCAGTTCATACTCAAATACTCATGATTTATTTATTTATTTATTTATTTATTTATTTATTTATTTATTTATTTATTTATTTATTACTAACAGCGATGCATCTTTTTTATTGCAGGACCTAATTACAACAGACAAAGTATAGCAAGATGCACGCAAGGAATAAGACCGCTTCGATCCAATAAACCCATACTTCCATACCCTGGACATGTACATTTTGGAAGAACAGGCTCGACTGCCCATAACTTAGGCCGCCATAGTTACCACCTTGGTAACCAAAGGAAGGCCGCTTATCACCAACGCTCGAATGTTGTCCACGTCAATGATCCCTTGCCCAGAACCTTTCTGCCGTCTAGAACTGATGGATACAAGGAGAGACATGGCTTAAATGTACGAAAACGGCGTCCTACATTGCGTAACCCAACTGGAATGTATCACCATAGCAACAGAATCTTGCATGAAGGATCATTCTATGATCCGACGCTCTCAAGAGATGGTTTTAGGGGCGTTTACAAAAATCCGAAATATACACTACCAGAAAAAACACACAGGAAACAAGAATCACGATTTGGCCAATACGGTGACAATGTAAATAATAACAATTATTTGAAATTTAACGAGAATCTGAAGCGTGCTAATAGACATACAACTGACCATTTGAATACTGAAGCATACTTCCAAACGACAAATGGCGGGAATTATCATCAAGATAACACCGGATTCGACACAGATCATAGTATAAGGATGAGAAAATATGGAGATGTTTACGGTAAAAAACGTCCGACTGCACACACCCATACCCATTCTCACGGTCCACTTACTCACACACACCTTCACACTCATGATCGCGACCACAAACATCATGTGATTGAAACCGGAACCTATACCAAAGACCAGACTGGGTATACAGATCCTGGTTACACCGGAACCGGAAGCGAGGCAGCAGCAGCCAGAAAAGAAACCGTTGAAGTCATAGATACATGGGGTTTAGGTAGATCCGGAACCAACAATAAGCAGATCAGTGGAAATAGCTTTGATGGTATAAACACAGGCAATGGTAAAAACGCTGATGTCAAAGTCATATATAACAACGATGGCTTGATAACTTCCGCAATTATAGAGGATCGTAGCACCGGACCTAAGAACACTTTAATCGACCGTACGTCCGGTCAGACATCCCAGGGTATAACTGGCGGTAGTACGTTTATTGACAGAACGTCAGAAACTCGGGGGAATGTTGGTGTGATTGATTCTACATCTTCTGGCGTTGGAGGTTGGAATACACAGACCGGAACTACAACCAATATTGGCGGGAATGTAGGGAAAGTTGAGGTTGGTAGTACGATTGATCAAGGCATCGGAGGTGGAAATACACTGGTAGACATGACGTCAGAATCTAGTAGAAACTGGTGGGAAAATGAAGGCCCAAAGATCGACACCTCTTCCAGTGGTGTTGGTGGTGGCAATACGCAGATAGGGTCCGAAACCAACACTGTAGGGAATGTAGCTACGATTGACGGTTCAATTACAGGCGGGCAAACATTTGAAACCGGAAATACAGTTATAGATACACGCGGCTCTCTCATCAACACTGGAGACAACACGCACGTCGACACTTTAAACAGAAATACCGGAAACTCTGGCAGCTCAGGAACAAAGGCCACTTCATCATCTGCTGGTAATAGCAAAGTGGTAGTTAATCAATCGCACACAAGAATTACCAAGACCGAAACAACAGTCCATGGAAACACTAACACTGATACGTCCGTTGGAGGAACAACCAGTCATGCGCAAACCGTACATATTGGAGGACCAGAACACAGTACCATAGATAGGTCGGGTGGATCTCGTCATCAGAATATCATAACTGATAAATCGCAGCAGACGACATCAATAGGAGGATTTTCAACGAAAGATATGGAGGCCAACAAGGCCAATATACGTGATCAAACCGCCATCTTTCAAAGTTCCGGTGCTACCGGAACCACTTCTACAGACACTTCATCCACGAATCAACATGTAAAAGTTATAAAGGCCGTCGATAATTCTCTCATCAATAGCGGTTCTAGCATTTCGAGTGGTAGCTCCACACGTGTTGTGGATAACAATTCAGGCAACACCGTTGACAACAGAGGTCAAGGTTCAATAGTTGATGCCACTTTCCCAGTTATTGGAGGTGGAAGAACAGCAGAACAAAGGAGAGAGGAGGTTATACTACAAGATGATACCTATCTATCTCCAGGTAATGTATTTTAAAAATTTACGTTATTGCTAACTTGTTTTAATGACACGGAATCTATTTTAAACTTCCAATAAATGTTCAGACTAAATTTGTTTAAAATGAATGTAAAGCATTTGGCTCGGAAATATAACAGGACCGGGTCATTCAATTACCAAGGCAAACAACTATATTTTAGCGACAAAATAATGTTTCTACAGAAATTTTGACGTAATGACGTCATAATTTCTACGGATTCGGCAGTTTTTCGGGAAACATAAACAGACTCCATGGCAACTCGGTCTCGAGATTAATTCACGTAAAAGCCACTTTCATGATTTAAATATTTTATATTATTCTACAGCTTTGTATCGATTATTATGTGGTGTCTTTTTATTCTCAAAATTCGCGTGGCAATATCTGCTACCCAGCAGTACCCTAAAAATGACGTCATTAGGTATCATTGCTTTTATTGCGTCTGGTTACAGTCAACATATAGTTGGACACCAATGTTTACAATATCCGCTGATAATATACTTTATTTCTCTTTATTTACTTTATAGTTTTTCTATAAATGTGCATCTATATACATGCAATAAAAACAACTTAATTAAATTGTACTCATACACAAATCGGTCACCTTGGATATAACATATTACGGCGGTATATAAATCAACATGAAGTTACAAATACCATATAATATAAAATTAATTTATTTATACTAGTTATTCTGTTTAGTATAAACGGCTTTATTAAGTATATACACATAAAAGAAACGGGGAGAAAAAAAGAAAAAGTACATTATTCAACTGAAAATCAAACTCTATTATTTTGTATCCGTGATGATAACTCCGAAATTGGAATAAAGTGAAACTGATATGAATGTATTGCATTTTTGTTTCTTGAATGTGTTTAGATGTCTTTGTATTTAATAGTTTTAGCGCAATTTCGCGAAATAAAGTTATCCATTGAATTCATTTGCAACTTTAATTATTTATTATTATTATTATTATTATTTATTATTATTATTATTATTATTATCTACAGATATCTGTATTGAGTGTGAGATTGACGACGGAGGCATCGGTTATATTTACCATCCAGAACACTGTGACATGTTTGTGATGTGTATACCTACAATTGATGGTAAAATGACCCCAGTTTCACAGCAGTGCCCACATGGTCAGTTCTGGGACCAGTCGTCGCTTACATGTCGGCCATCTCACTTGACTGTATGCCCTATGGGTAAGTTCTATGACAACCCACAGAATTTTGTTCACTTTCAGATCAACTACAATACCTTCCCAGACTGTAACGATACATGGTTAATTCTCCAGTCAGGCGACTCACATGTCGATATTTGTGCTGTGTATACCCTTGGCTCTGCAAAACTGAGAAAAAAATCAAATCAAAATTTTGGCGCGATTTGACTTCCCTAGGTTATATGACCATTATTGTTTACAAATTTAATTACTTTTGCAGATGTCGGACCACTACCATTGCCAAATTGCTTACGTGCTTGATTCGTATATGAAGTCCATGGTGCCGGCGGGGTATCACCAAGATTTGGAAAGAGATAGTGAATGTTTTTTTTTTTTTTTTTTTTTTTTTTTTTTTTTGTCAAGCACTCAGCATTTAGATATGAAAGACACAGGGTCTTTCAGAAGAGACTGTTAAACCGATGTCCAGTCTCGCTGTAGACATGACACCTTAGAGAATCCCACTGCCTTAACTCACTGCAAAGGTCCATATTTCTGCCACTTCACAAAAAAATATTCTTTACTTGGACGTAAAACCCCATTCAATCAATCAACCAATCAATCTTTCTTATAGATATCTGCTTCAAGAAGAAGTCAGAGATGCAGGGAAGAACTTACTCTCACAGAAGTAACTGTAGATCTTACTGGGAATGTTCTAATGGTCACTCACTGGAGAGGTGTTGTCCGAAGGGTCAATCTTATAATTCACTAAGAGGTGGATGTGTTCCTGATAGAACTTGCGATGCCTTGTGCGGACAGGAAATGGAATTACCAACCAAGCCTGTCGGTATGTATAGAAGTCTGTAATTTTTATACAAATCTTCTGCAACAAATTACTTTATTATTCTTTGATGGAATGAACATGAACTTATGACGAAAAACGACACCAACTTTTTGTTCTTGGAATATACATGTATATATATATTCGTTGCCATGGAGACGGGTTATGAAATTCCAGATTTTTATGCTGTACTATGTTGTTATACCAGTATGACTTGTGACATAGGATATGCATTTATAAATTTTTGGTGTTTTCATAGATTTGGCATTAACCAGTGACTTGCAAAGAAATGGAAATTATTGTGTTTAAACTCACATCGAGTTTCAAACAAAAATAAACATTGTGTTATAACCAGTTTTGTTTTGCATGATTGTCGAAGTCTTGACAGTCAAATTAGTATTTTCTAATTTTATTAACGATGTGTCGGTATATTGTCTCCTTTCAATACAATTATTTAGATTTTACTTTATTCACCGTTCTATTGAAATGACGGAGACCAGCTTTCCATTTACCATGTCAGAATTTAGCAACAGGCAGCAAAAAGCAGACAACTCGCTCGATAGCGATACCTTCAAAGTTTTGCGTCTATTACCGCATGTGTAGCAATATGGAATATCCAACTCATTTCATATAGTAAAGTTTTGGCCGCTCTAGTCCTGAAATTTAAACAGATTCTCGGAACTTATTTAAGGTACTCACCTGTGTAATTTTGTATTTCATGAATTGTCGATTTTAATTAAATATTATTTATTTATTTATTTATTTATTTAATAAGATAAATGTACAAGGCGATCGGTGAAAGGACATCCAAGGAAATATGAATGGGACACACAAAATGGATGGGTCACGATGAACTGTCCTCCAGGAACCATATTTAAAGATGATGTATGTGACTGTATATATTTCGGAAATCCGATTACCGGAACACAGAGTCCAGCGTATGATCCACAGGAACAAGACGGTATAGTCCCTAAAATTATTAATACATGTATTCGCACTTTTATTAGACGTTTTCCCATTAATCTTATCGTCAATAGAATATTTAACAAAATCAACGTTAAAATGTTATGCTTAATTGTTAGTTTCCTCTTCGATGAAAAAGCCTTTTTAAAAAATAATTAATAGATACTAAATTAACCAAGTATGGTGCTAAAGTACTTGAATCACGTTAGTGATATCAATAGAGTCGTAATATATCCGGTACTGTTCCAAAGTCTCGATGGGTGAGTAGTCTAAAGACTTAAATTTACCTTACGGATCCATTGACTCTTATCGACTATATTCCAATTCACCCGGGACGCGTCCTAGTGCTAGAAAGTTTCTCAATTCGCTTACGTAGGTTGGATGATTTCCTCCGGGGAGCCGGTTTTCTCCACCATCCCTTAACTGAACGGCTCCATACAAGTCTTGACTTTGGGCTTAACATGCTGTTACTCAACTCAACTTCTACTAAAGTAGGGAAATTTAACATTTAACCAATGGGTGTTATATACCAAAAAGTGGTATATGACATGTTTATACCTTTTTGTATTTCCTCTTGTTTTGTACGTATGTTTGGCGTATTCTTGGTTGTTTTTGGTTATTTTCAAGTACCTCACATCATACAATAAAATATGTGTATAAAGAACACCCTTAGAGCTTAGACATAGACATGTATGATGAAGGCTGTTTTGGTTGAAATATGAAGCATTAGATATAAGTGGTCTTTGTATAGATGTTGGTCTTGGATCAAATATGAAACAGAGGCCTTAAAATAGCTGTGTTTTAATCTATACAATTCAGCTGACTTGGTAATTTTGATGCATTCAAAAAATTAAATTGATTTTTTTTATTTCAATAAAAAATTGAAATCGCAAAAAAATGTTACAGCTGTAAGTGTCTTCTCAAATAAATTTATTCTCCATTTTATCAATATTTAAACAGTTTGTACACCAGAGGTTCATCTGACATTTGACGACTTCATGGATCACTCTGGGAAGAACTCGTATGTTTACAACAGTAACGTGACGCTGGATGGGTTCGGTGCTGGATGCTTTACCGGAAACTCTGCCATATCTTTGCCAATGTTTACCAACATGCACCTTGGACAAAAATTGTATGCAAAAATCAGATACAAGCAACCATACACAAGTGAGAACCAAGCATTGCTGTACAATGGCGACTGTGTGAAAAGACCATCCCTGATCGTGACGTCATCAACAAGATCAAACACAGTGAAAGCCACGTCATCGTACAAAGAGACAACTCAGATGGACCTAGCGTCTTCGGTATGCTCATATATAAATATATTTATATATTTTGTCAATTTTTTGTACTAATTTTAATTGCACCACATCTTTTTCGCCGATTTATACCAAGAGCGATGTAATCCATATCAATCCCAAAGCTTTGGACCTCATTTCCACGCAATTTGTTTTTGCAAACAATTAGCATATCGCGATTTCGCGAAAAATAAATGTTCTCATTCTGTTATCCTTTATAATATCTCGTTGTTCAATGTTATATGTATACAGATCCTCAAATCAAATGTGAAAATCTTATAGACTGGTTTTTCACCACATGCTCATTTCGTAAACATTTACTAAAAAGATTATCGGGTGTTTCCCTATTATATTAAAGGAATCTTGCAACAATATGATTCTGGAGTATAATGTTTCTGAACATACGTGTCGGCATAATTACCATGCTCTGTGTTCAATTCTGGAGTACAATGTTTCTAAACATAAGTGTCGGCATAATTACCATGCTCTGTGTTCAATTCTGGAGTACAATGTGTCGACAACATAATGACCATGCTCTGTGTTCAATTTGTCAACACGAAAGTTCAGAATGCACTTTCCTCATAAGCTCATGCACATGCACCCAATATAATCGTATCTCTCCATTATCTAACTGAATTATTTTATCATCCATTCATGTATTTTTGATATATGTTAGAAAGTGTATTTTTTATAATGCAATAAATCTCTAGGTACCTGCAGATGAATGGAGACACGTGATTATAAACATTGATGGTAAACGATTGATTGGGAAGACAGGACAAGATCGTAAACAAGTCATAATACACGGTATGTATACACAACTGGCATGGTCTTTTCTTTTCTTTCTTTAAATAATACTAATAATAGAAATAATAATATCGCATTTTCGTATTTTTAAAAAAACATTAAAGTGTATTGGGGTAAGTCTCTCTACCACTTGATCAACAGCCCTCAACATTAATATTTGTGCAGAACGTTTTTGGAAAACGTTTACGACGCAAAATTCTGGAACAACGTTTTTTTTAAAGAAAGACGTGAACAGATATGATTCCATACCAAATGGAAAAATATGTCTGTACAAATGTTACTGGGTATAGCGTGGTATGGCGGCAAAGTCCATTTCAGAAGTGCCCTTTGCTAAATTTATTTCCATAGGCTGTGTAATATCATAAACAGCTTCTGGAAACGGGGGAATCTATACGTTTAAGAATGATTTGCATAGAGTTTTAACGCGTTCTGGTAACCAATATGATTCTCTAATTTTTCAAAATAAATTATTTATGATTATAAAAAAAGGTATCAAAAAAATCTGATGGTTTCATTTTTAACTATCTCGGCCGAAACTCCAATTGCTAATAATACAAGTTGTTAGGTAAAATAAGAACAGGTATTTGATATAAAAAACAGTTTTGACTTAAACTGTAGAATTGATTCCGTTAGTTTTACATAGTTTTTAGTGACAATATAATACATGTAACAAGTATTTGACAATAAAAAAGTTTTGACTTAGATTGCTTCTACAATTTTGAATAGAAACTTCAAAAATATTCCTTAAAATACAAAATACAAATTTAGACTATCCTAGCAACTGGTTAAGCTACCGAAGCTTTGAACTACTGGACCGAGCTATTACTAGATAGATTCCATTAAGTGACTTCTGGGCCGAGCTATTACTAGATAGATTCCGTTAAGTGACTTCTGGGCCGAGCTATTACTAGATAGATTCCGTTAAGTGACTTCTGGGCCGAGCTATTACTAGATAGATTCCGCTAAGTGACTTCTGGGCCGAGCTATTGCTAGCTAGATTCCGCTAAGTGACTTCTGGGCCGAGCTATTGCTAGCTAGATTCCGCTAAGTGACTTCTGGGCCGAGCTATTGCTAGCTAGATTCCGCTAAGTGACTTCTGGGCCGAGCTATTGCTAGCTAGATTCCGCTAAGTGACTTCTGGGCCGAGCTATTGCTAGCTAGATTCCGCTAAGTGACTTCTGGGCCGAGCTATTACTAGATAGATTCCGCTAAGTGACTTCTGGGCCGAGCTTTTGCTAGCTAGATTCCGCTAAGTGACTTCTGGGCCGAGCTATTGCTAGCTAGATTCCGTAACGTGACTTCTGGGCCGAGCTATTACTAGATACATGTAGATTCTGCTAAGTGACTTCTGGGCCGAGCTATTACTAGATAGATTCCGCTAAGTGACTTCTGGGCCGAGCTATTACTAGATACATGTAGATTCTGCTAAGTGACTTCTGGGCCGAGCTATTACTAGATAGATTCCGTTAAGTGACTTCTGGGCTGAGCTATTACTAGATAGATTCCGCTAAGTGACTTCTGGGCCGAGCTATTGCTAGCTAGATTCCGCTAAGTGACTTCTGGGCCGAGCTATTGCTAGCTAGATTCCGCTAAGTGACTTCTGGGCCGAGCTATTGCTAGCTAGATTCCGTAACGTGACTTCTGGGCCGAGCTATTGCTAGCTAGATTCCGCTAAGTGACTTCTGGGCCGAGCTATTACTAGATAGATTCCGCTAAGTGACTTCTGGGCCGAGCTATTGCTAGCTAGATTCCGCTAAGTGACTTCTGGGCCGAGCTATTGCTAGCTAGATTCCGCTAAGTGACTTCTGGGCCGAGCTATTACTAGATAGATTCCGCTAAGTGACTTCTGGGCCGAGCTATTGCTAGCTAGATTCCGCTAAGTGACTTCTGGGCCGAGCTATTGCTAGCTAGATTCCGCTAAGTGACTTCTGGGCCGAGCTATTGCTAGCTAGATTCCGCTAAGTGACTTCTGGGCCGAGCTATTACTAGATAGATTCCGCTAAGTGACTTCTGGGCCGAGCTTTTGCTAGCTAGATTCCGCTAAGTGACTTCTGGGCCGAGCTATTGCTAGCTAGATTCCGTAACGTGACTTCTGGGCCGAGCTATTACTAGATACATGTAGATTCTGCTAAGTGACTTCTGGGCCGAGCTATTACTAGATAGATTCCGCTAAGTGACTTCTGGGCCGAGCTATTACTAGATACATGTAGATTCTGCTAAGTGACTTCTGGGCCGAGCTATTACTAGATAGATTCCGTTAAGTGACTTCTGGGCTGAGCTATTACTAGATAGATTCCGCTAAGTGACTTCTGGGCCGAGCTATTGCTAGCTAGATTCCGCTAAGTGACTTCTGGGCCGAGCTATTGCTAGCTAGATTCCGTAACGTGACTTCTGGGCCGAGCTATTGCTAGCTAGATTCCGCTAAGTGACTTCTGGGCCGAGCTATTACTAGATACATGTAGATCTCGCTAAGTGACTTCTGGGCCGAGCTATTGCTAGCTAGATTCCGCTAAGTGACTTCTGGGCCGAGCTATTGCTAGCTAGATTCCGCTAAGTGACTTCTGGGCCGAGCTATTGCTAGCTAGATTCCGCTAAGTGACTTCTGGGCCGAGCTATTGCTAGCTAGATTCCGCTAAGTGACTTCTGGGCCGAGCTATTGCTAGCTAGATTCCGCTAAGTGACTTCTGGGCCGAGCTATTGCTAGCTAGATTCCGCTAAGTGACTTCTGGGCCGAGCTATTGCTAGCTAGATTCCGTAACGTGACTTCTCACAAAATATCCGGTATACTACATTACGTCAAACTTTGTATTCTTATCATTATTATCTACAGGTGGAATAGCCAGAACACAGTGTGGACTGAAAATAGGATGGGGAAAGAACTATCCCGGATTTGTAGGATGTATTGATGACGTAAGTATATATACTGCATGCATTCTGATATAGTATAATTAGCTAATAGGCCCAGCAAACCAAGTCTCAGAAGCCATATTTACGTTTCTTTTTAGATGGAACGCCTGTATTTCGAAATATTACGCTCAACCAAGCAGATTCTGTTAGAAGCTTGACGAATTACAGTACAGACCTGTCGAAAGTTTAACACTGAGCTAATAGAATTAGTGCTAAATCGGCGGTTTATCTCGGCATCCTGTCTGCAACATGCACACCTCCGCAGTTTTTTTCGCCAATTGCTATCTATCTCTAGATTTTCGATCACAATCGGTTAACAAGCCTCGAATAATTTTTGTTAGCAGAGTGTTAAACTTTCGACAGGATTTTACTGAATGTACAAATTAAGTGTTTCCTTAAATGAACGTTCTGGATTTCTGCTACTGCTGGTAAATTAGGGTTCAAACACTTTCATCAATTCAAAACTGTCTATTGTGATTATGATGTTCCTTGTCGTTTAGGTTCAAAAGAACCTTTTCAAGTTTTGTGAGAAAGTTTATCAGTTCGTTTGTCGCTCACCGATTGTTTTCTTTTGGCATTAAGGTTTCCTCTACCATCCAAAGACCGACAGTCTTAATGAAAAAATCTTTACTAGAACGTAATTTTTGACACACTTACTACACTCTACTGTCATTTTTTTTCTGAAACTAGTTGTCATAATTGCAATTTTTAACATTTCATTCAATGTGTCATGTACTGTTTTAATGTATTTTATGATTAAATTAAAACAAATGGTATATGATGAATGCATACAAAAATACAAAACACCACTATACGGAAAATATGATTGTTTATTTCCGTGAAATTCTAATTACGACCTCACAGCTATTATCGCATTAAATATATGCAAGAATGTTGTCATATACGCATTGTGTACTGACTGACTGATAGGAACCTGAATGACTGACTGGTTGTCGATTTCACATCAAACAATCGGAAATGGACATCTTGTAAGATTTTTTTCCTTGAGCATGTGTAGTGTGTAATAAAAGTTGTGATTATTTATATGCCACAGACATTGACATACATTTTACACGTTGTAACCACAGACAGGTTGTTGGTTCGGTCAAAGCCGGTCAGCAGGTGTATTATTATATCGTTCATGACATGTCTATAAAAAAGTACAGGTCTGTCAAAAGTTTAACGCCGAGCTAACGAAAACCGTCAAATCTCGACTGTCGAGTGACCGAGATATGGATAGCTAGTGACGAAACAGCCGCCGAGAATGCCGAGGGACCGAGATGACCTGACGATTTAGCACTAATTAACTCGCTAGCTTAGTGTTTAACTTTCAACAAGCCTTTACAGTATCGCATAATGTGACAAAATCCTCTCGTTTTTTATACGCGCGTTTGAAAGATGGACGTATAATGGTATAGCATTGTCCGTTTACAAGGCCGATTCAGAACATTGCATACCATAATCTTAGATAGCTTGAGCAAAACGGCTTGCGTGAACCCGGATTCGGGTCTTTATTTGAATCCGACAACAAAAGGAGGCCAATGTCATTGAAAGTACTCATTCAAAGTCAGGAGTTTTATAATTCGTGGTCACATTGAGAGGTCTTGATATTCTCATTTGTTGTGGCATATTCTTGGTCGATTAAGCAATGATATATTATACAAGTCACTAATTAATATCTGTGGTATGTAAAATTTTGATTTTGTTTTACCAAAAAAGTACTAGTATTCGAAATTCTGCACATTTTACATGCATTAAATGTTAATGATTTGTCGATCGATGTAAAAACAACATACATTCATATTAAATGTCAATGCCATACATTTCGTAAGTGATTACGATTCGTAAGTATATATGCATTGATTTTATAGATGACATTAAAAGCACATTAATGTCATAATGTCATATAAGTTAAGATGTCAATATTTAATAATAAAATTTGGCTGTTGAACAACAGGTTTTGGCAGGACTCATAGAAATCATGACAAACGCGATGACAAATGGATGTCGCAAATGAGCACATATTGAGATTTTTAAAAAGAAATTTAAAAAAAATAAGGATGGATACTAATAGCATGAATAGTGCAACAATGTCTAGCCTTTCCGGAGTACCCGGTCTCACTTTGCTGGTCGATGAATTTGCCAGTTTTAACCGTTTTTACATTGCTTTTGGTATTGTGGTTTGGACATATAGATCGATATTTTGTGTTTGATTTTAACGATATAACTAAGATTCTTGTTACAATGCGTCAAGTTTGACTTGGCCGTTTGATCTTTAATTTGAATTTTAGATTGTGCTAATTAATAGACTTTGTGATTAAGGTCAGACAACCAGTACCTATAAGTATTACTATCACCATTCTGCCCTTATATATCAACTTTACATAGCCCCTTAATTACACAATGGATATTTCTGTTTAAATATTCAAATTAAAGGTCAAACGGCCAGGTCAAACATGGCGCACCATATCATCATTATAAGTTTATTGCTTTCTTTTTTCTGTATTTTCAGTTTGTCCTGTACAGATGTTTCCCGGGGAAGATATGATAAGATATTTAAAGAATTTTATATAGTGCTATACACAATAGTGCCAAAAACGCTATATAATCATTAACAGTAGTGCACTGAAACTTACATGTCTTCATTTTTATGTGGTTTTTTTTGCATACAGTACAGACTTGTCGAAAGTTTAACACTCGGCTAATTAATAAAAATGGAATTGAATGCCGGCTGCCGAATAACCGAAATATGGATAGCTTGTGCCTCGAAAAGCTGTGGAAGATAGACAGCAGCTGCCATAAAGCTGCCGAGATAACGCTAACTAGGGGACAACTTAGCAATGCCGTGTGTCAATTCGGCACTTATACGTTAGCTTACTGTTAAACTTTCTACAGGTCTGTACTGTATCGATTATTTTTCTGTTTTATACAAACATTTTCTGAACATTTTTCAGACCGTTTTTACCATTTTATAAATGTTCCATCATTTGCAATCTCGCTAGGAATTTTAAGAATTAAGAATTAAAATACCTCATTAATTTAAAAATTTCAAGGGAAATGGGTGGAGATGGGTAAAATATGTTCACATCTATAGAAAATCCAAGTAGTTCTGTTTTTTACCGATATACTTACAAAGTTGGACAGGACATACACATATATTGGTGAAATTGTTATCTAGTTTGAAATCCAATAAGCAAACATGTGAATTTTAAATACTTAATTAACCTACAAAAAAGGAATTGGTGTATTTCAGTATTCATCTTCTGTATACAGAGTTACTATAAAAAGCACCAATAAGTATCAATGGAAAATGCACAGCAATAAGTGGCCGTTTGTAGTTGAATCTACTTTGCATAGTTTTAAAAATCACTTTTTTGTAAAAAATATACAGCACCAATCTGGCAAAATTTCTAATACTCGGTCTCCGAAAATAATCTACAAGCCGTCGCTTGTGATACCTCGGTTGCCAAGCGCAAAAAGCATACATGAATCGTAAACATAGTTAGAAAAAATCAATTTATTTAGCAATAACTTTTCTGGTGTTTCAATATGCCTAGATTATATAATTTTTACAGAATTTCAAAAATACAAAATGTATGTACTTTTAAAATTTTAAAGTAAATTGAAAACAATGTTATCCTGTCCTGCTTACAAACAAACTTTGTACCTATATTATATAAATATTATTTATAATAAAAACCTCTTTGTTGTTGTTAGTGAATATTAATAGAATATATCACTACTGGTCATATGGGTTAGGAATAGGTCTTATATATTTGGTCCAGAATGAGGCTTGCCTAGTTGTGGACCGAGGGTTGTGATTTCCCTATCTCGTATGAACAGTAGCGATTGATTCTTTTTCTCACACCTTATTCCTTTAAAATCCATTAAAGGCTTCTAGGGTCACAGAAAACAGCTGTTTATTCAGGCGTAGTGGGTAGCCTGTCTCAACCCTAGCGTGAGACAAGGAAATCCCACATGGGTAAAAACAAGGGACTTTCACGTCACAGGTGTGAGAGGAAAAAATAATCATATATACGAGGGGAGGTCAAAAAGTTCATAGAACGGGGTATATATTGCCGCAACAAACCATACATTTTATTATCATTTTTCAATATAGTCCCCATTTACCCGAATGCACTTAGCCCACTTTTCTTTCAGACTGTCTTTACCTTTAAAATAGAAGTCTTCGGTTTGGTCCTGAAACCATATCTCTGTGGCAGCCGTAAGTTCATCATTATCAGAGAAACTGGTTCCCCGTAAATGGGATTTCAAATTTATAAATAGGAAATAATCACTGGGTGCCAAATCGGGACTGTAGGGTGGGTGATTAAGTTGTTCGAATTTGCATTCACGAATCGCTGCTTGTGCAATCCTTGACCTGTGCACAGGAGCATTGTCGTGAAGAAGCAATACCCCTCGGCTCAACTTTCCCCTCCTTTTTAATTTAATAGCAGCTTTCAGCTGCTTCATTAGATCAGCATAGTAAGCCCCAGCGATAGAGATTCCAACAGGTTTATAAATGATTAACAGAACACCCTTAGAATCCCAAAACACAGTGGCCATGACTTTGCAAGCTGATGGTTAGGTTTTGAATTTCTTTGGTGGGGTGAGCTAGGTAGCCATCTTGCGGATACTTTTGCCATCCCAATTCAGCTGACCATTTTGCCACTGTGGAATAGGCAGGACCACTGTCACCGTACACCTCGGCTATTCGCCGGTGAATTTCTTTGGCATTTGATCCCTCTACTGTGAGGAACTTTATTACTGCCCTAAACTCAACATTTTGATTTTCCATCATTACTTGATGGTCACCAACTTTGAATGCTTTTCAGAATTACACAAATATGTTGTGACAAATAAACTTGATATGTTTAAGATGGCGGAATGTTGTGTTGTCTAAATAAGTAAAGAAAATATGTGTTACGCTTGGCTGAATACGGTGTTCTATGAACTTTCTGACTTCCCCTCGTATATATAATGTGTACTTATTAATTACCAGATCAACGAAGAACAATCCACAAATCAAAGTAATGAAAGACGGCCTTTTCATGCTTTTGTGATTGATTTAATGAGTCAATATGATTCACTTATATCAAGACGTCGCCAGGTTTATTTGAAGTAGCAGAAATTTTTACCTTTGCCGTGTGTTTAGGGCAAAATGCAGGTAGGACTCTTTAACGTGCCAACCATGCCCCGACACTGTGCATCGATTTAAGGTCTCCTTCGAAGGATCCAGTTACTTTTATATCCAACTACCGATTATTTGGTGAAAGAACAGTCACTACTATTTTCAAGTCTTGGTCAGACTCGACCTGGGTTCGAAATCACGACCTCCCACATTCGAAGTGGGTTTTTTATGGTGCAAAGTTAGCTAAATAAAGGACAAACAATCGTGACCTGTAATAACGTGCAACGTAAAAAGTTGAGATAATTCTCGAGGTTTTATTTTACCATCACAACTTTCCATCATATTATCTCGACTTGTCGTGATATTATACGGAAGCGTATTTAGGGCCTCTTAAAATATTTTTAAAAATAATTCGTAGGAACTAATTATAATTGGAGGGAACGAATTTTAATTCGTGGAAACAAATTACTAATCCGTGGGAAGGACTTATAATTCGAGGGAACGAATTATAATTCGTAGGAACGAATTACTAATCCGTGGGAAGGACTTATAATTCGAGGGAACGAATTATAATTTGTGAGAACGAATTACTAATCCGTGGGAAGGACTTATAATTCGAGAGAACGAATTATAATTCGTGGGAAGGAATTACTAATTCGTGGGAAGGACTTATAATTCGAGGGAACGAATTACTAATCCGTGGGAAGGACTTATAATTCGTGGGAACGAATTACTAATCCGTGGGAAGGACTTATAATCCGTGGGAACGAATTTTAATTCTAGGGAACGAATTATAATTCGATATCTAGAGCGTCGTAGCTGGAATTTTGAGGTTTACACTGACTTATAGCCATTAACACCACACTGAAATGAAACCGACATAAACATAGCACTAGGAATGGCATATTTTATTTGTAATTGGGACCATTGATTATAAAACGAATTTGGACGGCCACTGAACATAAATTTTCTATCCTTTCTATATCTTAGTAAGGCTTATGCTTCTATTTGCACTATAGTTCTAGTAGCATCCAGATAACAATTAACTTTGTTTACACCAATTCAGTGCGAGATTACTGCCCCACTGGTCCAAGATGGGTTGCAGCAGTGTAAAATTAAGGGGAATATAAATAGGGTTAAGCAAAAGGAGAAAGTCCATGTTATTTTCATATATATATATATAAAGCTGTTTTGGAATTAATATGCCGCTAAAATAGAAAATCACATAGGAAAATATCAATCTAGTGCATAAGAGCCAGAGTTTGTTAAAGAAATACGAGGGTTTAGAGAACTGGACGATTTAAGATTGAGGTTTTCTACGATTTATTTGCTTTCTAAAACTGCGTGTACTAGGCGTGACATTAACATTCTAAGGTGACAAATAATTAAAAAAACAACAAGTCATTAAAAGTTCACGGTCACACAATACTGTTCTATATGAATAAAGGCGAATATTAATATTGTTTAGTTTGAACAATGCTGAACTATATACAACCGAATATACCTCAACAATAATCAAGTATTAGGCCAAAATAAAAAACATGTTTGTTTCCCCTCGCCCCGACCGGGTCAAAAAAGGCCCCGAGTCAAAAAATTATTTGCCCCCAAAAAATCGGATTTTTTTTATTCCCGAAAATGTTCTAGTCAGACACTTTAAATGTATTATTATAAATACATACCGTAATCCTTCTATGTATTCGGACGAATTTTAATAATTTCATTTTCAAGTGTCCGGGAATTTAGAGGAAATATGAAAATTATACACTTGGAAAAATGGGGGTGTCCGAATATTTAGAGTTGTCCGATATTTAGGAGCCGATAATATGTCTCGCTGCCCTCCCGGTAATGCAAGACACTAATCAACGACGATACGCACATGAATATCATCTATAGTATCAAATAAAGTTCATGTAGAAATTACCTTCTGTGTTGTTTATTTCACAAAAAAGTCGTTTTTTTTTAAGTGTTTGTTGACCAATAATCATGATCCAATGTGTAATACACATCGAAGGACGCCATTTTTTGTAAGCAAATCGCGTGATTTTTGTCAGTAGTTCCCACCGTTTGAGGTTCACCGTTACCCCACTTCGTCATCTGTCACTGTCTACGGTCAAAATTTTTATAATTAAGAATATTTTCAGTAAAGAAATTCCACATTTTGTACGATTAAGAACCAGGACATGTATGAATGGGGTTCGCCGTGATCAATATAGCTTTTGTTTAAAAATCGATGTTATCACTCACAGAACACAATAGTTTACAAATACATTGTTTTAACTCACATTTCAAACAATTTTAATCTTACGAAAAACAATAAATACATCGTAATGTCCATCTTCCCGTTTTTAGACAAATGAAAGTATCAGAGGATCGGGAATTCCCATAGTTGACATGCATTGAATCAGAAGGGATTCCACAAGTTTCTCATCTAATGAAATTCATTGATAACGTCACTTCCTGAAAAAATGTCTTTGATGTTGGATTTGTGTGCCGACAGAACTTCTGGTCTCGTACGATGTTTCTTACCCACGATTTTTAATTTCAATCAACTTTCACTTTCAAAGAATAATATTAAAACACTTAATACAGGTGTGGCTATATTCAGCTTACATTAAAAACGTAAATACATCGTAAAATACTTGTCCTCAAAGTTACAATCACGACTCTATCACGCAAATACACAACGCAACAAACACATAAAAATAACAAATTCTAATGTAAATTAACAACAAAACAACATTTCTTCTTGTTGTTATTCAATATTAATTATAAGCAATATGTATTGCTTGTTCCGGGTGAATTCCAGCAAAATCGCGTCCGGATTTAGAGGCAAAAAATGCCGTCCGAAATTGGAGGAAATTTGAAAATTATTGAAATTTGAAAATTGGGGTGTCCGAAAACATAGAGGGGCCGAATACATAGAAAGAATATATATAATACTGCAAAGTTTGATTTTCTTAATGTTATTTCCAGTTTTATATTTTCGAGATTTTTGTGCCAGGGTAAATATCCTGGCATTGAATACAGTATACATGCATAACAAGCAACAAACTATGGCAATTTGGAATCTACACCTTATCATACATGTATCTGACGTCACAGCACCATTGTACCAATGTATGCCACACCAGTAAACTAATCGTGGTGATCTTACAAAGCATTGATTACACCTTATCAACTCACATGGTAACACTATAGGGAGCCTCTCGTATCCCCTAAGGACCACACTCGTATCTGGGACTGCATCTAACCAAATTGTTTAAAGGTTAACCATTATTCGTAATTCGTTCCCTCGAATTATAATTCGTTCCCACAGATTATTATTCGTGCCCTCGAATTATAATTCGTTCCCACGGATTTTCCCTCAAATTATAATTCGTTCCCACGGATTATAATTCGTTCCTCGAATTATAATTCGTTCCCACGGATTTTCCCTCGAATTATAATTCGTTCCTACGGATTCGCCCACGAATTATTTTTAAAAATAGTTTTAAGAGGTCCTAAATACGCTTCCGTAATATTAAGTGAACATGTCGAGATAATTTTATATCGATCGAAATTATCTGGATGTCAGATATAAGCCATCATAATTTTGCTCATATTTGAGTAAGTTTTACGCAAACTACTGAACTGGGCATCTTAGTGAATAAGGTTTAGTAGGCTACGCCAGAATTCATCGGTGGAAGTTCATGTGTTTAACCTAATTTGCCAGATTCAAAGTTTTTTAACTTTGCTTTGGGATGTGATTTGAACATGAATATGTAACCTAATCCCACATCCAACAACCCCCTCCCACCCACCCCCACACTTAACCATCATTGCAATCAACTACAGATGACCGCACTTTTACTCGTATATTCTTATTCGATTCACACTGATAGCATAAAACATTTACAGAATGAAAATCTCCTTTCTTTATGGGCGGTGCCACTTATATTCGCTTTAATATCTAAATATACAGCATTGCAATCCTTTATTATTATGATAAGTCCAATAAAACACAAGAATAAGTCCATAGACTATAATCCATGAAACCCGAATCCAACACCAGTTCTATTGAAGAATACGGCATATCTGCAATATAAGATAAAATGTTTAAATTAATAGAGTAATACTAGTAATAAATATTATTTGATAACGAAATAAAACCTAATATAATTAACCAATGAACTGTCTAGAAATGCTGTTTATAGTCTATAGCGTCCATTGCTATGCAAAGCAAACCTGAATGACGTGCTATTGTTCATCTTTAATGTTTAGAGACAGTCGTTTTCATAAATAATGTTTTTACCTTTTAAATTTTTGAAACCTAACAATCATATTTTGTTTTGGAAACAAAAAGCGCATCTAAAATAATTTTTTATTTTATATTTACTTTTTCTGTTATTCTTCTACTAGCTTATCCCTTATGCATATATTAAAAGGTTCAACTAAGGTCAACAATTACAATGTAAATCACTTATATATCACAATTATTTTTGGCATCGGTTTTGACAAAATCATGGAGAAGAAATATTTCAGAGACGTGAAGTGTATAGTTTTGAAGTGTTTTTATTTGTGAAAAAGCATTAGGATCACATTATTTGAAAGTGGACAAACTGATTAAGTCTATGACACAGGCGTGATTCAGGCGTGAATATCAATGGTTTAGAACATGGGGTCCACAACAGGTGTTTTAGTTCTTAGTCTAATCGCGATATTGTAAATTTGCTGATTTTTTTCTCTATATACAGAAATAAATGTAATGATTTCAATTTTTCGTGTATTTTTCCATGTTAGTATTTTTGTTTTTAAACACATATATTGTGGTTATTTTATGAGACACCAAATGATAATATAGCAATTTTAATCAAGGACTGTCTCTAAGTATAAAAGACGCACAATAGCACGTTATGATTACTGTAGTTTGTTTTGCACGGCAATGGAAGTTATAGTACTATATAGTCGAGTTGACACTCCCATATACTCAATACTTGAACCTAGAAATGTTTTTTCCTATGAAGTTTTTTTTTGCTGTTTTGTATTCCATCGGGTCCCTAGAGTAAAATTAGGTTAGTTGCCCTGGAGGCAACATTGGGCAAATTGAATAATTTGCATATATCCAAAATGGCTGCCAGACGCCATATTGAAAATCTATCTTTTGCAAGAATTGTTCTACAATAGCTTATAATATACCGTTTTATATGTTTTTAGGGACGAAGAACTAATTTCTGTTGGTGTTTTTAACATTTGAGACATTTTGAAAGTATATTTTACAATTTTGACCAGACAAGGGTTTTTTAAAATTAGATGTAACTCAGCATATCACATTCAATGCTGTGTAACTTAACCATGCATCTTGATACGTTTTGATTGAAAGGTCATAAATGAGGCTCGAACAATTCCTTATAATAAGAAATTAAAAACATAATCTTTGGCAGCAGTGAATTGATTCGATTTTTACATAAACGTTGATACATTACGTCATGTAATGAAGTATTATGGTTTCGGGAATCTGCAGCAAAATCTGTCCCCGATAATGCACAACCTTCCACAAATTGTTTAGTTGGAGTTGAACAGTGGAACTGATTTTTTTGGTTTTATGAAAGTTTTGATATTTTGATTAACTATTTCCACTCCACATGGCCGCTTTGAGACACACGTTATGAATTCAGACTTCCATGTTCATCCATGTGGTATAAGTGAAAAAGTAGTGCACAGTGAAGATTTGACTTACTTCTGGTGTCTCAACTTACCTAAGTTACCATTAGGTAACATCTCGACATCTAGACCTGAAACTGCTGTTTTACATATAGATTATACTAGACTGCAGAAAATAATACTACCACCAAAACTATTTGTATCCTGATTAACAAACCCAACACAAATTTTTATTGGATGCTGGACATGTACAATATGCTGGTAAACTTTCTCAGTGTCTGCTATAAACACATGCGTGTCCTGTCGAGGATCTTGCATGTCGGAACCATAGTGATTATTAGGATGCTGTCTTGGTTAACCAGTTTGGAGAAAAATGAGCCTTTAAAGGCATGACTCTCTAGCCTGATCCTTTTAGTGGGTAGATTGTTGCTTCTCTGATCGATTGGAATGAATTTATTCTGAGTGTGATACGGACCATAACTCAAAGAGTTCAATCCTCGATGTTTATTGGATATATATGACCAAAATGTATTGCTTATTCAAACTCCCTTTAAATAAAAACAGGTCATTAGGCAATTGCTCTCAAAATTGATTCAAATGTGTCAATGTGGTGGATTCAGTTGCAATGGATGTGAAGATGGAATAAGAGTACAATCCAGTCTACCTGGCGAGTTTTATAATGCCATCATTAGCTCTATAAGATGAGACGTTTCAAAGCGACGCTGTCAAGGTGCAAAAATAAAGCCAGTTATTAATCTTGGAAACATGTTTCTTTGGTTATCGTTGTTTGGACAGCAAGTGCAGTTTGAGCATAGCTTCTGCTTGCATTTGAAATCGGTTCTGTTCCTTTTTGACATTGGTTGAAAATAGTTGTCATTGAAACAGGCATGAAGTCAGCCCCAGTCAAATCGCTTTGTGGAGTTCATTCACCCAAAACTCACAATCACATGGCAATAACCCATCAGATTTCATTGCATCAATCCAAAAAAGGTCATATTAGTACCCAGACACTTCCAAGAAAATCTTGTTTTTCGACAAATACCATCTCATATATTCTTAGAAACCAGGACGACAGAGGAAACACCACAGAAATATGTATATGATTGTGGATTCGGCCATGATTAATCCGGCATACCTATGGTATCGTATGTTCTCCAGACTGCACAAACAGATCATGATATCATTTGTGTGCAGATTGACGACACAGATGTTTTTGTTTTCCAGTGTATTGGGTGTATAAGCATGAGAACAATGTGATGTACAGATGGAGTAATAGGATAGAAGTTTTGGACATCAATGAAACTAACCATGGTCTTGATTCGACATGCTGTAAGTGTCACGGTCTTGGTCTGAGATGTCTTGAACTACCAGGCATGCATGCTCTTAGTGTCCTGGTCTTGGTTTAAGATATCTTGAACTGCCAGACATGCATGCTGAAAGTGCCACGGTCTTGGTTTGAGGTGTCTTAAACTGCCAGGCATGCATGCTCTCGGTGTCATGGTCTTGGTTCGAGACATCTTGAACTGCCAGGCATGCACACTGTAAGTGTCATGGTCTTGGTTCGAGATGTCTTAAACTGTCAGGCATGCACACTGTAAGTGTCATGGTTTTGGTTTGAGATGTCTTGAACTGTCAGGCATGCATTCTATCAGTGTCATGGTCTTGGGTTGAGATGTCTTGAACTGCCAGGCATGCATGCTCTCAGTGTCATTGTCTTGGATCGAGATGTCTTAAACTGCCAGGCGTGCATGCTCTTAGGGACATGATCTTCATTCGAGATATCTTGAGCTGTTATGTATTCATGTTCTTAGTGGTTGTGATACAGTATCCTAATTACAAACTCTTATTCTCCTCATTTAGCTGATGTTCTTGGTTAACAAAGATCACAAATAACTTTATGGGATCTGAACCATTCTTTGTTGTTCTGTATTGCCAGTCAGCCGTTTCCTCAGGCTCTTCATAAAGAACACCAAATCATTATAGTTTTAACTTTATACCAAACACCATTTTCTGTTGTCTCACCTTTAGTTTATGTTGCGAAAGGGTACCGACAGTCAAGATCCTCCTGAGCAGTATGAGATGATAACCGATTTCGGATTGAAATTCAAAGATCAATTCTCATTACATGTTATAGTGAAAGGAAACCCGGTGCCCCAAGAACTTCTTTATGTCATGTTATGTCAATGTCAGGCACAAAATCATAAGTGCAACACACAAGGACATTCTTGCCTAAAAAATAATCCTGTACATAATTTTGTAACTGTTCTGGAGAAAGGGAGTGTTTAAATTTTTACACAAGGGTGAATACTAGTAGTTATTTGACACATATGGTCGGTCATTATAGACATGATGGTATTCAATGTAAAACTAATGCCAGAATTGAGTTGCCCCTTCCTAAATACCCCTGCAAAGATATATGACAATCTATTATAAATTTGTTTTTGTACAAAATCAATATTTCAAGATGGCGTCCGTTGGTCATCTTGTATTTATAGCTTATTGTGCGAGTTAAGTGTTCCGTATGTAAAAATTAACACCAGAAATGGGTTTTTCATGCCTGAAAACATCTAAAAGGATATATTACAACCTATTAGAAGATATTTTATATCGCAGTATGTATTTCAATTTGGCGTTTGGGGGCCATTTTGGATTTATATATATTGTGCAAGTTGCCCAAATTTGCCCGAAGGGCAACTAAGTTAGTTTTGTTCAAGGACCCATAAGGAAAACAAAACAGCAAAAAAACTTCATAGGAATGAACATTTCTAGGTTCGTAAAATGCCTACTCGACTAATAAACGCCATTTCTAGACAGTTCAATGGTTATATTTACATTTCGTAATTTTTGAAAATCTTATTTTTATTTTTGAATCCTGAAATAAATTAATAAATTTAAAACATTGCCGTGAACGGCATGCAATTTCAATTGATGGAAGACCCAACCAAAGACGTCACGGGTATAGGTGTAAGCAAGAGATGAGTGACGTCACATTAGCAAATGTAATTATAGTCCTATAACTTCATTTGGTCTCAAACAGAGTTTAATACATAGAGGATCTTAGACGAGTGGGGGTTTAATATGAAATTTAATAAACGAGTTTAATAATTAAATATGCCACGAGCCTTGGCGAGTGGCATATTTAATTATTGAACGAGTTTAATAAATTTCATATTAAACCCTCACGAGTCTTAAGATTCTATATATCACATAACTCAAAATACCGAGGCATAATGACATGTACATATTATTTGATGTCATATAGAAACAGACGATTTCTATCTAGGTCAGACAAATCACCTCCAATTTAATATGACGTCATTAGGCACGACCACTACGTAAATCAGAAGCGTGATAACTGATTACGTCACAATCAAGTGATATGACATGGGTACCTGTGTAATACGAAAAATATTACACCGTTTTATTCCATCAATAAACAGGAGGGTTATGTGATATATACATATTATATACACAGTGTGTATGTACAACCCTCAGTATCAGGTCGAGTCCATTTTTCGTAGTCGTATCACTACGAGTCGCGCTTGCGCGACGAGAAGTGATACAGCTACGAAAAAAGAACGAGACCTGATACAAAGGGTTGTACATACACACTGTATATATGGTATTTTTATCTAACATTTCCTATAAGTTCATTAAAATAATAAAAACCCAATACTTTATGTGAAAAAATGCATTTTAACGCAGAAAACCACTGAACTATGTTATGACATGTTTTGTAGTAATGACGTCATTGTTTACATTTGACAAATCGGAGATTCCCCAATGACGTCACAATAAGAAGTGCACGTGTACTTTACCGCAAATGTTGTATCACCACACTGTGGTGATACAAGATTCTGTATCACGCGTGTTCGATAAAACTTGTATTTCATCAAATACAGACAGAAAAACTAGTCTAATGTTAGATAAAATCAAACACCATAAATGTAAATATACAACAATGGCTAAAAAATCGAAAAGTACAGAAACGCATTAAAACAATTAAAATCAAGGATATAGAATAAAACTTTGCAAACGAGAAAAAATAAACTTTTCTGGTGCAACATGCAAAAAACAGTCAGTACTTGAGATAATTTACCCCTGTAATATAATATGAATAAAAAGGTTATCACATATCATTGTGCCTTACATGGTAAAAAGGCGGTGTAAATAGACTTTGTTAATTTTTCATCAATGCAGAAATTGTCAATTTTTTCTCAGTATTTTAAAGCGTCTGTATTGCAAAATAAACATTATGGAAACCTAAAGTGCATTTTAGGCTGATTGATTATAAATAAATTTTATCAAGAAAAAATAAAATATTTCAGTAATAAATTTCTTATAGACAAATAACTGAGTGTAATCCATTTCTGTTTATACTTTAATAATGTCGTATTACGCCCAAACACCATTTTATTGACATTTTAAGTTAAAATTCCGATGGTTAAAAGCGATAGTCTGTAAACAGTGGTAGCAAGGGGTGTTCAAAAAGGGTAGAAAAGGGGTGTCAAATTGTGTAGTTGCATTCTAGTGAGATAAACACTAATCACTGGTGTACGGGCTGTATTAGTGTGCCAATAGACGGTGGCGCAAAGCTACTCGCAACATCAACAAAACATGCACTTGGTAATGCATTCTCTTTGTGACACAATATATTACACATCATAAACATGTACTTTATTCTTAAGGGAGATAATGGGCATAAAACGCGATTTAAGAAATTTTGGAATGCACGGTACTGAACTTTGAATGAAAACCAATGAGTATGCCTTTGCATCACTAGCTAATTTTGGCAATTCGCGATATTTATCTCAACTTTTCATTCCGGTATCACAACTTTCCATGATACTATCTCGACTTGTCAACCCTTGCACAAACTTGTAGTATGCAACTTAATGCCGATAAGTGCAAACCGTGATATGGAAATAAGACAAAACAATGACTCAATTGGCAAATACTCAATTTTTGGACTAAATACTACCACCATAGAAAAGTAATCAACAAAAGTCTACACTTCACGGAACACATCAAACAATCTACTGCCAAAGCAAACAGAAATATAGACCGATTTTAGGACCTTTAGCTATCTCGACAAAAAAAATAGTTTGTCTTCTATTCAAATCACTTGCAATAACCCCACCCCACCCCCCCCCCCCCCCCCCCATTTAAAAAGGCAATGATAAACAATAAATACATTCAACGAAGAGCTTCTAAAAGGGTATGAGGGTTGGAACATTAAAGCTACAGCTTAAGATTAAAATAACTTGGAATTCCATCCCTTGAATACGGGAGACCTACATGATTCAAATGTATATATAAGATAACATCAAATATAGAAACAGTAAACCATTCCAACTTAACAGTTAACAACACTATTAGGCAAACAAGAGGCCACAATAAAAAAAAACTCTTAAAAACAAATGTCAAAATATGGTTAGCAACAGGATTACGGACTACTGGTGGTATAGTTAATGAGGACACTATACAAATTGAACAAGCTTTGGAAGAATCATCCATAAAGTTTGATCACAGTATGTGTTACAAAAGGTTTGCAACTGGACTACCAGTTTACAAGACATCAGAAGACTAATATACATGCACTACCACAAGTCAATATGCACAGACTTATACTCGGAACCTATCAAACGTAGACTGACCACTAGTCGCTATCTTGAAAAAAAATCGATATCAAGTCCTTAAATAGTTTCTATATCTCACGATAATAACATATTTAAATATTAATTTTGTTGATTTTTCGGGTATTGTGATAACGTGATATTGTTTCATGACTGTATAATCTCCAAGTACATTGTAAATGACTGACTCATACAGGTGCGACTAACTCGTCATAATTACCTTTATTTATACATGTATCATGTTTCCTAAATAAACAAAATTCAAAAATTTATACCATGGCAATATTGTCTAAATAAAAAGCTATCTGCATATATTATATAAGTATTTGTAACATAATATACATAGATAGGCAGTTTGCAATAAGGGTTACCTGTGAAAAGGTGAGATTTCACAGGTAAGCATTCACTTCCTGGATTTTCGTGACTTCATTGACAGAAGAGTTCCAATATAAATTTAAGGCGGCTGTGATCGAGTGATTGACGCAGGTAATAATCATGTAAATTTATTTACTACAATCCAAAATAATGTTTAAATTTACCCCAAACGACAGAAGTTCAATGTGAATTATTGTTTTTAGATTTTAATTTATGTAGATCGTGTTTTGACCTTGGTGAAAACACAGGTGTATAGTACACAGGTATTACGGCTACCTGTCACAGGTACACAAGAAGACAAGCTAGTGTTTTATCCTGTATGCCGGTTTGATGTACACGTGGACCTGTGAATTAATCAGATCCAGACATAAATGAAACCCTCTCTTGATATACAAGCTTGTTAAATGACTTATTAATTAAACATAATAATAATATAAATATTTACAATTTATGTCAACTTTTTGATTTCATAATCATTTGAATTTTCTGAACTCATGTGATCAAAAAAGACAATTTCTACCTGCTTATCATAAATGCAAAAAGATACTACTGAGTATATATATCTTTAAATTTCCTCCAAATTATTTGCCAAGGTGTGCCATACCACTAGAAGGGGGTTTTACCGGAATAATTGCGAAATTCCGGAATAGTAAGACACTTTCCGTAATCTTTGCGAAAAATCCGGAATGTTTAGATCAATTCCGGAATTTTTAGACCAAATCCGAAATAATCGCACAAAATCCGGAATAATTGGTCAAAATCCGGAATAATAAGAATATTTTTACGGTAAATTTTACGGATTCTAAAAATTCCGGCAAGTGTCTGATTATTACGGTAACTTGTCTGATTATTCCGGTAAAAGACTGCATATTACGGTAAAAACCTAATTATTCCGGCAAATGTCCAATTATTACGGTAAAAAATTTTTAAAAAATTATTATTTTTTAGAAAATTTCCCGTAATAATTGGACATTTGCCGGAATAATTAGACTTTTTCCGTAATAATCGGTCATTTTCCGGAATAATCAGACACTTACCGTAATTTTTAGATTAAGGAAAACTTACCGTAACAAAATAGTCCAATTATTCCGGATTTTGCCTGATTATTCCGGATTTTGCCTGATTATTCCGGATTTTGCCTGATTATTCCGGATTTTAACGGTTTATTCCGGACTTTACCTGATTATTCCGGATCAATTTGGTTTATTCCGGATTTGGTCTGATTATTCCGGATTTTCGCAATTATTCCGGTAAAACCCCCTTCTAGTGTACCTTGAAATCTGAAACTTTTTTTCTTGAAAACAAAACAATGAAACCCATATATAAAAAACATGCTTGTCCAAAATAACTAGCAATTTTGAACTGGCAATAACAGCTGTTTCAGTTTCTGTAATGCAGTCGTTTTTGTTAATGGAATGATTATTGCCCCGTAAATGGCAATAACAAATGTCACAGTATAGGTAAACAGCATTGACCTGTCCGTTTGACCTTTGATTTAAATATTCACTAATGACAAGTAAATTTAAGTTATAGGGATCACGCTTGTATATTTCGTCTACCTGGTGTGAACATTAACCATGGGCAATGTGTATATGTATTAACTGTGAATCCTAACTCTACCTATACATTGGTTGGAGCCTCCCATAGAAATATTTCTAATGAAAGATCAAATGGATGGGTCAATGTTGTTTACCTATATTACCAGGTATTCGTATTTTAGATATACTGGGCCATACAACGTCAATAATGGTTTAATTTTATTAGTTAAGTGATAATTAAAGTATAAATAACAGATATTTGTCATATTGGGTCAAATAATACATAATTTTGATTTAAAAAACAACATAAATATGTTTTTAGATACGCCATTTTGTTTTCTCCTTACAGACAATTTTTTTGCAGTTTCAACACGATCCAAGATCGATCATCCATCATTTAAGATAACAATTTTTAGCATGATATCTCATAAAATATTTTATCATTTCAAAATCAATAAAATTGAGATTTATTTCTAAATTGGATTAAACTCTTAATCCTAATCAATTGATGTATGAAGCAGACTGACCAATCAAATTCATTTATTTGTCCAGATCAGTACATTTTTAGTGCGCTAGGTTGCCATGTAAGGTACTTTTTTACATCAAGTGTTTGATTTTGGTACAATTTCCATACAAAAAGTCCAAATTTTTAGTACTTTTAAATAAAAGAAAACCGTCAAAATGAGAAAATCTGTCTAAATTGACCATTTCATTTTATCTGTCTTTTTATAAATCCATTTTTATGGTACAAATCCATCAAAATGGATAAATCTGTCGAAATGGTCAGCCTGAATTGAGTGGCACCTTTACAGTTATACAGGTATAAAAAAATATATGTGGTAATAACATTTGCCTTTTTTTATTGTAAAATATACCATACACAAAATCTATACATTGAAGTCATGTAATAAAAAATCATATTAAACTAGCGTACCGTGATATCACTTGTGGTAGATGATGTCATAAAATTGTATAACATATCATGACATCATATTTTACCACTGTAACTTGTGGTTTTGCAGCCATTTTAACTTATGTTAAAGCTAAGGAAACACTTTACACAGATCAAGTTTTCCCAAATTGTACAATGAATAAAATCTTACATGATGTAATATTGCCTATAGGGTTTGTTAAATTCTTGGGATAAAATGTTTATTCAACTTGTGCGAGGTTTGTTGCATAAAATTTAAATCAACAAGTTTTAAAAAATCCAATATACATAATCACTCATTCAAGATCTTGACTTTCATGATGGAGGTTCTAGTTCTAACTCAAGACACAACCCTCATTGCTGTGTTACCTTTTTTGGTACTGGGTCTCTTGTTTTTTTGGGATTTGCAGGGCTCACACTGTCATTTGCAAATGTCACAATTTGTAACACTTTTTTATAAGTTGCGACAAAAAAATCATCTCTAAATAGAAAATATGGTCTAGAAGACCTAAAATTTCTACTTTTGTCTAAAATTGGCGACAAAAAATTTTGAGCCAGTGTGAACCCTTATTTGGAAAACAAGCATTATTTCATGCAATTTTGGGGGAAATCTATTAGGAAAATACATAATAGAATATAAAAGTTACATTTGTGTACTTAGTTTATTTAAAGTAGGAAAAGTCACTGAAATATTTTTGAAAAATATTGGTTTTGAACCATGGGAATGGGAACTATATTCTGTTCAAAGTTAGGCTGATTGACAACCCATAACCCCCACCCCTGCCCCCTTTGAGACCAAGCAAAATTTACCATAATGATAAGGCTCCCTCTGGTGGAGTTACATTAGCAATAAGTTGACATAATGAAAAAATATTATTTCATTTCGTTTTCAGAAGGAAGATATATATATATACTGGTAGTATTACAAAGTCACCATGATTGGAAAATCTGGATTAAAGATATTTTTGATGATAGCAAATGTATTGTTTGTTGTAAGTATATTTATGTCATTTTCACCAGGTGTAATTTCGTAGGTAACAAGTGTTTCAGATAATTTTTGTGTGGAGGGATAGGGCATGTGCACTTGCCCAATGATGGTCTATAAATTATCAATAAAGCATATTGTGAACTCTCCACTTAAATTTTAATTTTCTACTTCATTTTTTTTAATTTCACAATTTTTTTTTAATTTCACATAGAATTTAATGGATGTTTAATAATAGGAACCCTTCCTAACACTAAGAAATGTGAATTAAGTATGCATTCCGTAATGATCAAATAAATAATTGGAAATTTGAAAATCTTATGGATAAGTATGTTTGTTTTTGATCATTACATTCAAAAACCTCTCCATGAAAATTAAAAATGTAAATTTCCATGTATAGAGTTGTCTCCCTTACACTATAAACATTCACATATTAGTAGTGAAATCATATTTATGGATAGAGTTGTCTCCCTTACACTATAAACATATGTCTAAAAACTTCACATAGTAAATCATAGTTAAAGAAATTTCAATGAATTATGAACAGAGTTATCTCCCTTTTATCATAAGCTTTTGTCAAATTAAAGAATAAAGTACTGTACATATGCTGGTAAACATGATAATCCAGCATATTTTCCCTTTTTAAAAAAAAATATAATTTGTATTGTTCAATCTTTTTCAGATCCTTGGTGGTATTTCTCTGGGTATTGGAATATGGATGGCAATAGACAAAATCTTTGTATCAGATATCATTGGTACGACATTGTTCTCGGCGGCATCATACATGATAATTCTCTGTGGTGTCATCCTACTCATTATAGCATTTGTAGGTTGTTGGGGAACAATGATGGAGAGTAGGAAGATCATACTGGCTGTACGTATCATAATTATTGACTTTTGATATAATCACAGTGTTGATTCTAGGATTCTTCAGAGGGGATCATTTTTAAAAAAACAACAAACAACTTTCCTCTAACACAATAACATCAATATTTCTGCATTTATATAGTGATAATTATGGTCCACCAAGGCCTACCGGTAAACAATGGGATCATTTTGTAAAATTAAGGATCAATGTTCCCTTAAAAGCATAAGGGAAAAGCTTTCTTTGGCATAATCTGTCAATGAATTCACAATCAACTATTTTATATTGATCTTTGATCTGATTCGAAAAATCTGATACCTGACTGGAAAAAACTGCTAAAGAAGTAATTAAAGACAACAGATAACTCCCCATTTAAAAATCATTGGGTAACATTTTACTAATACCACCATAAACACTGGGAAAAAATTAAAAAAAACAAACATTGGTTTTAGAAAATTATTTAACATCGTCCGCGATTCTCCCAACTCGAAAAATTCTCCCAACTTAACATGACGTCACATATGTTATAGTTCCGGCTACTATGGTGATACGGAATGTTGTATTGCACATGTGCGATATGGACCTTTGTATCACATGGCAAGAAAATGTAATGTATTGCTATAGTAAGATTCAATGGGTATGTGATAATAATGATTTCTATACAATTTTTATTGAATTATGTATGTTATTTTATTATTTCAGTATATTGTTATAAGTATTGTGACGACCGTGCTGTTGATATTATCAGGGATCTTGGCTGCAGCTTTCAAAGGACAGGTAAAGATATAATGATTTGTTTACTGTCCTTGGTTCTATCATAATGACATCCTTTATCCAAATAATATTAAAGAATCCATTCTTTGTATCTTATTCAAATTCATTCTATGTATATATTAAAAGTTGAGTAATAGTATTTTAAGCTTCAATCATTATTCTTTCACTTATATTGAGATGGCAAGTTCTAATATGGTGGAGAAAACCAGAATACCCAGAGAAAACTACTGAACTTTTGCAAATGAACTTTTCATACATTTCACCATTGTCTAATAGTGCACATTACCCAAAAGTTAGGAATTTCTTTCACATACACTGAGACTGCCGTTCTGGGATGGTGGAGAATTTTATGCATCAGGCTCAATCAAAATTCTTTCCCTTGTATTGAGCAGCCAGTTTTGGGATGGTGGAGAATATTATGCCCCAGGCTCAATCAAGATTCTTTCCCTTATATTGTGACAGTCAGTTCTGGGATGGTTGAGGAAACTGGAATACCTAAAGAAAACCATTTAGTATCATACTGTTTATTGTTTTCTGATAAAACATATTATGAAACCCCAAAGAAAAGATTTTTCACAAACACCGAAACAGCCATTTCTGAAATGATTGAGGAAACCGGAGTACTCAGAGAAAACCACTTGTCTCCAGCAATTGACGTATCGATGACCACGCCAACAATGTTCCAACAAAGGCTGGCATGCTTGAATTACATGCAAAAAGAAAAAAAACTGGACCTGAACTGCACCATTTAATGATGTCACTTACACTAGTATGTCATTAGTTGCCATGATGCTGCTTTGGTACCGTGATGGTGGCTTTTGTTGGAATGTTATGGACGTGGTCGGCGATCCGTCAATTGAACTGATCATACTGATTACTATTGCTTAATGTAAGGAAGAAAAAAGGTGATGATCAAGAACTATTTACTACCAACTGAGCTACCTAGATCACTTTACCCGAAATACTTACTGCCATATTGAAATTGCACTTTGTTAATTTTTGTGCTGTATATATCATTTTGAATTTTAGTTGCAATCATCTATGACTGCTGCCATGGAGAGCAGTTTAAAGAATCACTATGGTTACATGGTCGAGTCTAATGCTGAAAACAGGAGGATAACTGACTCCTGGGACTTAACACAGAAACTGGTATGTTTGATTTTAATTTTAAAACAGAAATGTTGTTTTATCAGCCACAAACAATAATTATTGTATTGATAACACAGAAACTGGTATGTTTGATTTTAATTTTAAAACAAATTTTTTAATATCCTGAACAAATGATAATTATTTTAATTATAACATAGAAACTACTGTGTTTATTATAATATTTAGGTAACGATAAACTTGCATTAAGAATGTCAATGAAATTATGAACACAAAAATTAATCTGAATTTACAGAATCATCTGTATATCATGTACATGTATATAAAGTTCTCAAGTTATGGTGGCATAAGTTTCGAAAATAACACTTGCTCTTTAAAAAGGACATTCTGTACTAATGTGATAATTCCATTATTATCACTGTCCACTTATTAAATCTGTACACATTATTACCGACCAGGGGTCTCACTGAAGCAAATTTGGGGCCAAAATTGGGTCCCATTCCCAATGCAATAAAGCATGTTTTTTTTCCCAATGGATAGTGAAAATGGTCCTAATTTATTTGTGTGTTGTGTTCACATCAAAATGGTATGTTTTCCAAATCAATTTCTAAACCTTCATCTCTCACAGACACAGCTAGATAATACTGTAAATAAATTCAGAGGCATGACAAATAGACAAATAGAATTCTAATTTGCATTTAATTATATTTTGTGACCAGTAAGTCTGAATATTTTTGCCTCATGTTGAAATTTCCAAAATGAGTAAAAAAAAAAAAACGCCACTTATTTTCCCAATTCCAAGGACCCCGGCCCCATTTTCAAAATGGGGTGAAAGATCCCTTCCGATATTTGTATGTTATGGTTTAGACTTATAGCATCATTTCAATCACTCACTAATGTGCTCTTTTATTTCAGCTAAGATGTTGCGCTGTAAATGATAATGGTTTTGGTATGTACAGATTGTCTATGTGGTACAGGACCTACGAGGAACCCAGTAAGTACCAGTCCTAAACAAAAATAAAAAACCCAGGCTAACTAATCACTGTAACAAATACCTTCCAAAATATGATTAGATACTGAAATTTTACATGCAAATTTGCTAAAAAATCATGATTTGATGGCAATTTGTCACATCGGTGGTATGATAGTCACTCTTTAACAGGATATGACTAGTACAGGTAGGAATTATATTCTGGTTCTGGAATCAGCCATATTGTTTACAGTATTATAATTTAATTCTAGGTATCTTTTTAATATCTTCATTTTCAGTTTATTTATGATAACCTTTTCTCTAAACTTTTTTTTAAAAAAGTTTCTGCATATTAAATTACCATAAACTGCAACAATACTGATTTTAAGTTAAAAATAATTTTACATTTTGGTGTCATAGAAAGTTTTCATGCATGATTTTGTACTACAACTTAAAAACATGTGAGATTGCCTACCATTCATGCACATGACATAATGTAAGCAACATTGAATTCATCACATACTTTTTGTTTCTTGGAAGAATACTAAATCAAGAAGTCTGTAGGTTCGATAGATTGGCTGTTCACAGTCATCAGATTTGCTAGTTTTAAAATCTGGTTCATTACTTGATGAACCAGGGGAAAAATGACCCATCAATTCTTAAATAAAGGAGAATTACATAACTGTATCTTCACAGATTACAGATTTACAATAGAATTATAAGAATTGATTTTAAATTTCATTTTTCCATCTTTTTGCTTTTTTAATGTACTTACTTACTTACTCTTACTTATCCTCTTCATCCCCACTGGAACATAAGCACCAACAAACATCCTCCATTTGTCTCTGTTCTTACCATATGTTGAGCTTGCCCCCAGGTGTATCCCAGCTCCTGTAGTTCTACTTGAATGGTTCTCCTCCAGGTGGGACCATGTCTACCAGGCTTTCTTTTTCCAGGTGGTGTCCAATTTAATGCTGTTTTTGGTATTCTCACATGGGCATTCTTATCACATGGCCTAACCATCAAAAGCTTACTCCAGTAGTTGATATGTACACAAATAAATTCCAGTCGTCCAATAATGTCCAGATCCACAAAAAGTTCAGATAAAGTCATGATATAAAATCAAAAAAGCAGTGAGGATCCAACATATTGCAAGCATATTATATATAAGTAGATAGTTACTATTTATTTCAAAACTTCCTAATTTTCCAATTTAGAAAAATTCTTCTTTTCCCAAATGTATTTCAAAATGTATTTCAGAACTTATATAAGTTTTATTTTAATTTTTAAATTTATTTATTTCAGAAATAGAAAAAGATTCAAAGAAGTATGTCCCAGAAAGTTGTTGTAAATATATTGATCGACTTAAACGTTACGAGAATGTAAAACACTGTCAGTCCAATCAGTATGGTCCGCCAGCACATCTGGATCACACAGCAGCTTTAAATGATGCCTTGTATTATACCGTAAGTTTATACCTGATTTTCCTGTGTGTTGATTGATTGATTGATTCATTCATTCATTCATTCATTGAATTCATTGAATGAATGAATTATTTAATGATTTAATAAATAAATGGGGGAATAAAATCAAGTCAGTAATATTTAACTGATGTTAGGACATCAACAGCTATAGGTGAAGTGGCAGAAAGTTTTAGCTTTGTCTTGCACTCAAGGCAATGTGCAGGGAGTATGTGTTCTTTAAAGTGCCCCACCTACCATGACATGGGGCATCAGCTATTTAGGTCTTCTGAAGGACCCAGTAACTTCCATTTCTAGATGTCCAGTGTTTAGCCAAAGAACAAGCAATACCTGTTTCCAACTTGGCCAGATTTCTAGTTCCAATCTTCCACATATGAAGTATTTTATATACAGTAAAACTTGCTTTAGTGACTACATCTATTTAAAGACCATCTGCCAAATATTTTTTAGTCCCTTTTGCTTCACATTTCAACCAAAGTTGTAGAATAACCTATATATAAATACCACCTGTTGTATAAAATCCATATTTCTTGGGTCCCATGCATGGTCCTTTATACATGTACATGTAACATGAAATGGTGTGACGATAAGCGAGGTCTAGGTGGTAAAATTATTGAGGGGCATTATAACAAGGGTTTACTGTACCATGTTGCCATATTTGTACAATGCCTTCAACGTCATGTGCCTGTTGAATTTTAATTGCATTGCCTTTTTTCTTTTTTTCACAGGGTTGTTACCAGGCTGCCAAGACTTTTGTAGAAGATAACTCCGCTATAATTGTGGCTATTGGATTCTGTTTCGGCTTCTTATTGGTATGTTTTGTTATATTGACATATTAAATATCAAAGAAAAGTCCAAAATTTTATCAATTAAAAAACTATAAATGTGCTTTAGATTAATTTGAATACGGTCATAATTTGAATACATTCAAAATTAAATTTTCATAAAATGAATGTACATAAATTTCTCAATAAAAATTGTGACCGTGTAAATACTAAATGTTACTGTAAATGCATTTAATCTTGTGTGTATATTTATTTTGGCGGTATAAGAAATTTAAACATATTCACATAATTAAATTTTCGGGTTTTTGAAATAAATTATTCACTATAACACAATAAGCATAGTGTAATTTTCGCTTGGTATTAATTTTATGCAAAATAAGCGAAAACTAGTACACCATGAAAATAAATACGTTTACAATATATATATATATATATATATATATATATATATATATATACAGGTATATATGTTGGGGGGGGAGATGACAGTATCAACTCCTGTTTTATCTGAAAAGAAAGAAATCAAACAAAAACATTGCAGTCCATTTTCTAATCACAATTCAAAAAGCAAAGTAAAATCTTTGTAAGCTGGCAAATTAAGTTAAAGTGTGAACTTTCACCAAGGAAGTTAGGTCAGGTGCTTTATACATATACATTTCCTGTTTCACAGAGCTGCCTACTGACCCGCAACCTGTGGGTCCGACCCTCATTTAGACATGAATTCCCACTGACCCCCAAAAAGGGGACTGACCCACAAATTACCATGGAGTTTGAGAATTTGCAGTGTGCATTCATTACCACTCAAATCCATCTGTAATCGTGGCGAATTTGAGTGATTACATGGGTGGACTAAGGATGTAGTGGATTAATTTTGTGTCTGGATCAGGTGAAAAATCACTATGTGTGTACTGTATCCATTTCTCTAGGAAATCACATGACAATGCACCATATTTTGGTATAAAATTTTTAATTATTTTGGAAGGAATGCACCCAGACCCTCCACCCTCCTTTCGGTGGATTTCAGTCGGACCCGCAATTACATAAAATAGGGTTGGCAGCTCTGTTTCAGAAGAACCAATCTTAAACACCAAACATCCTCCTTGACTTACTTGACTTATCCCTCTAAGATTACATGGGGATCAAATGGCCGCAACAACATCTGTCTATCTGACAAGGTTTTGGGATTACTTCTTAAATTCAGCCCAGGTCTTTCCTGCTGTTCCTGCCTCTGTATCGGTACTTCTGCACCCAGTCTGTTTTGACCAGCTCCTCTTCTTTCAGACTGAAGATGTTGTACAGATAAGTAGTGAGATTACGCAGGGTTTCTGATTCACATTCCAATTATATACAAAGAATCATTTAATACATACATGTATAGGAGGTTTTAATGACAAACAAAAAAGGTGTGTTTATGGTTTACCCACTGTCCCCATTTTAGTTATAGCCAACCCCGAAAATTTTTTCCATCCTAATGACAAACAAAAAAAAGCTGTGTTTATGGTTTCCCTACTGACCCCATTTTAGTAATAGCCAACCCCGAAAATTTTTTCCATCCTAATGACAAACAAAAAAAAGGTGTGTTTATGGTTTCCCCACTGTCCCCATTTTAGTTATAGCCAACCCCGAAATTTTTTTCCACCCTAATGACAAACAAACAAAAGGTGTGTTTATGGTTTCCCCACTGAACCCATTTTAGCACTAGCCAACCCCCAAATTTTTTTCCATCCTAATGACAAACAAAAAAAAGGTGTGTTTATGGTTTACCCACTGTCCCCATTTTAGTACTAGCCAACCCCAAAAGTTTTTTTTCCATTCAGCTTCAGATTTTACAGAGTTACTTTTTTTCTGAAAAAAAGCATGCAGCACTTATTGCATTATACACCTATATGTATATATAATTTTAGGTTGCTGGAATTGTGCTGGCTGTGTTGCTATATAAAAGAGTGACAGGAAAGTTTATTCCAGTCAGGACACAAGAAGAGACAGTACATATGGGATAGACGGTTACAGTTATGAAGAATCTAACGTAGAAACCTTCAACATGACAAAGCAATATCTTTGAGTTATACCTCAGAAACAGTGCAATGTATAAAATAGTCTGCCATGGAAACCTTATTTTTTCTGAGGTTTTTATCGTTTCCAGATGTTTTAAGATATACTGGTGTTCTAATAAGTGAAATCTTATCTCTGAATCTCTTAAATGAGTTTACGTCTTGTAGCATGTAATTTAAACCTCTTAGCTTTTTTGCATATACGTGTATATGTTGAATTGCATAATTTGAGGTTTTTTTTGTAAAAATGCTGTTATTCTAGGAAATTGTGCCAGGAACGTTTTCTATAATCATTGGAAACAACAAACATTGTAGGTGAAACTGATATATCAAGGTATTTTTGTGACTTGTTATAAAATGCACTGAAACTTTTACAAACCTTTATTTGTAAATGTGTATGTCTATTGCGTTCTGTAATTGCCATATGGAGAATTTTTGTGATGCCTAAGATAAGTCATTTTCATTAACTTGTACAGGGTTCGTACAGGCCTGGAAAAGTCCTTAAATTTTGAGGTTTACCCTAAAAAGACCCTAAAAACAAGTTTGACCCTAAAAAGTCTTTAAATTTATCCTGAAGGCTGTAAAAAGCCCTTGAATTTGGCCAGTTGGGCGTCTGTATTTTGATATTAAGTGGTTGCAAATAGACTGATATATATAAATAAATTAGGCCAAATAAATAAATTACTAGTAATTAATAAGTTGCATTGAAATGAGCAATTTAAAGGTACCTGTCCCTCCCGAACCCCTAACTTCAACCTCCACGTCAAGTGTTGTTACTATATGGACAGGTAAGTAATTGTTTTATTGATTTTTTGCAAAAATTGTTCCTTTGATTAGGCCTTAAATTTGCAAATAAGACCCTAAAAAGTTCTTAAATTTGAAGTCCAAATGTCTGTACAAACCCTGTTGTAAATGCACAAGAAAAAACGATTGTACATGTATAGCAATACTATAAAACTCAATATTACACAAGTACCTATTTTCAGCTTCAATTGTAAAAGTACATACAGTATTTAAAGTCAATAGACAAAAGAAGACAATTTATTGTATACTGTATAAATATTTTTGAGAAGAAAATAAATTTTAGGTTTCAGAAAAAATGTTATACAAAATGTACATCAAAACATGAATATAGTGACATAAAAAAGAAGAAGTTCTATATAGACCAAATTCAGTATTTAGCTTGTGTGTATATTGTAGGTTATGGCATTCCTCAATGTTGAACATCATATTTTGTTTTTGTATGTGATAGTTAATGACATTCCATTTTATAGATTATTACAAGTTTTATAAATAACATTGATACTCATTACTTTAGCATCATCTTCAAATTCTGTTTTAAAGAGTTTATGATTAACCCCATTATACATGTATATGGCGTAATTGTTTTGATTTATAGAATCGAAGTGAAAAAAAGTAAAACTCAAAATGGCTGAAAACAGAAAAACTTGCTGTACATGCATTTGTTAATACATTAACCACAAAAGGACACTTTAAGAAATATTTTACCTGTGACACCTTTCTTGTACCTGGGAGCTTAATATTAAATTTGGTTTGTCATTGTACCACATGATACACCATAAATTTTGTGTGGAAATGCTTTTCATTGGATATGGATCCGAATTGCATAAGTTGATGTTTTCTCATTAAGAAGGTGTTATTTTAGATGCATTCCAAAATGTTCCATACATTAAGGGGTATTAAATATTATGTATTATGCTAGTGTAGTAGTGAACCATGTTTGAACAACTCTAAAAAAAACATATTATGTTTTGTATATAAAGTGTAAATGTGCTTTTATAAATTATTATATCCTTGAGGCCAGTTTAGCTATGTTGTATTCGGGAATATCTTATTATCATTAGTTTTAACAATTAACCATAAATACAGTAAAACCTCAAGTCATTGCCACCATTAGTTCAGACAATTTTCGGTGTATTAAAGGGGTTCAGTGATAAGTCAATAAAGGTTTATTAAGAAAAACATAGAAATAACTTAGTTTGGTGAAAAGGGTGGTGCCAAAGTTATTGAGGAAGCATTTTAACGAAATGTTACAGCAAAACATTGATTCATCACTGCCATATGTTTAGTCAAATTTTAACAAAAACTGCTTTGGGTCATGAAAAGAAGTTCATTAAGAAAAGCTTACACATGAATTTTGTTACATCAAAATAGTTTTGCGATAAGCATGGTGGCAATTAAAGTTGTTAAGGTAGCATTATAATGAGGTTTTACTGCATATATGTAACAAGAGTGTATGTGTCATTTTATGCAAGTTCTAAGTATGATATACATATAGGGTACACAATTTTACAAATAATATAATGTGCCCAGCATCAAATACAGGTGACATGTATTTCTCAATGACCCACTTCAGGTCTCAACTGCAATTTTCCTTTTGCTTTCAAGATAGGATTGATCATAATTTAATTTATACTCCCTGCAAACAAAGTTTAGGGGGATATATAGGAATCATCCTGTCTGTCTGTCCATCTAGTTGTCCCTTCCAATATCGTGTCCACTCCATATCTTCCATGTCTATGGATGAATTTTGATCAAACTTGGAACAACATGATATGATGTGTCGCATACCAAATTTGTGTGCATAAGTCAAAGCTCAAGGTCAGAAGGTCAATGTTGTTGGGGGGAGGGGGGTATTTGGCTCGCAAGAGACAGTTCAGTTGTACATAATTATACGTACCATGACAGGAGTAATGTATTATAAACAGATAGTCATAATAGAGAAATACTCGGTAATTTATTTTATACATTATAGATGTACATTTATGGTTCTGTTAGCTATGTTGTAATGACATGCTTTTTAATTTAACAAACAACATGGGTAAAGAATAAAATTTCTAAAAAAAAATTATATCCCATACATTTACAAACATCTTCACCTCTGATGTAGGGATAATAAAATTGGAAACTGGTCAGGTTACTGTTAAAGCCATTCTGTCTGTGACAGTGAATTACGCCTTATTTCTGTTGAAAATCAAATAAAATTGAATAATATTTGATATTGTTCACTTACTTGTGCCTAGTCAAAACTTAAAATCTCCATCCACGATTGTCATGATTTATTTCTGTAGAAAGGAAAATGTGGACACTATGGGGATTTTACAAGGCGAAAAATGGCGATGTTTACACTGGAAGTGATGTCCTTGGTGACGTTTTACGTCATGTATATGCACAACACAATCCGACATATGCCTGTTTTTTAACGTTAAATTCACATAGCCCCAACGTTTCACTCTATTTTCTGTACAGTTTACTCTGAAGAAGTGTATTTTTTGGCCTCATTGTATATGAGTAGTAGAAATTATGTTAAGAGTTACGCCTATTTTTTTTATCAATCCTCAACATTTTTTTGTATGCTATGCTATTCATCTCCATGTACCTCAGCAATCACCAATAAATTGTAAAAAAAAAAAAAAAACAAAAAAACAAAAAAACTTTTGAACTTGACATAAATATACACAGTGCTGACAGTTTATACTTGAATAGAGAAGTTTGTAGTATCCATATCTTATTAGTTAGTTCTTGGTCATTTTCATCATTAACAGTATTAATCATTATTTATAGACAGTATCTAACACTAATGTTTATTACCTGATAAGTAAGAAGTGTAATCGGTTTCATAAGTTCATATATTTCCATCTCTGCCACTACTGGTGTTCTCCCATATCTATGTCATACTTTGGATGTTGGTATACTTTTATCTGCAATGAGCTATACAAATGTACAGGATTATTGATAAAATACAGGTTGAGTTCGATTTTGAATATTTTTGGTCCAACTCTTCTGGAGTTACTGTCCTTTGTTAGTGAGATAATGCCAAGTTATATCTTTACAAAAAATTCAGAATTTTGTGTAAATATTTCTGAAAAAAGTTTACTTCATTCAGAATTGTTCTTGCACTAACAATTACCGTAGTGAATTTTTCACACTTTTTTTTCCTGAGGGAATACTACAATTGGTTACTATGTGGTAGACAGAATAATAATTACCTCCTAACTTAATATTAGAAGTTGATATAATGCTCTGTAAACTCTTTTTATAAAATATTATAATAAGAGCTTTAGGATCAAATTTTTATGTTTTTACTTTCCTTAGGGTTTTCGCATGACCTTGGACTTTCAGGGGTCAAGTTGACTCTTCAGAATTTCAAAAAAAGAATCATTTCAAGTGAATGACTTCTTCCTTACATTTGGATTTAAATTTATTTTTTTTCAGTTTAAAACACCTGGAGGGTCAAAATGAATCAAAGTCTGAAGGGTAAACTTGATAATCTGTGCAGTCCGAATTCAGTTCAAATGGAGGCCCTGGGCTTGGTAACTTGAAGCTATCATAACGGTTACAAATACTTAATGACTATGTTTCTAACCTATTTGTAAAAGCTAAGATAGCTTAAACTTACCTAGACATGCTCTGTATGTGTGGAAATGTGATGGTGCATTTAGCTTTACTATGTGGTTGTAATTTTACTATATAGGCAAACAACATTGACCTGTCCACTTAACTTTCAATTTGAGAATCATAAACAAGTGCATTGATGTGCTGGGAACACAAGTGTTTATTCCATCATCTACATCATGGGAAACACTTATTATACCCCCCGCTTAAAAAGTGGGGGGTATATAGTGATAGGGGTGTCCATCCGTGTGTCCGTCCGTCCTTCCGTTACACCTTAGGGTACCTATCTTTTATCTGCAACTTTTCCTAAACCCTTCAATGGATTTTCATAAAATTTTCACACAATCTTTGTGATATAATGTAGATGTGCACCTCTTATTTAAAAATTAGATCCGATGGATTTTTTATGTGGGGAGCGGGTATTTTTTGTGAGCTTGTAGCTCAGTTTTCTAGTTTCAAACACATATCTGTATGTTTAATCAATGGTGTGAAAGAAAATACTTACCTGCAGTTAGCTACATAGTTGTAGGTCTGTACATTGCACATGCAGTAACTGTCCATTCAAACATTAAAATACCCAAGTATTGGATAGGTGCCCCTATATTAATATTCCAAATGAAAGATAAAGCAGCATTTCAAATCTTTAAGGTCGTAAGTAAGGACCATTCTGGGGTTTGAACGCAAGACCTACTGCTATCAAGACAGACGTTTTTCCATTGAGGCAGTCTATAGGTCAGGTGTACAGGTCAATATTGAATGCCTATATATATATGCATTGTATACTGTCTATTATCATTTGTATATTGTTCATACAATTTTGTACATGAATTTTTAAGTTTTTTGTTATTTATTGTAACATAATTTTTTATATGCACTGTATACTGTAATTTATATATATATATAATTCAGAGGTACCTGGCTCCAGTTTCCCGATCGTTTCTTAACTAAGGATTTTCTGTAACTAAATTCGTCAAACTAATAACCTTTAGATTTTGTTTTTAATTTTGTTAATTGCTAGCATAATGGGGAATTTAGGGTGTCATTTTATAGATTATATCAAGCTTATGGCATCTGTATTTAGTTTTGACAAAAATACTGATTTGTATTTCCAAAAAGAGCTTGCCAAAATTTGCTAGATTTAAGTTAAGGAAAATCTTAGTTAAGAAATGATTGTGAAATCGGGGCCTGTTATTACATGTATGTAGCGGAGAGCAGGAGTAGATATAGATATTTTTATAATACTGTACAAATACTTCATGTATTTCTAAAGAATTTTGATCTTAAATATACTTGTCAAAAATCTTAAAAGATGTGCACAAAATTCTCTAGAAAAATAAAAAAATTTAATGTTTTTTGTTTTCCTTTTTTATTTAAAAATCTACAGCTGGTTCTCTTGAGGCCATGATGACTAAGCAATTTGCTTACGGATGACAGCAGCTCGGTTCAAATCTTACTCTGACATAGTGTGATAAAGTTTGTCAAATTGCTTTCCATTCTCCTAGCACCCCAGGTTCCTCCACCATCCAACATCTGACAGCTTCAATATAAATGAAAGAATCTTGATGGTGTGTCAAACACAAATCCAATCATAATGGTTAAGTGGTTAGTGGTAATCTTCATAACTGACAGAAAATGGTATTTCCGGTGTATTTTTTTTTTTGGGGGGGGGGGGGGGGGGGGGGGGGAACTGTTTGGCTATAGACCACTAGTATAATCCTTACTTTCCTAGTGGTCTAAAGTGAATGCTAATGCATCACAGCACTCGTCACCACCTGGGTTAGAATCCAAATCTGGACTGACTTTTGTCTGAAAATGTTGTCAGTTGCTTGTCAAAGTCCCATGGTTTTCTTCTAGCACTCAAAACTTTCTCTACAATCCCTGAACTGATTCAATATTTCTAAATGAACAATCTTGACTTGGGTCATTAAACTCTATTACTTCACTACAATCCACTCTCGAAGCAACATATAGCAAAACCTGTCTTAAAGACCACAACTATATAAGGGTCACCTGCTAATGAAAGCCACTAAAATTTCATCATAATTGCTCTTAATTCATATTTTTAGCCTGTATATAAGGACCACCTGCCTATAAAGACCACTGTTACTGGTTTCTTTGGATGGTCTTTATAGGCAGGTTTGACTCTACAATTTATAACAAATTGACACCTTGTAATGAAGACATGATGATTTTAATATAAAACATGAATCAAATGGCAATAACTGACATTAATTTGTACAACACAAATCATAGTCCCCAAAACTGATCATACTGTCTTTTTCTTCTGGCATGATTTTTAGACATTTTAATGTTGTGTGACTGACAAGAGTATGGATTTTCTGGAATGATCGTGCTTTTGGCATCACCACTGATGGTAAAGTACATGTACATGTATAGTAAATTTGAAAATGAAACTGAATACACAAAACAAATGACAAAATCTACACACAAAAAGTATCACGAAGGTTTTGTCTCTACTACATGTTGTAATTCAATGACGATAAAAATAATTACTACTTTTTAATCAAAGTTCCAAATTGACTGTTAAATATAATATAAAACCTTGTGAATGTAGATGACAACAATTTCATGGACAATAAATGATGTAATGAAAGTCACTTTTAAAATACATACAGTAAAGTTATTAAACCTCTGCAGTTCTCTTATTACTGATTGTTAAGCAACACAACACATTTGTATCTGCAAAGAACTGATTAAATTCAAAACTCATATCACATAAATGTAGATTTTTCTGTTTCTAAATCAGTCAGTCAGTTCATCATTTCAACCTATGACATTTGAAGAAAAAAACAAACTCGTGCTCAAAAAGCAATTAGTCCCATCTTGTTATTATACACCTTCCTTATCACCATTGTATTTGGAAGTCCAATAGCCTTTATCTTTTATGCTTTTTTTATCTATAAACATCTCTTTGTTTATTGTCAAAATAACTTTTATAATGCCAAAAGTGGCTTTACAAATGATGGCAATTAATCAAAGTTTCACTGTATCAAAATTTTACAGTCCAGTTTTTATTAAACAGCAATCACTCAAAATTGCTTCGACCTCTGCATTGTTTCTCATCCTCTCATATCCAGTACTTTACAACAAATACACCATAGATACAAGTAGGGTGTCTGCTGTTATCAATTATAAACAAGTCTGAAGTTCCTTTCCTGTTCTTTTCTCTGAACTTCCATTTGTTTAGCTACATCTTCTATCTTACGACCAAGTAAAGCTGCAATTATAAAAAGATGAGTTGAGTAATGGTGTTTAACGTCCCAGTCAAGAATATTTCAATCATAAAAAGATGAGATTATTATGGTGAAACAGTAAATTTAGGATAACTTTTTTGGCACAGTTTATTCAACTTTTGACAGTTATGTTAAAGATAATTACAAATTTCTGACTGTTTTCTCCAGTAATGCAGATATAAGGTATATAAGGCATTTTAATGTCTTTAACAGTAAAGTGGGGTGGAGTACATGTAATTGTTTTTATGCCTGTCAGATTATTTCATTTATATCGAGGCTGTCAGTTCTGGGTCAATTTGTCTGTCTTTGTCTTCTTGCTCAGTCTGTTTCATTCGCTTCTAGTAGTAAGCATCCTCTGTAGCAGCCACAGGTAGGCTACTCTTTTTCGAACTCTGCAGAGGTGTCTTTAGCGTGAACCGAGACACAGGACTTCGGTTTTGAGTCTCATCCGAAAGACTATTCTGGTAATGAGCTTTTACCGCTCTAGTACGGGCAGGAGATGAAAATCATCTCAGAAAATTTTCCAAGTCATGAGTGAGGTTTGAACCCACGACCCTTGACTTCAGAAGCCAGTGACAATACCACTAGGCCATGTCCACCCATAAATGGAAGAAACAGGAATGCCAACAGAAAACCACTGACCTTCAGCAGGTGAAATGGCAAACTTGCCATCAGAAAACTACTGACCTTCAGCAGGTGAAATGGCAAACTTGCCAACAGAAAACCACTGAACTTTAGCAAGCAATGGCAAACTTTCAAATGTTAGGATCCCTGCTGAGTGTGATTTGCAACTACATGTTAAGAGTTCCTGGGCTTTGTAAGGGGTGTGTTAGACCATACAGCAATAAAGACCCTACAAATTATAGGATTAAGGATCTAACCCCATTTAAGACTAAATGATTTTAATCTCCAGCAAAAAATCATAACTGTAGAAGGTTATATCTTACAAATAAAACTTGAAACCAAGGTTAAGCATCAGGAAACACACTATGATAACTCCGCTAGGATCGATACAAGCCTATCGTGGCTCCTACCCAGGACATTTACATGTACTACTAGAAGGATAAAACCAGACTGTACATGGATATGAAGCTCTTTATATAAACGTTTATGATGTTATTTACAATATCATTTGTATATAAATAACATTTTAATGATATGTATTTCATTATTCCTACTGGTACAAGTATTGGACAAAACCATTACCATATTCATGTACATGTACCTCTAACCTATGGGCAGTGGTATACGAAGTACATGTATATACCGTAGATAATATTTCTGGTAACTGTTGTTAATTTTTAATCATACCTGTCAACCTATTGAGACAGTACTGCTCAGGGGGAGATTTTGCGTAACAACATTTTTCTATGTAAAAACTGACTAAAACATGATTGATACCCCTGTTTTCAATTGTCTAATCAGCATCAAGGTTTAATAATCTGAACAGAGGCCCATTGCATAATGTTTCTTAAAGTTTAAAATAATATTTATAAAATGGTCATAAGACTGAAAAACTATATCTAAATTTAATTTTTAACTGACCTGTATTTTGATCTACCCATTGTAAAGCATCCATATGTGCATTTAATATCTTTGTTATTTGCTGAATCTACAAAAATATACAACAAAAATATACAACAAAAATATACAACAAAAAGTAGGAATATGAGGAGATTACATTGATAATCAAGTAAAACAGGCGAGGAGATGATTTTTAAAAATTTTCACAATTTTTCCCTCTATTCGGTCATTCGGTTTTTTTTCCCCGATAAACCTTCTAAATTTTGTCTTGTCAATTAAGATTAGTTCACGATCGAGAAATCACACAAGACTTTAAGATGAAGCCACGTGTCCCACAGTTATAATTAAGCAATCATTGCCTGTATGATCAACACCAGAGTTAATCCTCTAATCACTAAATTATTACCGAGACCACGTGTGTTCAACAAACCGTGTAAACAAAATACCGTATGAGGCCTCAGTTTTATTTATGCCTTGTTTCATTTTTTAAGGAGATGATTCAAACAGCGAGGTGAAACAAGAGAGCTGAAAAGAATACCAAATTAAGCATTTGAATATTAGTTGGCTGTTATTCGAATCCTTTTTGAATATTCGGGGGGTTTGGGAGGTTTTTTTTTTTTTTAGCGGTGATTTTTACCGCCGAATGACCTTATCGGCGTTTGTGGGGCCCCAAGGGGACATAATCCCTTCATTTGTGCAAATCTGAAAGCCCCATCACCTAGACATCATTACTGCCAAATACCTTCAAATTTGGCTCAGTAGTTTTGGAGGAGTTGATTAAAATGTGAAAAGTTTACACACGACGGACGATACATGTAGATGGCAATAGCTCATCTGAGTTATAAACACTTTAAAATCAGGAAATTTTTGTGAGTTACAAACTATAAGTGATATTAACACATTGGAACACGGGAGTAGACATACAATGTAATTTTGCTTTCCACTCTAATCAATTTTTAATTTCAAATAATGATCATCAGGACATTAATACTTACAGGGTCTGCGTTATCTTGACTCGAGTTTGTATTTAAGTGATCAATAATCTCTTTTAAATCCACTACCATTCTCTTTAACTGTGCATCTACATTTTCTGCTAACTGGTATCTAAAAATAAAATAAAATAAACTAACTCTTGAGAGCCAAATACCCCCTGCCTCCAACATGGACAGACAGACATGGTGATTCCTATAAAACCCCTCAAACTAGTTTGCGGAGGTATAATAAACAATTAGTCTCTCATTTATCCATTATAACGTTATAACAAAGAACTGTTTTGAACATTATGGAATTTTTTGTTTTCTTTTTTCAGCACTTTTCACATAGCAAACATTACTTAATGGTTATAAGATCTGTAGATTTTTTTATTCTAACATTTAAATTGAAAATTTCCTATAATTTAATAGACAAGTCAATAATCATTGTTAGTCCAAGGCCCATAATTTCAACAAATTTCAGTGGACAAGAACGAAACTAGAATTTGATATGTTACTCCTTATGGAGACTAGCACACCAAATATCAGTTCAATATCTGCGAATGTCCCTAAAGTCCAGAAATAATGAGTGTGATAGACACACAAATAAATGGATGGACAGACTGCAAACCTACATGTAGTGATGCCAAAAAAGTGACTGTAGATGATTTTACCAAAACATATCATTGTTATGTGTCATCATATTTGAAGTACGGTACAATCAGATTTCTTAAATAATTGAAACCACTGTCATTTTTAACTTGTAGTATCTGGAATAAGAACTACACGTATGAACAAAACAATAACTATACATACGTGTTATCCCTTTCCAGATCAGCATGATGCTGAAAGTTACCGGTCTGCTGATCCACTGATTTCTCTAAAGGTACAAGTAATTCTTCTAGTTCTCTTTGCTGTGACTTTATAAAGTCCAGTTCATGGTCAAGTTTTTGCTGGTCAATTTTTACTCGTTCCATGTCACCATTTAATCCCGTAATCTAAAATACATTGTACACAGTCATTAGTTAATGTACATGTAGATCTAACTGAAATGATCTAGTTAAAAATTAATGTGAATTTTTACTGATTTTATTACATTTTTAAAACACTACCTTCTGCCTTTAAGATAGAGAAATTTGGAGTTCTAAGATCTAGCAAACTGCATTATGACTTCCCAGCAAAAGCTAGTATCTTTATTATAAAGACACAATATTGTGGCACTTTCTGGTATTTTGTGAGTAAAAGAACAACTAGATTTACTTTTTCAGTGAATCACTGCTGTTTTGGGAAATTGTTTGGTCAAACTGGGAAATTTTTAGTCATTTTCCCTCAGGGAAACTACCTTTACTCGGTAGTAATTTAAAGCAAACAAACAGACTTTGCTGGCCACAGGTTTGTTGTTTTTTTCTAGATAATCCAGATTTCTCAACCATACCAGACTAAGTCTCTTGATATAAAGGAAAGAATCATGATGGTTCTGAAAAACATCAGTACATGTACTCCCCTACCTTGATATACATGTAAGTGAAATAATCTTAAGTGGAGCAAAAACATCATTACTCCACTATCGCTCCTTCACACATGAGCACCAGAAAAAGATGGAATTTAATGATACATGAATGTAATCTTTAATTTTAGCATTACATTTTGATACAAATTTAATTAGCATCAAGGATGATATGTGATTTTTTAGTTTGAATGAAATTTTACTTGTCACTGGTCCGTTTTAAATCTGTCTGGATAAGTGGCCAAGTGCTTTATCTGGTGTTAGTAATTTTACAAAACTTTTTTTTTAATGGGATTTGCCAGTGTACCATGCATGTGATACCCCATAACGTTTCTGTGGAACAATTAGAATTGTAATCGCCTCACTTCACATTTTCTCGTAAAAATGATGTTACTCCTGGAAATTTGATGAAAACATTTTCCAAAACGTTATGTGATATTGATCATGTGGTACGCTGGTGAAATCCATTTGTACAAGCATAATATTAACAGACATATTACCTTTTCACCATTTTCCACCAACAGTCTATCCCAAGCATTGACTTGTGTAGCCTGTTGTAAGAAATCTCTCTCTTGTTTCTCAAGATCAGCCATCCATTTGTTGATATTCTCCTCTAACTGCTGATAGGTGATCTGAGCTTGTGGCAATCCACTGGGTGCTGCTGCTGCTGCTGTAGACGTTGTGGCTGCTGGGGCAAGTCTGATGAACATGGAAATAGATTTTCAATTATTAATGTGGTCTTTCTATATATTTGGTGGACAAATTAGGTAATCTGTGTTCAATTAGGAATATTCACAGTAAGTAGCAACTTTCAATGGTTATTAATACTGTACAAGAGACAGAGCCAACTAGTAAAGCTACAGGGGCGGATCCAGGAATTTTTGAAAGGAGGGTTGAGAATTATATCAATGCTAGGTGCGAGCGCCAAAGGCGCGAGCTTCCAGAGACGAGGGGTCTAGGGCAGAGCCAGAACAACATGTACCGGTATACAGAAATGGGTTGTTACATTAACACATACATCAATCAATAGCTCTCTCTCTCTTTTTTTTAATTTTTTCAAAGGGGGGTATGTAACAAAGAATTATGATTAAATAGAAAGTGTTGAGTGACCACAGCAATTAAAATGTGATATCAAAACTGATTGCTGACTTGTTTTATGGATATTGTGGCTTTTTCAAAAATGTGATTGTATATTTAGATTAAAGATTAATCAGTACATGTATTTATGGAAATTGCAAGTTTTTCATGTTTAAATGCATGTACTTATGAAATAACATTTTTGTATATTCATGCAAGTATAAATAATAATGGACAGCCCAAATTGCATCCCTGGTGATAGAAAGTCACCTTTAATGCATAAATGTGCATTTGTTTTTTATGATTTTATTTTTACAAAAATCTGGAGGCCAGAAAATGCTTTTATTACCCCCATCTTTTAGATTAAAAGAAAATCAGTTACCCTGCTGTAGCTGCTGATGTCGTGGGATGAGAAGTTGTACTTTGTACAGGTAAGCTGAATCCAACTGTAGCTCCTCCTGTTGTTGTTGTGGTGGCTGCTGCTGTAGAGGTGGCAGCAGTACCAAGCAGTCCACCTAAAATTTAAACATAACTTATCTTAACAATATCTGAAAAATTAATTTGGCTAGTTCTGGAATTTATCAAGATTTCAACCAACCACAAATTATCAGTAAAGGCAGTCAAAATTTTAGAAACTGTTTAAAAGTTATTTAATCAATTGCTAAGACCAGGTTTTCCTGTCAAAATTGAAAACCTTTCATTTGTTAATGTTAGTTAACATTGCTTTGTACTGTAAAACCTGATTCAAATTACCAATATATTTATATAACATATGATTTCAGCTGTAACAGATATATACCTGGTGTGCTGGTTGTCGTGGCTGTATTGAATGAGAACCCAGCACTGGGTGCTGCTGCTCCTGAAGTCGTGGTGGTGGAAGGTTTAGCTCCACCACCTTGAGTGCTAAAACCAAATCCTGTACCCCCTCCTGCCGCTGTGGATGTAGTACCAGTAGTTGACTGTAGGGGTTTTACAGCTTGTACCCCGGTGACAGTAGGCGTTGTTCCAAATGAAAATCCACCTGGTGCAGCTGTTCCTGAAACATAAAACCAATATACAGTGAAATCTGGATTCTTATGAAAACCTGACTACTTCTCTAATCCCGATAAAAGACTTCTTATCAAACATTTTTTCTCATATCTATAATCAGATCACAAAATATCATTATCCAAAACATAAAATTCATGAAATATCAATTGGAAGCCATTCCACTATTACAAGAGGGTCCGAGTTGCTAGAAAAAGTAAAGAAATAATAAGTAGAATTACCTTGTGGAGCAGCTGCTGTAGATGTGGCCCCTGTTCCAGTATTTCCTAGATTAAACCCTGTGGCAGGGACAGCACTGGTAGTTGCTGCAGTCCCTACATTTCCAAGGTTAAAACCTGTGGCAGGGGCAGCACTGGTAGTTGCTGCAGTCCCTGTATTCCCAAAGGTAAACCCTGAACCTGGGGCAGCACTGGTAGTTGCTGCAGCCCCTGTATTTCCAAATGTAAAACCAGAAGCAGGTGCAGTACTGCTAGTTGCTGCAGCCCCTGTATTTCCAATGTTAAACCCTGAGGCAGGGGCTGGGTTGGTACCTGCTGTTCCAAAGGAAAACCCCGTAGTAGCAGCTCCTGTTGTTTGAGGTATACCGGTACTTTGACCAAATGTGAAACCTACATACAAATAAATATATGTGTAAATAACTTGACATTAAGATTTTTTAAGAGATCTAAAAGTGTGTATAGACATACATGAGTGTTTAAATAAGATAAAAAGGTAGTACAGTAAAGGATGTTTATAACAAACCCCCGGGGAATTGGGATGCCATTTCATAGTTTGTTATAAAGTGCCTCTGTTATATTGTTAAAAATAGTCTAATATAGAGGTGCGGTCAAGCCAATATTTGACTTGGTACTATCCATATATTCGTTGTAAGCGTGTTTGTTATATTCATGTTTTACTGTAATAACACAGTGATTTTGTTACATTTTTTTTCAAAACTGACTTATGCCTTTTAAATTGGGAAAATTTGAGGTTTTGAAACACAGTAAACCACATAATGACATGCTTGCAATAGCTTAGGATCGGCGTGTCTCACATGACCATGCGACCCCCTGTGTAGGACATGTAAAACCGAATAAATGTAGTATCCTAGTATATCACTGTTGTTTTGGGAATTTTAGTGATCAAATTGGGAAAATTTAGTTATTTTTCCACAGGGGAGACTACATTTATTCGGTAGTAATTTTAGGCAAACAAAATCACTGTAACATGCCTTAATTGTATACGATCACACCTTCTCGTGTTTTTTGGTTAATAACTCTACTATCAAAATACACTGGCTGTATACAATGTCATCAGATCATGAACAAACTGTAATAAGTATTTGAGTTGAGTTGAGTAATGGTGTTTTATGTCCCAGTCAAAAATATTTCACTTATATTGAGATGTGGCCAGCTATAGGCGAAAGTGTAGAAATTTTTCCATTGCGTTGCACTGATGTCATTATACAGCAGGGTTCTTTATCATGCCAAGCCCACCGTGACATGGGACCTCGTTTATTTTAAGTTCCCATCCGAAAGAGCTGTGACTTTCATTCGTAATGCCGAGTGCTTGGCAAAAGAACAGTCACTACTCACTTTCATGTCTTGGGTCAGACCTGGTCTGGATACAAACCTACAACCTTCCACTTTTGAAGCGAGCACTCTACCAACTGAGCTACTACAGTGGTAAATCAATATTTGAAATACATGTACAATATGGCAAATGCTATTTTGCTTACAGATTACTCCCATCTTCCAGTGTTAAGTCACTGAAAATAATGGTCATGACCTTAAAATTAAAGTTTTTTTCCACTAACCCACTTAAGCCCCTAAAATTACATGCCTACTCTAAAGTCTTTATGACAATATTATGACAAGCACTGTTGAATTTGACATCCCTACCCCATATGGTCAATGTAAAAAAAAAGCAATGAAGAAAAAAATTTACAATATAACGTTCTACAAGTAACAATGTTCATATAAACTGTTTGTCATAGCCTGACATTATTTGTAGATGGAATGTTAACATGTAAATAGTTCAAATAAACCCTGTGCATCTTTACTAATGATGAATATTTGATGATATGAAGACATTGAAGTAAATGACAATAGTCAGAGCAATAATTCCTGTGTATTGCACATTAGTTCTTTACATAAAAGAAAAAATGTTTTCTTTACAAAAGAACACTTTTCACTTATATCATTCTAGTCAGTAATGGTATGTGGAAGTGTGTGGCCTAGTGGTTAAGGCGTTGGACTCATGATTCGCAGGTCGTGGGTTCGATCCCTGGACCGGGCGATGTGTTGTGTCCTTGAGCAAGACACTTAATTTCACGTTGTTCCAGTTCACTCAGCTGAAAAATAAATGAGTACCAGCAAAATGCTGGGGGTTAACCCTGCGATGGACCGGCGTCCCATTCAGGGGAGAGTCTTGTACTCTCAGTCACTTAACGCCACAGAAACCGGGATAAGCTCCGGCCTGATGGGCCTTAATGGCTCGGGACAGACAGTAATGGTATGGTGGAAGAAACAGGAGTACCTGCACAAAACCATCAACTTCAGGCAAGCGAGTTGTTAAACTTTCTTAAACTTGGATATTCCTGAACTGGATTCTAAATTTTGTCTGTGTGAGAGGAGCTGGCACTTCAGACACCACAACAACCAAGACACAATAAGTGGTTTAAAGTAGAGATGTTATTGTGGACAAAAATAGTATCACGATATTGCCAAAAATTTATGATATCATCGCAATAATATCACGATATTAACAGATAAATATGCTCAAAAGATGGGCTGGGTTTTCACTGGACTGCAATAAAGTCAAACATAATAAAAGATTATAATAGCAAGATATGAAATTGTAAATTTTATCAAAGTTAATATTGAAGATTCATGGCAAAACCATGTGTTTAATTTGCTTAATCACGATCATTACACAAGTGATGCAATGATTTCAAAAAATTTTGTTGCAAAAGAAAGGGTTCTACGATATCGTGATATATGTTTTCTTCCACGATATACCCATCGGCAAATCCTCCGCAACGATAATCACAATGACGATATATAATAACACCTCTAGTTTAAAGCATGTGCTTAGGGATTACATGTACTGTGCCCGTTACCACCTAGGTTTAATCACACATGGGCAGATCCTTGTGAGAAAGTTTGCTAGTTTGCTTACTTAAGACTGGTGGTTTCCTTCACCATCTGTGAACTGAAAACCTCAATATATGTGTTTTAAGTGAAAGAATTTCAACTGGGGCATAAAACACCCTAATTAAGCAACTCAACTGAAAAATACCAAATTTATTTATAAATGAAAACTTTGCTGTTACCTGTTTTGTTTGCCTTATTTCTTGGGCACTCAGGTTTCCACCACCATCCCTGAACTGACCCTCTAAATATAAGTGAAAGATCTTAACTGGGGCATAAAACACCATTACTCAACTCAAAAACACAATTATATATTGTAACTTAAAGCTGATACCTCCTGGTTTGTTAGCCATATTTCTTGGGCACTCAGGTTTCCTCCACAATCCCTGATCATCTCAACATAAGTGAAAGAATCTTAACTGGGGCATAAAACACCATCACTCAACTCAAAAACACAATTATAAATAGTAACTTTTAAGCTGTTACCTCCTGGTTTGTTAGCCATATTCCCTGTAGCAGCTGTTGTAGATTGTGTACCAGTTGTATTTGTACCTGATGATGCTTCCCCAAATCTAAATGGCTGCTGATTACCTGATCCAAAAATCCTTATCTGTCACTGGAAAATAAATGTCCAGTGTTCATTTTTCAGTCTAGAAGGTGCCATTGATCTTTATTTTTCCAATTGCCCCAATGTCAAGTCCTTAGTGGGCCATATTTAACATTACACAAATGCAAAAATATTGGTGTTATGGCCTTTTAGAGGAAAGATTTTGAAAAATCCACTCATCCCATCCCACTACGCCCCCCCCCCCCACCCATCTGAAAAATCTTAGATTAAACACTGAATGTGATAACGCAAGATTTACATAATATTAACAATGTTAGAGGTGATTTTTAAAATAGCTGATTTTATATCTCATGAATATGATTAATTTCTGTCAATTCTTATTTATTAGCTATGTTTGTTGACAAACCAAATGACATTGGGGCACTATAATGCCTTTCAATTCAGGGAATAGAGGCCAGAACTCTTACAGTCCACAAAGCAAGTTTTCAATATGTATTCAAAATACCTCAATATGCAATAAACAAAAGCATGTCAAAATAACAAGGAGCAATTATTTACTAAATTATTTACGATGACAGAGGTGATACAAAAATGTTTTTTCATATCACATGCTCACGCAAAAGTTATCACGTTAAAATGTTGTTACGCAAAATCTCCCCCCGAGCAGCACTGTCAAGGGGGGGAGATCTCCCTCTTTGGAGTTTCCATAGGTTGACAGGTATGTGACTTTTGCATGATAATGTAATTACCTTTGCATAAGCATACGCATGCGATATAAAAATATTTTTCATGGCTTATCAAGGCTGTAAATTGGGAAATGATCTGATGATAAAAGGGTCAAAAGAGATAAAACCTAACAAATGGGTTAAAGTATTAGACATTCTCCTACAATGAAAATTTTTACACAAACCCATACAACTTGTGCCTAGATTAATTCTCAAGATCAATAAAAAAAAGTTTCATTGCAAATAACTGAAAAATTGCTGATGTGACATAAAACTGCATTCAACTAAAAATAATGAAGGTTTTTTAAGAAGCCAAAGAAGAAGAAGAACCAATCCTACAGAGTGGTGCAATATATATTCTGACAAATTGTAAAATACTTCTTTGTTTCATATAAAACCACATATTTTTTAAAAAAACTCTCAATTTTTTTTTTTTGGTCAATTTCCTTGATGTTTTCACTGTTAAATATAAAATTTATGAAGTTTTTCTTAAAAATAATTAGAAAAGAAAATTTTGTTGTTTTTAGTAAACATTTCAAATTAAACAGAAAATTTCTTTAATTGAAATCTACTATATTATCATGCTTCACGTGGCTGTTAAACATTTACAATGCTGTTCAGCTTATATTTCCTAGACTGTTATGAAACGCCAGGCGGACAGTATTTTGAAAATTATTGGAAGAAACTACAACTAATTTTACATTTAATGGTGCAAAAGTCATGGAAATTTACCAAGAAATAAAGTTTTGAGAACTTTTAAAAAATATATAGTTTTATATGAAATAAAGAAGAATTTTACAGAGTGTCCGAATATATATTGCACCACTCTGTACAACAAAACACTACTTTCAGTTTCAGTTTCATCTTGTAGGCTAAAGGCTTACTGCCAAAAATTAAAACGGTTTAATATACACCATGTGACAAACGTTTTATAAATAAACGATTAAAAGAAAAAATTCACAATGTATTAATCATTTGTACAAGTCATCTATAGAACAATAAGCCACTGAGAGAATATATACACAATAAACACTTTTTTTTTCATTCTTGTGGGGAAAATGTATGAAACAAGCACCTGGTCACATGTCTTATTCAGCATGTTAAGTGGCTGTCAGCAGCACTAAGAATCACAAACTTAATTTTCATTATGTTGGAATCGTTTATACTCAACAAAGTAAACTAATTTCAAAATAAACTCACTCCTTTGTCATATTAAAACAGCTGAAGGCAAAAGATTCTGTGTATCGGGAATTCCCTCCGCCAAATTAAGACAGGAAATATTAACTCCCTTACTTAAAACTGATAGGTATCCGTGGTTAACACGACGATAACGTTATATCGCTCGGGTTAATGCGGGCTCACTTACGGGACATTTCGTTCCTAGCAAATTCGTACTTATACAGTTTCGCCCCAAAACAGTCGAAGTAGACAAGATGCAAGACACAAGAAATTTTATTTAGTGTCGAATAAATTTAAAGTTAACATAAGCTTGTAGAGCTTGTAATTCGACAAACATATAAAATATAGTAGAAACAATAGTAAAAACATAATATATAGACACATCACTTTATTTATTTTTTTTCTTATACATATTTCATAATTATAATATAATATACATGTATATATAAACTACTAAAAACAGAGTGAAAAAAAACACATAGCTAAAATTTAAATATGGGCAGCTAACTATTGGTCAGTTAGTAATACATGATTATATTATCTGATTATAGAGACATGCAAAATAAAAGAAAACACAAAAAAAAACTAACTAAAAGCACTCGGATATACACAATATTTAAAGCATCAACAACTAAAAGAAAATAGAACATATCTAAAAATGCATACAATAACAGAAAAAATGACTATAAAAGGAATAAACATAAGTATTGACGAAAAATAAAGAAAAAACTTAAAAATTAAAGTTTCGTGAGAAAATATAGCTAGCCATTAGCTACATAAAGAACATTTACACATCCCAAATATCAAATATGCATGTTCAGTCTTCAGTTTCGATAATGTGCGCCGTAATCACTTTTATTCCCATCACTGAAGTGCATAATGTATACATAATGTGAATCATGTAATAAAAGTGATTGGGGCTTTCCGACCCATACTATGTTGTTCTGGTCATTAGGTAGACTGTTCCATATCCGGACTGCCTCGTAACGAAATCGGCTTTATAGATAACTAGTTTAATACAAACACAAAGATATTGACTTCAAGAAAAATAATAATTTTAATTGCTCCATCCAGACGACAAATATAAAATAGTTTAATATGTATCAGCTCCGATACATTTATAGGTTATGACAAATTATAATGGAAAAGTGACAAATGACAGAACTCGGGCTTGGCAAAGGAAACTAAGACAATCCCCCCTCTCTCTCTCTCTCTCTCTCTCTCTCTCTTGCGGTACAGAATGTATACCGCGACAAAGTTTCAGTTTCAAGCTAAATTCTGGCATCGATTTCCCGGCATAGTATTAACTGATTAAGTCTTGTAGTTTCTCAAATATAATTCGACTGAACGGTGATTATATTATTCAAAATTATTTTTAAATATTTTGTCTCTGAAAAAAAATTAATTTTTAGTTTTTCAAAACATGTGGTTTAAAATTTAAACTCAATACGATTTTGAATTACTGAGCTTAGATATGATCATTTCGAAAAGTTTTGATTACACAAAATCCTTTTTAAAAATCTTTTATCCACGTGCACTTTTATGCATTTTCGGAAATAATATAGTTTGAAACAACCCCTCATAAATACACATCATGTCAACTGTTAATTCCCAATATATCATTGTATCATGACAGGCAGTGAGGTTGTTTGTTTTAAGGCCACTCCAAATTAAATTTTAGTTCCGAGTATGGATTTCGGGTTAAAGAAAACGAGAGAAAGAGAGAGAGAGAATTCGAAGGAGGCGAGTGAGCGATTAAAAATCGAATGTTTTTTTCCCCATAAAAATTCTTTTGGTTCGGTTGGCGGATTCGAATTACTTTTATCGCGTTATATGACAAATTTTTTCCCACCATAAATATCACAGAGCCGGTTGCAGTGGCGGATTTAAGGGGGGGGGGGTTGCAATCACCCCTTTGAAAAATTTAAAGAGAGAGAGAGAGCTATTGACTGATGTGACCCCATGTGTTAATACACGCGTATTATTTTCTAGGCCCCCATCGGGGCTCTGCCCTAGACCCCTCGGCGCTCGCACCTAGCATTCATATCATTCTCACCCCCCTTCAAAAAATCCTGGGTTGTTGGATCACTGACATGGTTTGGACGACTTAGTACGTTGGTTCTGACTTAATAACCAAATTAGTGTGGTTTTCAAAAAAGTTTTATGGTCGTCCGTTGAACAGAATATCAGTGGCGTAACGTGCATATTATAAGCCAATAATCCTTTGCTTGCACATATTTTTTTGGA